>VXBJ01005512.1:447549-712029 GCA_013400055.1 Nycticryphes semicollaris | reverse complement strand
AAAAAAAAAAAAAGAAAATAAAAAGTAATGTTAAACATTTTATTTGGAAAGAAATCAGAGGTCAGAAGAGGGCCAGGACTGAATATATTCACAGATTCTGTTATGCTGTCCTTAATGTAACTTCTGAGGCATATTTGAATTAATTGGGTCTGCTGGAAACCTTCCAAAATATTTCAAGGGGCCAACAGAAGAATTGGCTATGCTGTATCTAAACTTTAGTTACAGTGTGTTAATTCTTAGATGTATAAAAGTCTTCTGAGAAGAAAAAAAAAAGGGAAAAGATTTTCTTAGAACTCTTCACTTGGTCTTATTAAAATAGCACTTCTCTGTAGAGACGAGTTAATCATGATTGCCAGACTAAAGATTNCCTAAGAAAGGATAGTATGTTATTTTGTCTAAGCATCATGGTACAAGTTTTCTTGATTAGTTATTGCTCTAAAACATAGTCATGACACTAAAGAAGCTATTAGGTTTTGGATAATTTACATCTCAAATAATGTCAGTGCCTGAGCCCCAGAAGCTCCTATCAAAATAAAAAAATAAAAAAATAAAATAAAAAAAAAAAATAAAAAGTAATGTTAAACATTTTATTTGGAAAGAAATCAGAGGTCAGAAGAGGGCCAGGACTGAATATACTCACAGATTCTGTTATGCTGTCCTTAATGTAACTTCTGAGGCATATTTGAATTAATTGGGTCTGCTGGAAACCTTCCAAAATATTTCAAGGGGCCAACAGAAGAATTGGCTATGCTGTATCTAAACTTTAGTTACAGTGTGTTAATTCTTAGATGTATAAAAGTCTTCTGAGAAGAAAAAAAAAAAGGGAAAAGATTTTCTTAGAACTCTTCACTTGGTCTTATTAAAATAGCACTTCTCTGTAGAGACGAGTTAATCATGATTGCCAGACTAAAGATTCTGTTAAACATAAAAGCTGTCACAGCCCTTGTAGTGAACTGCAGCTTAGAGAGAAAAAAGACTGAGATGATGCTGTTAGAGAAAAGGTTGTTCAAATTGTACAGACACCCATCATAATTCGTGCTAATGATAAATAAACATGCCACAGAATAAGAAAAAGATCTGCAAAAGGCAGAAGAGTTCCTAACATGTTGTTCTCCCAGTCCAAATGTGCTCAAAGAGGGAATCTGTGCCTTATCTAGAGGAATGCCAGAGATATTAAAAGCTAGAAAAACCCCCAGATTCATTGCAGTTAGCTGAGCTAGTATCATGATTACTGTGTCTTATCTTTGAGCAGCTCTTTTCTACAGCAATGTCTTCTTCAAGATCAAATGCCACCAAAAAGCATCGCTTCTGGGGTGAGATCAGTCTACTGATTGTTCAGTTCTACAAAGTACAACAGCATGAAAACAGAAGTGACTTGACATCTAATTTACTCACACGAATAGCCACGCATTAACTGACTGGCAATTTCCCTTAGGCAACAGCAGCTGGCTTGCTGGCTGTAAAATCTCTTGCTCTCTTCTTCCTTTTGAAATCAGTTACCTGGAGTGGTCTGTAGCAGGAGATTGCCGTGACCATGGTAGATGGTGCGTTATCAGTTATCTTTTAATGGGCAGGTAGTAAATCATTACTTTACTATGACTTCTTGATAGCTCCAAGAATTCACAGTAACCTTGACGCCTCTTCAGAAATCTTCTTGTCTAAGCCAAGGAGTCTGGAGAGACATTAGGTTGAGAACAGTCTTTGACTGACTGGTCTGGCTTTGTCAAATATTATGGGAAGTGTTACCATGAAGAGGCATCACTATGAGCCAAGTGGAACTACATTTTATATTGTACAGAAGGTAAGATATATTGGAACACATCTGAGGGCTGATCAGTAAGAACAGTTATTTTACAGTGTTAGTATTTCCAGTTAATTTTATATTCTGGTTTGAGAAGTACTACACTTCTTGTAAAAGGAATTGTATAAGAGCAGTTTTTAAAATTACAAAAGAAAGGTGAAAACGGCAAATTGCACTAATCCAAGTTTGAAGAGCCCTTCTTGTGATCTATAGGGATTGAGACCCAAAGGAAAGATCAGTTTGTGACTGAAATCTGAAACAGGGTTTGCTGAAGTGTCTACTCAAAGATGCAGAATTAACCCCTCAAGAGAGGAGTGAGAATGTGCCAAGCAAAGGGACTTGCCCCATACAGGCTGAAGTTTCTGGAGGACATGCAGTGCTTTAGGTGCTTACGCAGGGCGAGCACGAGAGTGAATTTGAAACAGCGCGGCAAAGGAGAGCTAAGGCAAATACCTCTGACAAGTGCACTAATTCTCCAGGACCTGGCATGGATTACCCTGCTATAAGGAGGTGCCACAAGAGACTGTCTATCCAAAGTTGTGCTGGCAGAACCAATGTGTCATGTAGCCCATGCAAAGGCACGAGGAAAAAGTAGCTACGATTTGTGGAAAAGAACACTTGCCATCATCTAGTAAACAGCAAGTGTGAAAATTAGGATGAATAGGCAAGGTGTTTTATGTTGCTTCTTACTGCATATGTGTTTTCCATAAGCCCAGCCCACCATCATTTAGGCTGGAGCAGGATTTGGGTCACAGTGTTTATCTCCTTTTGTCTGCCCTAAGAATCATAGAATGGTTAGAGTTGGAAGGGACCTCAAAAATCATGCCATGGGCAGGGACACCTCCCAACTAGACCAGGTTGCTTCAAGTCCCATCCAGCCTGGCCTTGAACACCTCCAGGCACGGGGCAGCCACAGCTTCTCTGGAAATGAGCGTTGATGGCAGTGCTTTGGTCCGGACTTCTGTCAGCATTGTCACACTGTATTTGTACAGTGACATTGTTGTACACCTTGCTTTTCCTTGAAGGGCAGGCTAGGACAGTACTTTGGCAGAGGTAGGAAGTGGTTAACCAAGAGAAGAAGGATTTTTTACTGTAAGATATTGACAATGTGAGTATCTTGTGGATGGAAGCAGAACATTTTTCTCATCTCCAGGCATGAGCACAACCATGCTGCAATTTGCAATTGCCAGTTATTAAAGGAGGAATAAAATAATCAAAATCATGTTGCTGTAGTTAAGGAAAAAGTTCTCTTTGTGTTTCTATGGTCTTTCAAGATATACTGTATTCTCCTCCCACTACTGGGCCGCCAAAGGCTTCAGACCCACTGTGATAATTACCACTTCTCTGATTGCCTTTGCTAAATGTTACACTTCTATCATTTTAACAATGGAAGGTGGAGGAGTATGGCAAAATATACATGGGTGCGCATGTGCACGTCCTCATGTATATGTGTGTGGAGAGAGATTTATTAGGTATTGCTGTCACATCCCTAATGTGACACTTCAGTCCTGCACCTGCTGGATGCCTTCAACTCCTGCAACTTGATTTTTCAGAGGTGGTGGCTCCCTGCAGGTCTGATTGATGTCAGTGGGATTGTGGTTTCTCAGCACCTTTGTAAAGCCTGTCCCCTGCTGTCCTCAGTAAAGGTGCTCAGCACCTTGCCACATCAGGCTTCTCCCAGCGCATTTTCAGTCCTCTGTTTCAGTAACTCCAAAGCTGCCAACAGCTTTTTCAAGTGTTTTTTTCAGTCCCACACCACCCAATGTAACGTACTGATTCCTGAAGAGTTTGCAACTAGTGACAAGTACTAGTTTTGATAAAAAGTTCAGGAATATCACGTATCTTGTTTCCTTTTCCCATCATTCAGATACTCTGTATAGTAACTCTTTTCCTTACTATATCTCTCAAATGCCTCCCATCCCTTGATGCTGAGTGCTCTTTCTAGTGTTATGTCAGTGATCCCCTTACACGGCATATCTGTTCCTTGTCCTGCCTCTCAAATACTTCTTATAATACAGCATCTCCCTTCCCTGTAATCTCTCAGAGATACTTATAATGCTTCCTTTCCTTGTCATACCTTTCAGATCCTCCATATATTATAACCTGAACATTTCTGTGCTCACCTAGCCAGAAAGATTGCCAACTCTCTGAATGACAAAAATGATCTAAAGAAAGAAGATGTAGCGAAAAAGTAAAGGTTACATCTTACTGCACTCAAGAAGGATCAGTGTGGCTTTTCAGGTCTACTAGCCAAGCAAGGACTGCAGCTACAGCATCATTTGTAGTTCCAATTTGCCTGGCAAATATCATGAAATTTCACAGTTCTGGCCATTGTGTTACAAGAAACCTGCACTGGCAGCATACAAGAAAAGCTAGACATTGATATAATTCACTGAAAGGATTTTCCTGTCTATCAGACAGAGAATTAAGTCTCCACTAGGTAGTAAGTTGTATATCTTCATTCAAACTATGGAAATAGTTCTCCACAGCTTAATTTGGCAAAACATGCTCAGAAAGACAAATTCTCTGCAATCTCCCTGAAGTCAGTGTGACCGTGCTGAGTTTAAACCATCCCCCCAATTTGATGTAAGCACTTCTGCAAGTTATTAGGCTAAACCTTCTTCTTGAAATCTCATGCAAGGGTTGCTTGTGCTGGCACAGAGATAGGAGCTGTATCTCCCTACACCTCCCAGACCTTCCTTCCAGTATTTTGCTGTGTGGTCAAACATGTTACCATCAGCTGGTGTTAAAGCAGAATGAGGCAATGTGTGAAATCCCAGCTAACCGGGGTGGAATGGGAGCTGCTAGAGGTGTGCTGATTTATCTTAGTCCAAAACAAGAAAGGGAGCTATTTTCCACGTGGGTAATCTAACAAGGGACAGTTATTAGTTCATACCTGTAGTCTCTCCAGTTAACCAGGAGCTGAAAGTCATAGGCAGCATGTAAATGTAGGACTATCCAGCAGTAGGGGCTCTATAGTGTGTGGTACCGGTGAACAGTCTTCTTTTTGGTAGGTAATCCCTCCTGTGCCAGGCTCGGTAAGCCCATCCACTGCTGTGCTTGGTGCAAGTGGGAAACAAGACTCAGATTTTACCAGGAATTACCAAATACTGATGGAGATGGGGATGGATTCCACAGTCTCCAAGGTAACTGCCTACTCTATGCTTACTGTACAGGCACCATGTCATGTCTGGTGGAGAACAGAGAGCCTGGTCAGGTCAGTGACCACATCTTAGCCAGCTCTCTTTCCAGACAGTATTTCTGTATCTGCCTCTCTGTATTGTCCTCCCTTCCTGTACCAGGGGAGGGTTTCACCATTCTTCACTATAATACCTTACAGAAGTGACATTTCTGCCCTCCATGACTGTGACAAGTGATTGCCCCATGGCAAACCCATGCTTTGTGGACATGTGTGATACTAATGCAGCAAGGAGCATCCCATCCATCCAGGGTCCCAATGTCTCCAACGCTGCAGACACCTTGCCTGCAGATCTCTTGGGCTTCATCAAGGAGTATAGCCAAACTAAATCAGAAAATAATAATAATAAAACCCCCTTTTCTCCACACACCTTTGTCTCAAAAATTTCAGTTGAACCAATCCACTTGTTTGAATGATAGATGGAACTAAGACTTTTGTGCCCATTATGCATTTTGCTGTTAACTCTGCTAAGCAATGTGATACCTTCATCACTTGCTTTAAGGCTGATGAATTCACTCCTGGCTCTCCCTCATATGTCAGGTTTTTCTTTATTTTTGACCAGTGGTGATAGGTTTCTGTTTGACTCTTGTCTCATTCGTCACACAGACTGTGTTCCCTACCTATTCTGTTTCTTCCATCAACATATTTTGCTACATCTGCTTTGAAGTAGATAATAGAGCAGTTGTCTAATCAGAACCTGATTATCCTTTTGCGTGGAGGTAGTACCATTTGGATGGGCTCTAATCTCATTAACACTACTTTCGTTGTCTCCATCCCAGTGATGACATCTGCAATTCCACCAATGTGATTAACATCCCACCCTGGCTTTTGGCACGTTTAGTCCTGATTTATGCCTGTATGGGATGACAGCCAGGCTCTCTGACTTTCTCCAGTTTAGGAATTTGATCCTTCTAGACAGGTTTGTGGGATTTTTTTTGCTTCTCTTTAAAGTATGATCCAGCTGGTGTTTTCTCCATTCTTTTGTATTATCTGGCCAATGGAAATAGTATTTTTCCGTTAAACAGATGATTTTATTTTGGTCATATAAATGTAAGATTGCTTGTTGCACATCTTCCTTCTGAAGATTGAAGTTATGAATCAGTTAAGCAAATGACATCATATTGGTGAATATACTTAGTTTTTGTAAATATTTTTGTCTGTGTCTATATATTGAGCCATACCAGAGTCAACTTGGAAAGTACTGATTTTATGAGTGACAGATAATCTACTGTAGTGAATGCACTGTGATTTAGTTCCACAGCAGACTTGTTACCAAGACTTTGCAAATTCCTTTCCTGAAGAGTTTGACGTTCACTGTTATTAAGTCAAAAAAAGCAGCACTTGCTCCAGATTGCAGAGCTGACATCACATTTATGAATATTTCTCTGTTGAATCTTTATTCTTTGTTATACTGGAACTTCTGCGTTCAGTAGACCTCTTTCTCTGTTTAATTTCAATTTTAATTTCACTGTGTTTGTGTGGAACTTTGCAGTGGTATCTTACACCAGCATGTGCCATGGATCAAGTCTTTGCAATAAAGGAATGTGTTTGAAATGAACAGTAATTTTCAGTGAATGTCAGTCTTACTTCAAACCACAGGAAGAATAGCTCACTTTATTTTTTTCCAGGAAGTTATTATCTGAAAATGGAAAGTTAATTTATTTGTGGAGCATACCTAGGATTCTTTTGTGGTGGCACTTGAGATGCATCTAGCCTGCAGGATGGGTAGGCAGAGACATCATAGAATCACAGAATGGTTAGAGTTGGAAGGGACCTTAAACATCATCAAGTTCCAATCCCCCTGCAATGGGCAGGGACACCTCCCACCAGACCATGTTGCTCAAAGCCCTATCCAGTCTGGTCTTGAACACTTCCAGGCGAGTGACATCCACAACTTCTCTGGGCAACCTGCTCCAGTGTCTCACCACCCTCACAGGAAAGAACTTCTTTCTAGTGTCTAATCTAAATCTCCCCTCTTCCAGTTTAAAGCCATTACACCACACAGCTTGGTGTTGTTGGCAAACTTGCTGAGGGTGCACTCTATCCCACTGTCCATGTCTCCAACGAAGATCTTAAACAACACTGGTCCCAGTACTGAGCCCTGAGGAACACCACTCGTCACTGGCTGCCACTTAGAGATTGAGCCATTGACCACAACGCTTTGAGTGCAGTTATCAAGCCAGTTCCTGATCCACCAAATGGTCCATCCATCAAATCCATGACTTTCCAATTTTGAGACCAGGATGTTGTGTGGGACAGTGTCAACCACTTTGCATAAATCCACGTAGATGACATCTATTGCTCTGCCCTTGTCTGCTAATGCTTGTGGCAATCAAGAAAAAGCAGAAATTGTTCACACAACCTCTATGTCCATGGCAGAAAATCAGGCAGTGAACGATACTGATTAATGGAAAGGTTTACAGTCTACAGTGAGGGATTGTGTATGGAATCATGGTGTTGAGCACATCTCTTAAAGTTCCTTTCTTAGTATTAGAAAGATGAGAAGAATTGCTTTTGTGATTTTTTAGCATTGCCATGTGACAAAGGCATTCAATTTCTGCCTTGTAGACCAAAATCATCCCCTGCTGCTCCAGCTAAAAAAGTCACTGCCTACTGAAAGCACTTTGTTTCTGAAAAGAAATGTTGGGTGGAAGGTAATAAAGTATTCACTTCCAGTCCACTGAGTTGGTGAAAACATATCTGGTCTCTGGTTATCAACTGACAAACATAATTGCAGCTTATAAATCAAGTGTGGCCACTTGAGAATTTGGCAGCTCGTCTGGTTTAAGATGTTTGCTAAAACTGCTAATATGATAATACAAGAAAAGTGATATAAAAGTCATTGGGTTTGCTCTTAAATAAAAATAACAGTCATCTATAATTGTTCTTCTTTGTCTCCTCCTTGGAAAGAAACAGCATTTAAAAATGAAAGTGGAGTGGGAATAGTGAAACTGGCTGCCCACCTTGTTCTTTTTAGTTGAAACTGGGAGAGTAGAGAAGAGATGGCCTGTGCCTGGCTGTGGCCAGTGGCAGTGGCCAGTGTGAAATGTGAGTACCTAAGGATTAATTTCTGGAAACAAGAAAAAGCATGGGCAAAAGGAGATTTTTGGCACAGGAAGGAGGCAGGGAGCAGTTACTGGTATTTGTATTATGTTAGAAACAAGAAGCACCAGCTGAGGCAAGAGCCATGCTGACCTGGGCTTTGTCACTCTGCATAAAGGAAGAGCAATCTTGTGCTGGAGCATTTATAATCTGAATAGGAAGTGAATTACTCTGCTCGCTGATGTTTTAGACAGGTAAACAGAAGCAAATTGAATTTAAGTGACTCATCCAGAGTTACATGAGGATTCTCTAGCACAGCTGGGAATAAACCCAAATAATTTTTCTTTCAAAGAGCTGGCAGTATTACCCATCTCGTTTTACAGTCAGGTCATTGAAGTCAGCCCAATGCCTTTGCTGGCACTCAGAAATCTGTCTTGAATGCATCCCAGATCTGTCCCTCTCTCCTGATCCAGAAACACTTCCAGAAATCTCTCACAGCTTCTCTCAAACACAGCAATTTTTCTTCCTCTGCTCTTTGCAGGAATTACACAACCCCAGTTGTTTTTCAGCTCTGACAGTGTTTTGAACCGCTTGCTTTTCTCCAGTAAAGATGAGAGAAGCTCTTCAACACTCCTAAGGAGAAATGAATTACTGTGGGGAGTAGTATTTCTGCTCCATTCTCTCCCACCAGTTCTTCTAGAGACGGTTCTGTCATCTAACAGCTGCATGAAATGGCTGGAGAACTACAGGTACCAAGCTACAAAATGCAGGTTAAGAACAGCTGTTGTTAAACAAAAGAGGTCATAGTCCACAGGGCACGAGGGGCATGAATATTTTCATTTCGCCTTTTTTGCTCCTGGTCTCTACTAAGTTTTTAGCAGTACTAAAAGAGACAGCTGCTCAGACTCTTCCTGTATTACCATATCCATGTCTGTCACAGGGAAAAACACTTTCTTTGTTAATGTACATGTCTGGTAACGCTCAGGTAAGTACATGCAAAAAAACAAGGAAAACAATCCCACTTACACTTTCTGTTAGAAAGAACAATGCAGGTTGGAGGAGTTAAATCAGGAATGGAGCAGGAGAAGCTGAGCAGTCCCTGGAAGGCTTCCAATTAGTTTCTGAAAAAATGTATTTGATCGCAATCATGGTGTAACCTTTGGGCTGCAAAAGAAAGGTCTTGTCATCCGGCTCAGCTTTCCCCAGTTTGGGACTTTCCCTGAGAAGAATGAAGCAGTAGGTAAACTGGCAAAAGACAGAGGAGGCCAGAAACATACAGTTGTCTTCCTTTTGTTGCAAACTGCCACATGAGTCATTGTGAGCTGTTGCAATCTTGTGTGCTGTAGGACTTCAGAATAAAGCTGAGATTGTCCCAGACTGACAAATTTCCATGTTTCCCTGTGTAGGACGGAAGGTGGGATCCACACAACCTCATCCTGACTGAAACGAGGAGTGCGAAAGGCTGTGGTGCAAAGCAGATGTTTTGAGTCGCTGCTACATAAGAGCTGCAATGCAAGAAAGGGCTTCTGGACCCGCTCTAGTAAACCTGCAAGGGGCCGTGCTGTCCCCTATCAGTTTTTACCGGTAGCTCTTGAGGGAGTCCAGGTTTCCATTTGCTCTTGCATTGTTTCATGGCCTCTATTCGTGGTGCCTTCTATAGACGTGGGGTCCAAAGCATTTGCAATCTGTGTGACGAGCTCCTCAGCTCTAGTTAGAAATCTTGTCCTGTCTCATTAAGAAACTTAGCAGCAAAAGTAATCAGTATTTACATGAGGAGTAAATGGACAGGATGCCGCTTAGTGGAGTGTATTTATGGGTGCTGTCTGTTTAAACAGAATGTAAATGCAGACAGTAATCCACATACGGAGAACCTGCAAACTATGTCTTAAACATAGCCCCATTTTTTCAGCTTATCTAAATTGGCTTCACTCTACTGTATGTTGTAACTGCGCTACATTTGAGTCATTTTACTCAATGGAACTAATCCAGTTTGCTTCAGCCCAGGATCTAATCCACAATTAAGACTGGGTTTACAGTAAAGGTTTTCTCAAAGCAAAGTTCTTGTATAGAGTTTGAGGTGATCAAAATTTTCCCTTGTCTGCTCCTTGGTTCCTTAATCCCCAATTAATCTTTAGATCTAAACACACATGTGACTTTTTCAAAGAACTTTCAAAGAATGCTCTGAGTCACTCCAATCAGTTCTGAAGCACAAAATACCCCTTGGTTGACATTCTGAGATCATGAGCTGTGGTTATGTGGATTTCGCTGTTCACATGGTAACAGAATCAAAGAAAATCATAATGAAACACAATGGTTGGCTTCAGAAATAGGTTACAAAAACAATCTTTTGAGCAATCTTAACAATGGAGAAGAGATGAATTTACATTGGGCCAAATTCATTTTTGTTACAGTACCATTAACTCACTGAAGTTGCACCTTGGAATAACTCAGTAATTAGGTAAAATTATTTCAGTTAGACTTGTGCCACCCCCAACCTCCCTCCAATGCTAACTTGAAAGTAATTTGGCTGCGAAAAATCAGGAGTCGGTATTTTTGTTAACTGTTTGTAAGTCTTCATTTTTCAAACCATTAAATATTTAATGCAAATTTGCATTAGAAATTGATATTGAAGCTGGATTTATCAGAAAAGATGAGCCTCTGATGGTTTAAAACAGAAACAGCTTCTGCATAAGCATGAGAAGAAAGGGATGAAAAAGACTTAATTCTGTAGCTCCAAGCTGTCCTTTGTCTTAAAAGGTAAGAAAAGAATTACCATGGAAACCTGCTCACTCACTTCTTTTCATAGAAAAAGAGTTTGACTTAATTACTATGAACTTATACTATCTTATCTTAAAATAATATTCCAGGTCTTTTTCCTGAGCAGTCTATTTATATGTGTCAGAAAGAACCAAGAAAAATGCTATCAGAAGGGAAATAAGCATTTGTCTGTGTTTAAATCATAGCTCTAGCTCTGTAGAAAACATTTTTATTGCTGTTGTGAAATTCACACCTCTCAGGAGGAAACCTCCTTATAGAATCTGCTGGTTTCTTTCAGCTCCTATACGTGTATGTAAGCAACTGTAGCAAATCTCTTTTAACTGGCAACAATAAAGAACAGTAATTGCACACTTTAATTTAAAATTACAAGAATGTTCCTTCCTTTTCTGGAGGGAAACCTCTTCTGTGGGCCACTTTCCAGAACTAAATGCCTGATTCTCAGAAGAGAAAAGCATCTTCTTGTTCAGATTTACAAGGAGCACAACAGTCAAAACATGGGACACAACAAACAGCTCTGAGCGCTCTGCTTTTTCACTCTTCCCCGTGCTTACTCCATTTGTACTGTCAGCTCAGGTGCTAATGAAATATTAGAAGACTGTGGTGCCTTGGATTTATATCTGCAGGTCTTGGTTCCAGCTGTGAGCAGAGTTGGCTCTTGAATATGTGCCACACCATGAATCGCGCTTGTGTTCACCCTATGGCTTCCTCTCCTTGTCTTCCTTCAACTTGTCTCCCATTCCAGGGGGAGGATAAGGTCCTAAGCTGTTAGAAGGTGTGGATTTCATAGAATCATAGAATTGTTCGGGTTAGGAGGGACCTTAAAGATCATCTAGTTCCAACCCTTCTGCCGTGGGCAGGGACACTTCCCACTAGAGCATGTTAGTCAAAGCCCCATTCAGCCTGGTCTTGAACATCTCCAGGGATGGGACATCTCCAGCTTCTCTGGGCAGTATGGGCCAATGTCTCACCACCTTCAAAGAGAAACATTTTTTCCTGACATCTCATCCAATGCTCCCTTCTTACAATTTAAAAGCATTAGCCCTCATCCTGTCGCTACACTTTGTGATAGAGTCCCTCCCCATCTTTCCTGTGGGCCCCCTTTAGGGACTGGAAGGAGCTATAATATCTTTCTGGAGCCACCTTCTTTCCAGGCTAAACAACCCCAACTCTCTCATAGCATAGGTGTTCCAGCCCTCTGAGCATCATTTCTTCATGGATTTCTTCTAAGATAACTTACCTTAGCCAGTGAGACCTGCACTGTGTTCCTCATATGAGAGCCTCATCCATGTATCTGGCAGTCTTACCCAACTCAGCAGTCATTGGAAGTGGAATTGCTTTCTAAGTGGAACTTTAACAGCCTAACCCACAGTAAGTGTATTAAACATCTTACATTTTACATCTAAAACAGTAGCTCCCCGTGTATCTCAAAGTGCTGCACAGGCTTTTGGTAGTGGAGCTTCAAAATTTTCTCCAACTAGCTGGCCCCAGGAGGAACGGAGCCTGCATTACTTGGTCACATAGGAACAGAATGTATGGTTATTTCTCTCTGTGATAATCCTGGGTTTTCATATCGCATCTGTGAGGCTTCCGTTTGTCTTCCGCAGTTAAACCGCCAAGAATTATATCTGTGGGAGTTACACAAACAAAAAATGTGCAACATATTAAAAGCAGAATGCACCACGTGGGCAGCACGTTCCCCTGTGTCATTATCTTTATGTGTCAGGAAGGTCACTCCAGCCCCACTTTTACATCTGGGCACCAAAGCTGTAGAAGGTTCAACTTTCAACATTTTAATTCAACTGCTTTTAATAATGCTTATAACATATAAAGATCAGCTCCAACTTTACTGGGGGAAAACTGTATTTTCTGGTATCTGCTAAGCTGTGTGTCAGGAGTTTCTGTAATAAGTACCAGGGATTAGGTTAATAGCATTACTGCTGGAAGTGGTACTGCTGGCTTTGTGAGAGACCTGTTTACGATTTACAAGGTTGGAGTGATTAGTAGTGCAGATGCAGGCTCTGCTGGTGACAAAAGCTTATGTTGGCTGGAAAGTGTAGTGGATTCATTTTCTGGAAGAAAAATGCAGTATGTTACAGTAAAAAAGTGTTGCTGGGCGTGGAGAATCTTGGGCCAGTTAAGGATCTACTCACCCAAGTAACGTAAGCGTTGATAACATGGTGCAATAACTGGGATGTTACATGGCAGCATACATTTCAGAAAGTTATGAAATTAACTGGTTCTGAAAGCACTTAAGTGGCAAATCCCTATAATTCACATGATGACAATAAGTCAGGTCTTCCAGGAGACCTGGAAAAATTTCTTCGCTATGAGGCATGGCTGAAAAACCTTGGAGTCACTACAGAATCTGGTACGGTTTTATTTTGGGGAGTAGCTTCAGCCAGTCTTAGAAGGAACTTAACAACACCTTAGAACAGTGTAAAACCTGCACAGGTAATTCTCAATTTCCACTGAACTGCATCTTTACAGACAGACACTTCTTGTTGCTGTTCTGGATGTCTTCCCATTTAAACTAAGCTTCCAGCAATGTGGGGCATTTCATCTAACATCTTGATCAGACGTGCCCTTTATTTGAGAATGTAGCTTTAGAGATTAGCATACTGTCACCAGAACAAATGCTAACTGCCTTTTACTGTTGCAAATTCAGATTTTCTGATCTAAAACTTTAAATCAAAGTAAATAAGATTGTTGCATCGTTGTGGACCAGATAAAGCAAAGAGTAAATTCTGACGGTTTTTAATATTCATCTTCCTCCTTTATATTGTTGTCACCCTTGCCCATGGTACTGCTAACCATGATTTACACCATCAGAGGCTGGTGATACTGTCTTTTCAGTCATGGGTTTTGTCAGCTCTGGTAATCTCAGTTTGGCTTCTTCGCTCCTGAGTGGTTTCCAAAGATCGACATTTTCCCATGGTATCCTATAGAATAGAAAACTACTGATTCATACCGACTGTTCTTCAAAGCATGAGGAGGAGTGATTAGACTCTGACCACAATGGTGAAAAGCCCTATGTCTCATATAATTCCCTTTCTGCTGCATTTTTCTTAAAGATATCTTACTAGCTACAGCTTTCTATAGATAAACAGGCACTGTGTTGGAAAATTTCACGCTGAAAGTGAAGCCTACAAAATTTGCATTTGTCAAATTTTACAATGAGGTGGAAAAATGGCACTCTCTGCTTGGAACAAACTTAAGACATAATTGCTTGTAAGTTAAGCAGATATCAAATTCATTTCATCATGAGTTAAACCATGCTTTGGTTTTGCAGATTACAGCCCTCAAAAAAGGACCATGTTTACTACCATTTGCTGGGGAGGTTAATACCGTCTGAAAAAATGGGTAGTGTATGATGTGAGTAATGGAATACCAAGCCTCCTGTACCCTCTTCAGACATAAAGACAGCCTGCCTCTTCCCAGACTTCTGTACCTACCCAACATTTCAGTGTTGCTCTAAAATGTGATTCTATAAAATGTTGCCCAGTCACAAGGAGAGTTATGCTAATGGTGTTATTTCAACCAGCCTGTCCTGTACACTAAACATTTGCAAAATCAGCTGGGTCCTTCTGAAGAACTTTAGTCTAAAAAGTTCTCCAAGACAGTAAAAGTTATCCCCCAAGACAGTAAAAGATTGTGCTAGTTGGAAATTCAGTCCAGCTCTCTAGGAGGGCTTCTGTCACTGCTATAAAGAAGCTCCAGTGCCAAATCACGGTCGTGATTAAAAGCGTGACAGTCAGTGACCCTTAGCTTGCTCTTGTAGCATAGGACCTTAAACATGCTTCAGTGAATCTCAGGGGAAATTCAGATGACAAGAGAGACTCTTTCAAATTTGCCTAGAGGAACCAATTTGTTTGGTATTTGTTTGGTTTTTGGGATTTTTTTATTCCCTTCAGAATGTATTTCTTCCTGAGAAAAAAAGAGCCAAAGACTGTATTGTCCCAGGAAAGGTGGCTATGGCATGAAGAAAGGGTAATAGGGAGGGGAGAGGAGAATTGCAAGTGCTTTTTGTTTGCTTGTATGTGTTTTAAGTGCTGTGTTGCTGATACTTCTTGTGCCATATGGTGGAACAGCTGATGGTTAAATGCTGATGCTGAAACATGATGCTGACACAGCAGATGCTAAAACGTGATTGTGGCAAAGATGATAGCAAAACACTGAAGGTGAAACACCGGTGCAGAAAATGTTGATGATAAAATAGAAACCTCTGATGTTCCTCTGTTAGAAATTATATTTCTGGAGCTGGCACTAACTGTAGCAGCCCAGATGATGTTTGGAGGGCCAGGCTGGAGAGTTGCCAAATTCATGGGAAACAAGAAGAGTTGTCAGCTGTTTGTTGGTAGGAGATAGTGAGAAAAGTTTCTTGTTCTTTGCTCCAAAGGAAAGACACAGACCCTTTAGGAAGAAGCAAATCAGTTGTGAAACTTACTTTCCACCTCTTACAGTCCATCCAGCAGAGGCTTCCACTCATACATTGGTCTTACAGACATGAGAGAGGCTGGCTGCAACCCAGCAGGTTTCCAGCTGGTCACAGTGGAATAATGAGGTCATCCAGCACACAGAGAATCTTCTTGCTTCCTTGTTTCCCTTAACATTTATGTATTTTTTATGGTTCTAAACATTTAGAACAAGAGTTTTAAACATTTAGTTTCAAGAAAATGCAGTCCGAAATATTTTTAACAGGAAGAGTCATTCTGGAATGTGTTTGCCTAAGTTTCTGAAAGGTGGCTTTGACCCTGTTAGCAGATAGACACTGTGATCTTGTGAGGCACAGGAAAGGCATTTTGTTTATTAAGTATCCAAGTTGCTCTAGAAAACTGAGGTAATTTAAAAAACTGGGTGAGGGCTAAATAACTTAAATGGCAATATAAAACTTACAAGACAATGTGTTTTCAGATATTAAATATGCTCCGGTCTGATGGTCTGTGACCTCAGAAAATCCAGGGTAAATTGAGCAGGTGTCTGGCATCAGGAAAACGTGCTCCTATTTCCTGCAGACCACATCTTGTTCTGCTTCTTAGCTTATTGACTGAATGTAGAATATAAAATCCATGTTATTAAAATACTTTGTGATTGTTTCAGTAGCCATTTCCTTGCCAAAGGTCTTGCAGTATGCGTGGGAAGGGAGGTGGAGAGTGTTTGACCAAAGGCATGCAATTATTTGGAAAGGGGGGAGGGTGTGATCAGCATCCTCCAAAATACTGAGCATGTTTAATCTGTGAAATTTTATTAGAAGCCTTCAAATTGTGCATTTCCTTTGAGAGTCCTGGCATGTGTTTTACTTGTTTGTCTGCAGCTTACTGTGCCCTCTAAAAGCGTGTAGGTAGGCAGCAGGGAGGGGGACTGTGATGCCTGTCTGTGGTACCATCTGTGGCAGTTTGGTCAGATGAGCTCCATGAACGCAGTCGGACATGAAGGATGCTCCTAGAGTACAGAGAGAACACAGAGAGATGATGAGGGATTTTGGTGGCAACTGATGAGAAGAGCAGAGAGAAGCCAAGGCTCAGACATGATGTGAAGTGTGGGAATCATTCACCAAACCACTGACACATAGTGTGCTTTTAAGTACCTAAAGGCATTGAGCTGTCTGTAAGGAACACACAACCTCTGGGAGACCTGCACCCTCTCAAGACCTTCAGATGCCCTGTGGCTTCTCAAAAAGCACAGTGTGCCAGTGCTTTGGTACACGTGTCCCTTCACAGTAGCCTTATGTCACCTGTGGGCAGCTTGTTGCAGCAAAGGAAGCCACTGAATGCTCATTGTGATGAGAACAATGGCAGAAGGGAAGGTAGAGGGAGATCTGCTTTCAAAATCTTTAATTCTGTTTTGTGTTAAAAAGTAGGTTGTTCTAGTTCGTGTTTAGAGATTCAAAATCCTTCTGGGGTCTTTCTTTTAGGGACGAGGACTCAGCAGTTCTACCCCAGTCTCTGCCTCACCACGTCTGGTCCAGAGAGGGATGTTTCCAGAGTGAGCACCAAGTTCTCTCGCTGAAGAGGTAGGTGGGTTGAGTCTCCTTGGGCTGGCTGTGAGTAATCGCTGGGGAATCAAATGCCAGCTGTGAGTAACAGGAGTGCGGGTTTTACAGACCACGACCCTTACCTGCTAAAGTAATGAACCCTATCAAGTAACATCAATGTTAGGAGAGGGTCGATAGTAGCAACACATAGGATTGGGCTTAGATCTCAATTCTGGACAGGCGTGTGGAAAAGCAGACAACACTGTAACTTTCCTTCAGAGAGAAACTTTCACGGTTTTGCAATAAGAATGTGAATGATGAATTAGTTAGTTTAAAGTAAAGTTTTACACTGGAGTTAATTTTGGTGAGCGTTCTTATCCAGCTCATGCCTTTCCCGGTTCTATGCTTGCAATCTTTTTCCCAGACTAAAACTTCATTTGGAGTTCTGCTGGGAGGTACTGTGGTGGCTGTTAGTTTGCTTGGTCAAAGTGACAAAAACATCAAAATATGGGAATATGAGCTATAGTCTAGCAGCACTTAAATCCAGAAAACCAGCTCCAACATCCAGCCAAGTGTCAATAACTAGACAGAAGTCTCCAGCGCAGAGGATGGGAGAAGGAACACCCCTCTCTCTTGTCCCTGGGAAAGTTCATTCCAGTGTGAAAGCTTATGCCTGAATCAGTTCCAAAAATGTTTTTGAAAAGTAATTTGTGCCCCAGTGACTTGGGAAGAGGTTCAGTGTTTGGTACCTAATAAAGATAGCTGGCATTGGAGGGGATGTTATTTTAATTATAACAACATGGTGATGGCATTTTCAGGAAGGGATCCCGCAGAGTTCTGACTGCAGACGTTTCTGTGCTCACAGCATTTAAATAGCTGCCAAAGGGTTTTCATTAATAGGTTATTTGGATACAGTATATGCAGGCTTATGCTGTGCTATCACTGCTTCACAGCCTTTCTTTCACTTTCTTGACTTTCCTGGAAAGATGAGCCAAATAGATTTGGCCAGAGCCAGCGTCTCAGATTAGAAAGCAAGAAAGCAAGTGGTGAGAAGCAGTGGGTATTGCGGCTCTGTACCAGAGATCAAGGGGAGAACCACATCCCTGGAGATCACCAGCCACTGTAATCCAATTCCATATGCAGAGCTTTGCAGGACAGCTTTCGGTGTCTGCGCATCCAAGCTGGCTGATGCAGTAAAATCCCTCCTAAAGTTTGTAACATGTCTGTGCTGAGGGACTGGGAAACTCCAGATTCGGTCTTTATATGAAAGCTCTCTAGCTGCCTGTTGCTTTTGGAAATCATAGCATTTGTGACTTGCTGTCATTTGTTGTGCTGGTGTGACTAATTGCCGGTGACCTTGCTGGCACTTAAAACAGCTGAGGATCTTGCTCAAAGGTGGGAGCTGGGAGTCGGCATTCTTCGGCAGGAAACAATGCACAGTATGGCCAGGTCTCATCTCACATATATTGCCTTATGTGAGTAGTAATCAGGTAGGAATCCTGGAGTCAAACCAGTGCAAGGTGAGAATCAGGCCCAGCTACTCACACTGGCAAAGTACCTTCTTCTGAGAACTTGTGTCTCTTATCATGCTGCCTCAGCGCAGCTTGGGGCAGGGAAGAACTCCAGGAGCACCTGGGGCCTGTCAGTGCCTGCAGCTCTTCTCAGCTCGGTGCAGCTCCCTGTTCACATTGCTTAGAAGATTTTGCAAAAGTATTACCATCCCAATCAGATTGTAGTGCTCTCTATATACTAGAGTCTCTAACCAACAAATCTTTATGTGAAAAAAACCTGAAAATAACTGTGTAAATCATCATCAATTCTTTTAGTATTCATTAAAATAACATTAATCATAAACCTCTTTGGTATTCATGTGGATGTAATATGTAGTTCCAAAGGAATTATGGATTAAAGGAGACTTAAGCTCAGAACACTCAGTTCTCTATGAACATGCTGTGTTCATTATGTTAGATTTAGTGTGAACTATTTTCTTCAGTATTATTAGAAGGGAGTAGTGGTTGAGTTTCGCATTTATTTGAAAGTGATTAAAGTAAAATTTTCACCTTGAATAAAACAGCAGCAACATATTAACAATTTTTATCATGCGCACAAAAGAAATCTCTTCTCAAAAGATTGGAAATAATCCTCTGAAATCTACCTGCAGCTGATTATATTAACCCATGCAAAATATACATTTTCACCTCTACAGATTACTTTTTTTTAAACTTTACACTGTTGAAGTTGTTAATATCTCTGCTGCTCACATGCACCTACGGGTAACATTAGGATCACTGCACATTTACTCTTCTGTTTCTGACTTCTGAAGGGCCTACATTAATATTCTAAGACTCATTACTGATGTGAAAACTAACTGGTTTATTGAACATTGCATGTCTGGCCTCATGTCTGCATAGTACTAATTAAAAATCACAAATTTGTTTACCAGCAGGAATCTTTGTAAAATGCGGTGTGGATTTTTTAGAGGATTTGATCCCGTTTCTGTGTGTATAAACCAGAGGGCCTTTTCTATGCACCCTTGTGAGTTTAGAGGTATTACTTACAGAGATAATTCTATGATGAGTGGACTAGGTTGGATTCTGCCCAGCCTACTGTTTTACACCATGGTACTAGACAAATTAGCTTTAGATATGAGAGGTCTGATGCTGAGAAATGAGTTTATCCCAGGAATTGTGAAGGTGTGGGTCACAGTGGATCTTGTTCCTGCCCCTGAACCTATCAGGTTGCTGGTAGCATTTACTTTCCAAAACACTCACCTTATCTGAAGGGTAGAAAGTCCTCCAGATGCCTGGAGGTCGGCTTATGTTTCACTACTAAGCTTTCCCTGTTGGAATGGAGATTTACATTAAGACCTTTATGAGATAGCATATAGAGCCATATTTTATCAGGTAGTGGATTTCGTTTTGTAATAGCAAAGTGTTTGTAATCCTAATTAAGAAATAAATTAATCCTAATGTAAACTGGCATAAATCCTGTGAGGAGTGTTTGTGTTTATGAAGTACTGGAAGGTATTTGCTTGCCTTTTGTCTCCATGCTGTCCTTGTACTTGTGCCACCCAATCTAAGGTCAGGAGAATCACAGAATGGCTTGGGTTGAAAGGAACCTTTAAAGATCATCTAGTCCGACCCCACTGCCGTGGGCAGGGACATCTTTCACTAGGTTAGATTGCTCAAAGCCCCACCCCACCTTCTGAGCTTGAACACCTTTGAAGAGTTGGTCCATTGCTCTTGCAAATGCTTAGCTTTTTTAGTGGAGTGTCACGAGATATCTTATAATTCTCTGGATGCTTCTCAGGCTCCTTGCTTGTCCTTTTCATCCACAGTGCAACTTTTTGTAACTTCTTCAGGTAACTCTTGAGGTTGTCGTGTTGGGTTTGTTTTTTGGTTTACTTTCATGAATTCTGCAGTGCCAAAACTTCCAGCCACTGTTCTTACCATCAGACATGTAAATTCCCTACCACACCTGTGGCTGCATGTTCCCACTTAGCTTCATGCCTCTAAAACTAGGTTTGGGGGTTTTCTTAAATTAAAGAAATAAAAAAAAAAAAAAAAAAAAAAAAAAAAAAAAAAAGGCTTTGAAAACAACATTATTCAGAAATGGGAAGAAATTGCACAATGGCAGAATTAACTTCAAGTAAAGTTCCAAACAATCACTTCACCCTGTCCCTGAGCCATGGGCTGGGTTGACAGCCCTTTCAGCCTGGGTTTCTCCATGACAAGCACCTTCCCCATTGCCAGGCCCTTCTGATGGCCTCTCTGTGCTGCTCCCAAAATATTTGGGATACTCCATAGAGGGATTCTTGTGAGTATGTGGTAGCTGAGGATGGTAGTTGTTGTTTATGTGTGTACCTGCCATTATCACTGTATCAGTGACTTCCACTAATTCCATTAGAATCGTGGTGCATGAATTTTTTCCATCTCCTCTGCCCTGCTTTGATACTTCATTGTTGTAAGGACAAATCCTGGTCTCAAGTCATGATCCACTCAGAATGTCCTTAAGTCAACTGAAATGGCTTCAGATGCAATAGCAATCTCAGCCTGTGCTCTGAGGGTTGGGGTTTTTTTGCGGCTTTTAAGGGTGCGGGTGAGAAGAGAGCTGCCTCCAGGAATGGCTTGGGACAGGGAATGGAGCCAGGTCAGCCTTAGGGGGGAGAACGATAGGAAAAAGGGGAAAACAAACCCTTTTCCCTGCCACTCCATAGCACATTGAAGCCTGAATTCTGTAAATATGCTTTTATGTAGAATAAAGATGGCTGTGTAAAGAAAGCTATAGCACTAAATACCTTCAAATAGTGCCGCCTTTAGTCTGTAGGGAACCTTTATCTGCAGCAGTCACAGCTCTCCTGCTAGAAATCAACCCCTTTATCTCTTTGTGTGAAGTGTGGTGCAGGGGGGATAGAAGAGTTTCTGCCAGTTTATATGGCATGCCTCATTGTGTTTTTGAACCTCTCTCAGTTATTAATAATAAATTAGTCTTCACAACACAAATATATAAGGAAAGGTGGTTAGTAGTGTCATTTTTGGTTTGAAAAAATGGAAGCAGTGAGAGATGAAGAGAGCTGGTCAGGATCATACTGAAATAGAAATTGGAAGCTGAACATTGGTTTCCTGAGTGCTATGCCAATGCCCAAACCAGTTTAAAAACTTCACATTTCTTTTATTACTAGCTTGCCCTGAAGAATTTATCGTTTTGTCCTATTTCTTTCCCCTTTCTTTCCCTCCTGTCAGTGTAGTACAGAGATCCATGTAAACACAACTTTGTATTCTAACAAAAAAAAATTGAAAGGCCTTGGAACACACTGTATTTGCAACATATAATGCCATTTTGCAAGACAAAAGTCATATTGCTGTTACTGAAAATAGTAAGAAGAAACAAACTGCCATGTGTTGCAGCAGTCCATGTTGTTCAAAGTGGATGTCTGTCCTTTTCTCATGACTATTAACTGTTCTTTTGTTCCTGGTGTTTCCTTCTCTCCTTTGGATCACGTGATGGTCAAAAGCTACTTGCTGTTTTGTCCATCAGTGAAAGGAAATAAATAAAGGAATGGGATTTTTCACTGCCCATAATGGGGAATGCTGCCAAAGGGAGGGTTCACATGCTCAGGGACTGGTGTTACTGGTGCTAGTGCTTGTGTAAGCTACCTGGTAAGCTGTAGGCTAATGCTAACTTTTTTTATTATTATTATTTTTATTTCCAGAGGGTTATGAAGATTTACAACATTAATTTTCAGCTGAATTAGCTCTTTTGATAGCAGTCCACGAGATAGTCTTGAAGCTATCATCAAATCAGAGCAGTTCATGCTGCTTTGCTGTTGCCTGGTCTGTTTGCGGGCACAAGAGTGCTGTTGTCCTATTCTGATGGTGTTCTTCAGGCACTCTGTTCTGTTACAGGTTTTTAATCATATGTTTCCGACACCTCCTCCTAAGTATCATAGGTGGGGAGGGAAAAATGCTTAGAGACTTTTGATACTCAGCCAGGATGAATTGGAATAATGTTGAGGCTGTCCTAGTGTTCTAAACAGAGCAGCAGCAGTGAGGTGGAAGCTGTCTGATGTGTACCCCATTTTGCACCCTGAGGAGCTTGGCTGGTCCTGGAAGGTTTGGGATGGGGCTTCTTTTAAAGTGACAAGAGGACGGCATGCCCAACAGTTCCTCTGCACAGCCCTCTGCTTCTCTCCAAATTCTGCCACCTTTTAAGCGCTCCCCACTGTTGCTGACAGCAGATGTGTTTAATCCCAAACTGAGGAACCGTCCTTTCAGCCTCTAACCAGGGGGCTGTGTCACTGCTCTGATTGCCAGGAGAGGGAAAAACACATTGAGTGAGTAAGCTCTTGGAGCTGGAGAATCCCAAAACACGAAGAAAAAAAAGCTTCCTTGGTGAAGGATTTTTCCTGGGCATAGTGGGAATTTGCTGTAGGGGAAAGTAAATCTTGTGGATAATTGGGCTGTGAGTGGGAGGAGGGGAAGAGCTGGGTTCCTGCCCGTGGCTCCCACCCGGGGCTGCTCTGTAGCCCCTCCGCACCTACGGAGTTCTGTGGCATAAGAGGGCAGCCAGTGCCTTGCAGGGAAAGGTCCGTAATGAATAAACATCTTCATTTTAAATCACTGTAGGCGCCTGATTTTGCATTTCATTTCCAAAAGCAGTCATCCAATTTTCAGTTTAGGCCCTCTGAAGTATAGAAAAATAGAAGTAAACTGCAGAAGAGGAAGGAAAAAAAGAACTTTAAAAAATTGCTACAATGATGCACAAAGAGAGAGAGAAAATGACCTTTGGTTGGGCATCCAACAGTGCAAAGAAATTCTAAAGTAGTTTACTTTGAAGTACATTTCAGTCAGAGGGATTTTATAGCAGTAAAATCGGGCACTTAGCAGGGATTGCATATAATTTCCACTCTATGCCAGTATAAAGCTTCAAACATAATGATTTTTTTCCATTCAGCACCAATAACTAAAGCCCTTGGACATTAATAATGACTCATTCTTCACCTGCACTATTTGAACTGCATTTGTCATCTACTTACTAGCCTTTAAAAGAACTTAACCTGACTCTTCCTTTTGCCTTGTCTTTCAATTTCTGAGTCATTCTCTCTACAAATGACACACCTTAGAATTTGACATTTATGTAGGAAACTATACCTTAAGTGTTCTTAAGAAAGAAGTGCTTTTTAGATTACATTTGTCTTAATTATTGGTGTTACTATTATATGCTACTACATTTGCTACTTTGTTTAGTTTAATCCTCCCATATGAGCATCGGGTCACGAATGGTAGGAGTTTGGGAGTGGAGAGAAGAGGGTGATATGGCATCTCCAGCACTAGAGCTTCCTGCCAGGTACAAGGTGGAATAATTCCTCAAAAAGGCAGCTGACCTGCCAGAAAGGCTTATTGGACACGAGCACATTTTTTACCAGAAGATCTGTAGTTGGCATCTGTAAAATGACCTAATTAATATCCAGTTGAGGCAGGCAAGCAGGAGCTGGCAGCGTCCAGTCATCAGTGAGGACCGAAAGCGTCTTTCTCAGTAGGTGAAATCCAACATCTGAACGGGAGACAGGAACACCCATTGTGTTTATCCTTGCCTTGTTCACAGTCTGGGGAAAACTAGCCATAAAATCTGTTTTAGCTCATACCCTTCCTTTTACGTTTAGATATGGCTGAAGACCAGGCGGCGAGTGACAAAGTTAGCCTTGTGTTTCTACAAACATCTGTAATACCTGAAAAGCCCAGCTTGATCTGCTTTTGCGTCCTCAAAAATGGCCAAGTCCTCTGTTGCAAAACTACTCCATACAAAAACAAGTATTTCTAGTTGAAAACCTTAAGATTAATGTAAGTTCTGCTGGCACTCATATTATTTGATGTTTTAGCCTGGGCAATGCTTTCTGTTTTACCAGTTACAAAGCTGCATTCCTGTCATGCAGTGGCCACAGTAATGGTAAGCAAGGCTAATGAGGGAAGCGAGCCTGGCTTCCACCAAAATCACTAAGTTTTGTCAGTGACCTTTGTGTCAGAAAGAGCTGGCCCTTTTACAGAATTCAAAAATAAACCAAAGCTGTAAAAAACATAATATTTTCTTAAGGGAGTCATCCTTTTGTGTTTTCTTTCAGTGCCTGAAGTGCATTTTGTAGAAAGGTTACTAACCTGCAACAGATGAAAGTTAAAAGAACACGGTTAGAAGGCAAAGTAAAAGGTAGTTATGAACATATGGTTGGTAGAAATATTTTTAGAAATGAAATATAAAAATGTTGAAAAGATAGGCAACCAGTGCAAAGCAATGTACCATAAATTGGAAGAACTTCATAATCAAATATTTATGGCTCTCTTTGCAGTGTTTGAAAAATTAAATTGTTAAAAGCAAATATTGTGGCAAATAGGTTCCCATCAATCTCAATAAAAGTTACATTTCACTATCACTGTCACATTATTACTTTTTTGCTTTCAGTCTTTCAAGATTGAAGAGAACAGTAACAAACTCCAGTAACAAATCAAAGCTTTTCAATGTAATTTACTTGGTGAGTAATTTCTAATTGATTCAGACTGATGGGGTTGCATAGCTTGATGTATTGCTGAAGCGAGAGATACTTTGGACAAAGTGAATTTATAAGCACCTCTTCTCCAAAGAAAAATGGCTGCTATATTTCATTTTGTCATTTTTAGCTGTGGCAATGTTCTTGTATACCTGTCTGGTTGGACTTTTGTGAAAAAAAAAAAAAAAAAAAAAAAAAACCAAACAGGGTGTAAACCTGGTGGGTGCCCCCCTCCTTCCCTATGGCGGAGCGGGAGCTGGCTCCAGTTCCGGATCCTGGGCGTGGGGAGCCAGGCACAAAGCATGTTTACCCCATTTCAGCAGCCCAGGGTGCCTCTGCCGCCTGCTGCTTTTCTCGCTCTTTTTTGAAAGTGTAGTTGCTTAGCAACATAATTTAGTCACCTGCAGGTCAGGGTTCAGATCTTGTTAATGTCATTGTGAATTAGAAGGAGGAAATGACTTTGGGGGTTTTACAGCTTCTTTGTGACATTGCTGTTAACCAAAAGGTTGGATCCTGGTTGGTGGAAAACCTTCAGTAACTGCTTGTTTTTTGTGTGATTATTTCTATATGTATTCTGCAATATTTCTAAGCTGATGAGGGGAAAGGGGAATATGACAGAAGATATGTTATTTGATATATATACATTGGAGATGTTAAAGGTCAGAAGCAGTGCTTTGCACCCAATGAAAAATTGCTTCATTTTAGGGCAAATTAAACTCTAGACTTTGGAAAGAATTGTTCCAATGTCAGCCCTGCTCTGTCCTCTTGTCTTTCCCCACAGCACATTAAGGGAGGCTTTTAGGAGTGCAGGAGCAAATTCCCCTCCGTGCGTGCCTGCCACCTTATTTCCTTCAGCAGAAATCCTTGGAGGCTGGTGCCTCAGGGGAGCAATCTAAATTTAGCAGCTATAGAACTCATCTGGAATTCTTTGCTCCAGCCACTTTGCAACCTCTCAGGTACTGTTCACTTCTCCCTGCTTCTGCCTGGTGTAATAAAAGCTCCGGTCCTCCCCTGCAATTCTGCTCTGGTTGGACAGAGAGGTTTCCCAAGGACGCTTGCTTAGATTTGGAGGATGCAAAGCACCCTGGCTGATGCCATCCCAAAAGCCTTCCAAGGGATTTGTGGGGCCACTTGGGCTTGGAGCAGCATGTCTCTTTAGCCTGCCCGGGATGCCACAGACCCATCAGATCTGTTCAGCTCATTAAGCAGAGCCAGGAAGACAGGGCCATCGTGCTGGGTCAGGGATCTGCAAAGGCTTGGAAAAGGCAGTGGGATTTTTGCATGTTCCAGGTGTGAAGGAAAGGCTTTGCTGTTTTGAATAGAAATATTTGTGTGAAGCTATCAGAAGGGTTTTTACACTTAATGGGCCTAATTATTTGAAAGGAAAGCATGCATACCATGTGTGCATATACATATATCGTGTGTATGTGGTCTTATTACGGGGAAAGATCCAAATTTGATCCAAACTTGAACTAAAATTAAATGTTTCATTTTCAGGATGATAAATGCTTTCTATTGCCATTTTAAAAGAAGATATTCGAATCTTAAGTAGAAGTCTCACTGAAAGATAAAAAGCTGCAACATTTTCCTTGGGAAATTCCAGAATTAAATATTTTGCATGTACTGGAAACATTTCTTCATTGTTTAAAGACAAAACAGTTTTATCCAATTGAGTCTGGGTTCGTCGGGAGCTACAATCCTCCTAAAATAGTACTTATTGGCAAACTTATTATTCACCTTTTTTTTTTTTTTTTTAATCCAAAGTTTGCATTTGATTTCCTGATCCAATTTGTATGCATTGCTCTTGTCCCTCTGGTTTGAAATCCTGTGCTAATGGCTCTGTCCCGCTGAGGTTTCGCATACGCCTTGTTTCACACGGGCTTTGTGGCTCAATTGTAAACTGTGCGAGAAGCTGCAGTTGTGTTCACCGTTCCCAAACACTAGTAATCCCAGGATCATTTGCATGGGTGATTTGTGTTCTGGAGTTCATTAATCTTTTGCTGTGACTGTTCATTATTTGTGCGATGTGACTGGTCAGCTAAGACATATGGGGCCAGATTGCCAGCTGCTGAAAATCACTGTGGCTCTGCTGATGGATGGAGACAGGCTGGTCTCCGTCTGGGATGGATTGGACGCTGGAACAGAGGGATTTCCTGCCTGTTTGCCGGGTGCTGGGGCTATGCTGGTTTTTGTGATGTATGAGCTTCTACACAGGTGAAATCCACCTGTGAAACAAGCTGCCTTCTGATACCTTCCTTATGTAAACATTTGGGATCTTTTAAAAAATCCTATAGTGTGAGCAGGTGTTTGCAAACAGAAGTTAAAAAGCCAACCAATAAATAGCTGAAATGGAAAAAATAGTTCAATTTTTTTTTCTTCTTGTTCAGGTGTCTCCCAATACGCAAATCCATTTGTTTCTTAGGTGGCTGTTTTATTATTTCAGCTGAAATGCAGACCATACTCTTGACTCCATTTCCTGCGAAAGCTTCAGCAGTGACAACAATATTACGCCGCAGTTGTCCTGACACATAAAACCCTAAACTATTATTTACAAGGATTGATGCAACAAGCATCAGTGAGTCAGGGTAAAGCTTTTTAAAAACCGATGCTGGCAAAAGCCCAGTGATGTACTGCCAGCTCTGCAGAGGGGAATCCAAATTGCTGACAGAAGGGAACTTTACCAACTTTTCTGTGTTTTCATTCAGAACTGGGTGGGCAGGAGAACCTACATAAAGCCAACTGGTCTTTTGGGTCCACCTTGGGATGAATTAAGTGTAGAAAGATTTCAGGTTCATTGCCTGACTCAGGTCCTTATAAAGTTGTTGCTGTGCGAGACCTAAATCACTCATGCGATGGGGCATCTACCAGTCAGGGGTGCTAATTGAGACTAATGGTGCAGGGGGTAGCTGTGAAATAGGAGAATGGCAATTACAACTGAGAGGAGGGAATATTTCCTCCTTCCCTTCCTTTGGGGAGTATCGGTATTATGATTCTGGACTGATACCTGAATTCCTCAACCACCACCTGTATCATGCCATTCTCCAGCAGCACTTTTAATGTGTAACGGACATCAATAAATGAACATAAGACCACATTTAACCCATGATAGGGGTCATAAATTTAGAAGAGCGCGGAGGTGGGAGATTTGTATTGTTAGTGATTGTTCCCCATTCATCTCTGCCTCTTCCCCTAACATTTGACAGGGAGATTATAGCCAACGATACCCAGCAGTTACAGGAGGTGAAACTTTTAATCTGTGGATCTCAAAATGCTTTCTAAATGTTAACTATCACAAGTCTGAGGCTGGAGGAAAGGGAAGTTACACAGCTTGCCAAATGGTATGTGGAAAATTAGTAGCAGAGCTCAAAGCAGAAAACAGAGTTCTTTCCCCCAGCCCCCTGCTCCTTCTTCAGACAGTACCTACTGCTCTCAGGTCTCATTTGCAGAACAGTCAGGTGCCTACTACTGATTAGCTAAAACTCAGTACCCTGATAACCCCTAATAAAAGCAAAATCAATTGATGCACAAAACAGTAGAGTGAGGAGCACATCAGAAAAAAAGTCACACAAAAACAGCTAGATATCTTGGGTTTAATCCTGAAATTTCACATTTCCCAGCCATTGGAGATTTGGGGATTCAAATGAAAGAAGTGAAGTATAGATTTTGGAAAGGCTTCATATATTGTTTTTTCTACCATGTGTTGGTGGTATGCTGTCCCTCTTTTTCCCTGCCCTGCTCGAGTCATGGCCATCATGACCATCACAACTTCAGTTGTGATAAGTTGCACTTGGACTTTGGGGGATGGCTGGCAACACAGCCAGAACACTGTCTGGAGTGGGGACCTATATGTTTTGTTCCCATGAGAATATGGCTATAGGTCAATTATCTTACTATATAAATAGTGGGCAGCGCAAGAGCCCTTTGAGCTCTCCTGTATCGCAGCAGGCTGCATGCCAGGATCTCCCTTTTTGTGAGAATGCTCGCTTAAGGTTCTACTTCTCGAGGTTGAGAGATTCCTTACTGCAACAAATTCTCAGCAGGTAACTAATCGCACACTAAAACTTTGAAATCTTAGCTAAGTGATATATGGGATTGATTGAACATATATAATCCTTTAGACATAAACCGTTGACCAAGTCTGGGACTAGGATTGGATCCAGCCACAGCTAGACTCCTCTCTGAGAAGGAGTTTAGAAAGCAAGGGCGTCCTTTCTGAACCTCACGACTCAACAGGAGGGTGTCCCTGACAGCTTGTCTGACCCTGTCATCTATGCAGTAAATAACCAAGTGTATCTTGCTATCAAATCTAGTAAAATACTGTTGCATTTACTACTATTACTACTAATTTCATTAAGTCACTGTTTCACCTTAATAAATATTTCACTACTTCTCTCTTACGAGTGAAGTTAATCAGTCCACCTGTGACACGTGTTGTCTCAAAGACATCAAAACCTATTGGGAACCCTGCTCTGTGAGACTGCCGTGCTCATTGGTGGCCAGGGAGAGATTTTGTATGAGGGCAAAAGTCCCCGTGTTTTGTTTACTATGTGAGCTCCAGAGCACTCGGGGTTAATGAAACCACATAAAAATGAAATGGTTAAAAACAAACTTCTCTCTAGGCAAATATTTTTTTATTTTTCTTTGTAAAGTTTGGAGAAGATGTACTAGTTTTGATTTGGTTTGTGTTTTCCGTAAAAAGAGAACCAACAGGGCTTGAAGGGAAGTGGATCTGTAGAGCTGTCAGCAGAATCTATAAAAGAGACTCTCTGGGAATCCCATCCATCTCTCCAACTTGCAGGCAAAAAGACATGGAAAATAACACATCAAAACTACATTTCTTAAATATTTTATACATAACGGCCAATGTTCCAGCCTTCACAAGAATGCCAGATAGCTGTGCTTCCTTTAGTGTTTTATATATGATACTTTAAAAACATCTGAAATAAGTTTATACTTTGTGTTGGCTACCTATAGCAAACTGCCCTACGATCAGCACGATATGTAGTTCTGTTGTATATGCTTTATTAAAGGGATAGGCAATGTAAAGCTGGAGTCTCTCTCTCCTGAAAGTACCTGTTCTTTAGTTCATACAAGGCAATGAGCTTATGTTCTTGAGCTTATGTTTAGGACTGTGATATGTTTCAGTGGCAAAACTAGTCAGGTCTCAGATGAATCCATGATTTACAAGAACTGATTGACCAAACAAATACCCTAAGCCCTCAGGTGGTACAGTAGATTGAAAATTAATTTGATGTGAGGTTAATGACTTGGCAAAAATATAAATGTCACCTAGCAAGTCTGGCATCGTGCCTCTAATGTAATCATAAGTCCATAGTGATTGTACATGTGAATGGGTTAAATACAAGTCTGAAATATGCAATTCATTATTCAAGAACTGGTATAGAATAGAAAATCGTAACTCTACATAGTAGTTAATTTGACAGCATAAATCCAGATTAAATCTTTCTGTATTTCTTAATTAACTGCAAAGTTGCTTTATGCAAACACAGTTTGATGTACATATTTGTGTGTGTTTGGCACAAAGACTAACCATGTCAAGTTTAAGTAAACACCAGCACACAAACTCAAACACTGAGCTGTTTGCCCAGCAAAGCAGTGTAACTCTTGCAAGCGCACAGTCGCTTCTTCATCTTCACCTAGAAAACCTTCTTAGTGTCTTCCTCACACTAGGAGCCCTGCAGAGTTGGGTATTTAAAGTGCACTAAAAAATTCTGTATGGATGCAATCAAGTGTATTGTGAAGTACTCTGATTTTACTTACTGCTATAAAGACACCTGCAAGGTAAGGCTTTTGAGATCTCACTGCTTTTGTCAGAAAACAAACTATTGCAATTGTTACTCAGTTTGTAGACCAGATCTTCTCTAGAGCAAAACTTGAACCTCTTATTTCCATTATTTGAATTAATGTAAAGTTTCTGAGAGATGCTGGAGAGACAGCAATGGAGCTCCAAGTCCATTATCCATCCCATAGCCAATATTAATTGAATTAAAGTTCTAATTTGCCTTTCTTACTATAAAAACTTGATGTGTGTCGGTCACTTTATTCGTGAATGTGACTCTGAAATTGATTTATTTCCTTAAGAAGGTACGAGATGTAAGGCGCCATTTCTAAGATGCCTTCCCTATGTGTGGGACTGGAGGGAGTGAAGATGGGAGAGCTGCCTGCAAGCTGCCTTCTCTCTGCCTGAATTCCAGGACCTGTGGAACCTCTGGGTGATTTGGAGCAACCTCGCAGGCCATGGGAGACAAAGGAAAGGCCACAGAACAGCAGCACTGGAGCTAATTAAGGTGGTAATTTTCCTTGTACTTGTGTCTAGACCACAGTAGCTATTTAGAACAATCAAGAACAGGCAACAGCTTTCAGTCACTGAAGGCTTTGATGAGATCCAAACTCGTGAACTACAGAAGAAGTGAGTGATGCAGGAAGTGTTAAAAAAGGTGCAAAGAGTTTCCTGCCAAACACCTTTAATCATTCCATACTCTCTTTTCTCACTAAAACTGTTTTCATGCAGTTTCTGACGCCCTAGGTCGTGAGCCCAACTGGGTGTTTCTGTGGACAGACATCACAGCTCCACACAGCACCGAAGGCAGAACGTGACTCACCTTGAAATAGAATCTTAAAAACAGAATTTCTGTGAAATTGTTTTGTCCTGTGCAGGTTGTGGCAGACTGCAGAGAAGATGAACACTGCTGTCTGGAGCTGGTGTGCGGTGGAAGAAATGGGGAGACAAGCATGTCCAGCATTTTGTGTTTGCTTTGGATAGGTTTTGTACCTGGATTTCTTTGTGTCTGACTTCCTAGTCTGCCTGTACTTGCCTTTGGAGAACGGCTTGCAGGAGTAGAGCAGCCAGGAAGGAGGTGAAGGATCACTGTATGCTGAAGCTCTTTCAGCTTTCTTTCTAAAACCCCCAGGGAGGTGAGGAGGAAGGTGACGTGGGATCAAAAGCAATAATGCAGGAGCATTTGTGGGGGTGATTTTTGTAAGGTGAATTGGTTGGTTAGAGAGATTTCTTTCTTTTTTTTCTCCAATACCCAGCTGCTGAACTGAAATCTAAATGTACCTGGTCAGTGCAGAGCACTGCAAACTTACAGTCCAAATGTCCCAGCCATTTCTTGCCTTGTCGTTTTTGTATCTTATCCAATAAGATACCCCTCCAGCAATAATCCCCATAAACAAGCAGACCCTTGCCAGCCCCTCACACACAGTCAGTTTCAAACCTCTTTATAGATTTAAGAATACAGAATCCAAGAGCTTTAAGACACTATTGCTTCAGAAAGAAGGGAGAGGTGCCATCTGTCTCTTCCTTGCTTCACACTCCAAAAGGCAGGAGATTACTTTTTTCTGACCCAGCTCTTCCCATCTTTTACCCCCTAAAGCATTACTTAGAATTAAATGTTGGTGTGTTATTTGCATGGGAAAAATAAGGTAATTATTTACATGCTTGTACAGTGGAAGAGCGTGTTAAGGAAGGTAGCTAACCAAAGGAGAACAGTTCATGTCTCTGAAGGAATGGACTGCTTATTTAAGCATGAAAAGGAAGTTAAAGAAAACACCCATCTGCATTCCCCTTTACATGCAGCTTTGAGGAAGTGGAGGATTTTATGCTCGGGAGTCATTTTGTCATCTGGCTGGCTGGCAATGTGTTAAAGATGCTTGAATGCAGGAGAGCAGAGCTGTGGGGACTTTTCCCCTCATCAAACAGCGAGGCAGGGAGAGAAGCACAGATTTAATTCTGGGGCTTTGAAATCAACAGAGCAGAGCTGCTACAGCAGAGGCTGCAGCTTCACCTGTAGCTGACAGCAAGGCACTGTGCTGGATTCAACTATTTCCTGTTTAAAAAAATTCCTGTTGCAGCTGTCTAAAAGTAACACAGCCACGTGGAGGTACTGCATTGTGGGGTGTTCTTACCAAATAGGGGACCATAAGAATTTGTTGGTTTGTTGGTTTTGGTTTTTTAATAAGAGACTCCTGAAGTTACACAATGAAGTCTTTAATTACAGTGAAAGTCAAGTACCTATGCAGATTTCCCACTGGACCAAGAAAGGGTGAATTTAGGAGGGAAAACAGCTGAGTTTGGCTCCTGCTATCATAAGTCTCTGTCCTGGGGTCTGTCTTTTTTTATTTTTTCAACTGTGCCAATGGCTTCTCTGGTTGTAAGATCAGTCTTTGAGGGAATTCTTGCCTGTGGTGTCACAGAGAATCACACCCAAGCCTTTAGAAATCCCCTTCGCCAAGCTTTAACCTCTAAACTTCAAAACTTACACTTTAAACATATAATGTTTAAAACCTAAAGGTAAGCTGGGCGGAGATAAAGGGGGAAAGACACTCTCCTGAAGTGTGCCTCCTTTGAAGTAGCAATACAGGTAACTGGATGGATGAGAATTATCTTTCAATTCAGGATCTTAACTTGATGAGTTTGAATTTAATTATAAACAAGCAGTGTACTTGGGTTTACTGAGAGCTGCCAGTGTTCTCTTGGTGCGGGGAAAGGACAGGAATTCTTCTTTTTATACATCATTTACAAGTAACTGCCATGACTCTACAAAGTCGGTACAACTCTCTAACACAAAGCAGAAAAATGTACAAAGGGAAGAAAAGGATATTTTGTTGCTGGTTTTTAAATAGAAGTTCTCTGTAGGCAGAGTTCAGATGCATTGGGGTGGAATCAAAGGGCCAACACGAAGGAATTTTTTTCACCTTCTGGAATTTGGATGTCTGCCTTTTGTGTCAGTTATCAGTACTCTTTTATTTACTGAACAATGCCTCATATGAAGATAGCAAGGTAATCTGGTATTTGCTTATGAAAAACCTGTTTCTGAAGCACTGGTACTGGAATTTTCAGCAGTTTTCACAGGTACTATTTGCTAGAACTTTAGAGACACTGTTCTTGAACAAACAGACATTTGGAATAAACCTGTGGTTTTTATAACCTGGGGAGAGGAACTTTTCACTGAGAGGTAAAAAATAATGAAGCAAAGCTTCAGACCTTTTGTGCCCAGTCCAAGCACTGTGACTTTCTCCTTAGACCTCCTTCTCACAAGCAAAGCCACATTTTCCTCCAGCAGCCAACCTCAAAGCACTGCTGTTTCTGTAGCTCAGAATTGATTTTCAGATCAGGCTGGAAGCCAGCCTTCCCACCCATCCTCACTGTTTATTTGCTGGAGTGATGACAGGTCCAGCCAGTAATGGAGTAAAAATGTAGTTACTCTTTCCATGCGAGACCACACTCATAAGTACAATTTCCTGCTGTGTGGGACAGCTCCTGTCCCTGCCCCAAATGTCTCTATTATCCCTTCTGACTATGGAATTCCAGGTAGACAAGAAGGCAGATGTGATAGCCTCGAATCTTTCCCAAAAGTGCCCGAAGCTTGATGCTTTATGATCAAGAGATAGCAGTGAGCAGAGCTTTGTCCCTCTAGCCGAGGCAATGGGCCAAGCAGATATGCAGAGTTTTGAGAGAAACCAGTCACAGAGACTGAGCAAGGGAGAGATAAGAGGTATCATGTAGGAGAGAGAATAAAAGGAGAATGAGGCAGGCAAAACTCTACATGCAACAGAGTGGAGAAGGGTTTAGAAAAAAATCCTTTGTGCTTGTTAAGATTTTTGTAAATCCCAGTCTGCTTGAGCATGGGTTCGTCCTTCAGAGAGCAAAATGGCTCGCAGAGGAAGAAGTGGTTAGAAAATTACCTTCTTACATTAATTCCCTGGATAGAAAGAAATTTAGTTGTAATGGTATGTTTTTCAAGATCTTCTTATAGGTCTTATCAACTACAGCTCTATCTACAAGACTGTGGAAACTGCAGGGTTTTTTTTTACTCTGTACCTCTGAGGTTCATTGTCAAGTGGACACAAAGAGCTTAAAAAGCATTTGTCCACCTTTCAGCAGTATGACAGACCTTGTTGCTATTCTGTTGTCCTCCAGATCTTCCTGTCCTAGAAAAACTGGATCTCTTTTATGGAAGTGTTGGTTTTCTTTTCTTTATGCAGCTGGGCAAGATGGAGCATTATCGCACCATGTGACACAGATCACAAAGTGGAAGAGTCCTCCCTTCCCCACCTCCGCCCCTGGACACCTCTCCTATTTCGCTACTTCATTGTCACGTAAGTGTTAATCAAGGCTGTGCGTGATGGTCACATATGAGCTTATGCAACTGATATTGACAATCATTATAAAAATCAGTCTGGCTCCAGCAGTCAAGCAATGCTAAACTGTCTGTGATGGGCTGAATTCAAGGCCACACAATTTCTGTTCTGATCATCTGAAAAACTTAAGGCTGGCTGTCTTCAAACCTTAGCTTTGCACACCACTAACCTTGGAACAAGCTGCTCAGGCGACCTTGTCACTGTAGTATTCCCATTTTTCTGATTTCATATTAGTTAAAGCTTTATTTCTGCAGCCCATTGCTTTCAGCCATCAGTATGTAGTATATCTAAGCTTCCTGCATATCAAAAAGGATATGCACAGACATAAATTGCCAAGGAAAGATAAGTTCAAGGAGTGGACTTTAAAAGGCATTTGGATGGTACAGGGGCACACTGAGAGAAGAAATGATTAGACGAATTATGAACTGACACATGTTTTGGAATTCGCAGTCTTTAAAATCTGCCCCAAGCTCCTTAATTATGGAACAGGTCTACAAGGAAAACCATAACCTATTTCCCTTTGTTCAACTCCTTCTAGTTGGAAAGATTTATTAAGCCAATGTCAATATTCTTCCCATCAATTTTGGAATGTCTCACTCTTTGTTGAAACAAGCTATTAGCAGCAATAAAAAGACACAGGACTAGAATAATTTGTCTAGAGTTCTCTTGTGTGAAATATTCACAATAGTGTGAGGAAGCCAGTAAGTAATATTATACTCACAGCTTACTTTGGCTCACAGGTGGCAACAAAATCAATTAACTACTTCTATCTATAGGAATTTATTGACTTCCACCCACTTTAGAAAGAAATGGGACTTTCAGTTGGTAAAGTTGCAAAATGCTTGTCTCATGCTGTGCAGTTTTGTGAGGTGCTGCAAGACGTTCTGTCTCTACCAGCCAACCTGCCTCTGGGGCAGCGTGCTTCATCTGGTTATTCCTTCCCAGAAGGCAGAAGCTCCACCAGCACTGAAAATCTTCCTTACTGGAGCAAGCTGCTAATCTGCTTTCTCATTTGAAGTTTCTCAAACTACTGGTTGGCAATGCTACTTACCTCTAATTACTTTTTCATGAAACTCGAGTCAGCAAAATTTGCAATGTCTAGTATGAATCTCTTAATACCATGAGCAGTGGGAAAGTGTGTTTTTGCAGATAAGGCACCCCACACTACTCATTTAACTCAGTATGATCCCCACATTATGAACCTGGCACCATACCAGAGAAGGATATGGGAGAAAAAGGCCAAGCTATTATAGCAGGTAGATCAGTACACATAAATTTAGGCAATCGTTTAATGGGAGCTCAGCTAAACAAGCTGTCCGTCACCTTTTGTTCCTTTATAGATGTTTATGTTACTAATTAAGCTGTAGGTTTAGGTCTGCAAAGCAATGAGGCTTTTCTACTGGCTAATGTTAAAATACCTGACTGTTTACTGATACTTTAAATAAAAGCAGGTAGGAGAGCTGGCTGTAGTAATTGACTGATTGCCTGCAAGAGTTACTTCAGGGTGGATGCTGGAGAAGCTGGATTGGTCTAGAAATTTAGAAAGAAATGTTGATTTTTCCTGGATTATCAACTGTAATATTTTCCTGAGAAATCTTTTCATTTGGTAGCGTTCCCCACTCTAGGTGTAGTACATACTAACCCTACATCTGGGTTTTCATAAGGGACCAGATTGTGTGTGTGTCTCTTGTATAGTCTAATTAAAATAATATGCATACATATGTCAGTGTTCCCACTGAGTGTTATGGTATATAGTTAACTGGTTTTCATTTTGTTGAATGTAGACTGGGACAGGTTTTTGTTTCTAAGCTTTTGTGGTTGACAAAAGTTTGATTGAATGTATAATAAGTGTTGTATTTGGGTAATTATTTGAACCCTCTGGCAGTGGCAAACTGAAATCTAGCATGGGATGGTATTTTGCTTTATATTTCAATATCCCTGTTTGAATGTTTAGAAAACCTGAAGCTGTATTTTGCACTCCCTGTTTGGATTCTGGACTACAGTGAGAGACCTGTGAGCAACAGTCCAGGTTTACAGAGCAAAGCTGACAATGCTATACGTTGTTCTTGCACTTTTCCGCTCCTTCAGCCTTTGACCCTGAAACAGAGCCATCTTTACCGTGCAGATGATCACCCAGCTACCCACGGTGAGCTGTAAAACCTAGGTGCTGAACACTTGCTGGAAGGTTTTTCAAGGGTAAGAGCATTAACCTAGATCTTCTGGCCAAATTCCAGTCTCTGTATTAAACTTCTTATCTGAGTGGCTTCAGTTATCATGATCTTCACCCTTTCTCATCTCTGCAGCCGCCATGTGACATTTCTTTGCTTACTTCAGCAGAAGTTGCAGACTACCCAGCTCTAGTTTTAATTCAGCAACTAAGCGTGCATTTTGAAAAAACACATGTATTCACGTTATCTTAACCGTATGGTAGGTTAAAATCTGGATCAACATATAGGAATGAAATAATGCATTTGCATTTCTGAAAGGATAATGTATCTTCTCTGCTAACTATTAAATCCAATCAGGAACTTCTGTATCAATCTATCTGAAACGAATGGGCTATTAACAAAGCAAGTTATTAAAACACAGTGTAACAAAAAGAATTACACATCCTTGTGTAAGAAGGACATCAGCAATGGGTTAATATGGCCTGTATATACTGTTTAAAAGTAGTTAAAATACCATAGCAAAAATAGGGGTGATACGGTAAAGAGATGACTACTCAATGACTTAATGTGTGGAAGGAAATAACAAGAGTGGAGAAATCAGTATCATAATATAGATGAGTTAGGATGGGTTCAAGCAAGAGGTGGTTTAGCTTTTCCTGAATAGATCACCTGGTTCAAATTCAGATTATGAAGCAAATTTTGCCTTGTTGTAAATCACTTGTTTAACCCCATCAACTTTTATTAGTAGAATTTGGCTCTTTCTCAGTGATGACTTAAATTCATTACTGTGAACAAGTGAAAAATTGAAAATGAATATGTTATCTATTAAAATATTACTTATTTCTATAGTCACAAACTGATTTAAAACTTCCTGGTTATTTTTCCTATCCTTCTGGGATGAAGGGAATTGCTTGTTCAGTTGTTAGATTTTACAGTGTAATACTTGCTTTGCAGCTCATGAAAATTGAATACAAACCTACTGGATTACTGTACAGACTGAAGGCTTGCCTGGACGTTTTTTGAAAGCTGGTGCTATGTCAAGCTGCTTTAAGGGAGAGACCGTCTGCATCAGGAGACTCTCATCACTCAGATATTACTTGTGCCTAGAAATAGAAGTTTGAATTTTCCTTAAGATGACCAAAAGTAGTAGCAAAAAGGTAATTTTACTACTGAGCTCCTGATCCAGACTAAAACTGAATGACCAGAAAGGATGCATTATGTTTTATGACCTGTTCTGAACCGGGATGTATTTAAACATGGGATTGAATTTCAGGATGTAAGAAGGAAGAAAAAAGAACAGGAAGGAATGAAGAAGAGTGAAACATCTCATATCCATGACTGTAGCCAAGTTCTACAAAACTAGTATGAATAGCATAGACTGTACTGTAGTATTAGTCTCTGGGCCAGCTATCTAGCACATTGAAACTGAAGTATTTTCACATCCTTTATGAAGATAAACTCTCCACCACAATATTAAGACCTATGAAGAAAGGGTTTCTTTCTCTTCTGCTAAAGAGTTAGAAAAGGCAGGGTGGATTTAGTTTAGCCTTAAAATAATCACAAAACCTAATCTAGTTACTGTATTTCCCAAATAATGTATTCTTTTAGGGTGTAAAAATGAGCTGCAGCAAAGCTGCCATACGAGCATGATGCAGGAAATAGACCTTAATCAGAATTTCAGTCAGCCAGTTGTGGGTGACTGAGATTTGTTAGTTAGGGCTTCTCCCAGGTAAATAAAAAGCTAGTTGGTTTCTTTCTTTAAAGGAAGAACTGTCAGGAACTTCACTTCTTGGGGAATTTCTGTACTTAAATAAGCAATAGTGTTCTTCAAAAGACTGAACTATTAGGTCAACTCAGTTCTAGCTTTCAAAAAATCCCAACCCCTTTTTAATTTTGACTGCTAAAGGGAATGCTAGATGCTTATGTATCAGATCTAAGCTGGTATTAAATGAGTAGAGCCCCATCAATTATCATGGAGCTGAGCTGAGTGATACACACCACTTGATAATCACACCCACGCTTTTGCAGGGAAGATTGATTTAGGTATTTTTATTCACTTATTGTTCAAAAATTCCTATCTGAAGCAAACAAGAAGCTGTAGTTTCTTGGCGTTGATACGGCCATGACCTCATTGATTGAATGAAGGTTGCTATGGTTTAACTGCTTAATCTGCTCGGTGATGTATTCGGTATCACCACTGAAAGCCCATCATCTGCCAGATACCACACAGTGATAACCGGGAGCCTGCGTTTCCCCTCCTACCTTCACACGGTGCCATATGGTAGCTGTTGCAATCACTGACCTTTAGTGGCTGAGTGTGTCTTCAAACTACCCTCTTTTATTTATTAAATAATTCTTTTTTTTCGGCTTAGTTGCACACCAAACCTAATAGCATCATTTACTACTGTGGATTTCTCCCTAGGAGAATTGACTGGCTTGTCCTCTGAAATCTGCTAAGAAATAATTGTAAGTGGGCTGTAGCTTTCTCTCAGAGGGAAGCAGGGTCCCCTCAAGGCACCCACCGTACTGAAATGGTGGGGTCAAAGCTGACTACAGGCAGAGCAGGCCGAGAGATGGCTCTCGGAGGTGGCCAGACACCATTGGATGACTATGACCATGCAGGAGAAGCATCTTGGCACACAGGGACTGGTTTTGTTTGCTTCAAGAAATGTTGTATTAGGTTTTTTGCAGAGTTGTGAGTGCAGCTCAGACCTGCCACTTCAGGGTCCCAGTGGCTTGGGAGGAGGTGAGGACTGTGGGCAGTATTACTCACCCACTGCCTGTCCACCAGGGACGGAACAATATTAACATCACACTAATGGTAGAGCTGTGAGTACTCTGTGATTCAGCTAACCACAACAAAATAGCTTTTATGTGGAGTGTGTCAGCCTTGAGAAGTGGGGGGAAATGTGTCATGGCAATACAAAAGGCACATCTCCTGTGGCACTTCATCGAGGAGGTTAAAAGCAGGAGGTGAGGTGAAGGGCTGGGGGCTGGCATGAGGAAGGTCCATCTGTATGCTGCTGGAGAAGAGCTGGACCTGTCCTTGGTCTTCATCTGGTTGTTGGGTAAAAGAGGATCTCAAGTGTGCTGAGCAAGGATGGGTGGTAGGAGGGGAGCAGAGGAGAGGGAGAAATTTGTTTGCTTCATTACCGAGGGCAAGACAAAAGTCTGTGCAGAGGAGAAATAAAAGTCTGTTTGCTCTAATGCACCTAATAGACACTAGAAATTTCCCAGCTACCCCAGATACTCTACCAGTATCCGAGTTTGGCCTTTGTAAGTTTCCTTAAATGCCAGTTGTACAGAGAAGCTAAGCTTTAATTTCTTCTGAACACATGGTATCTAAAGCTTTCCTTGCAGGTTTTTCTGTCCTGTCTGAAACTGGTAGAGATGACATCCTTCACATCCTGGATGTAAGCTATTAAGATCAACCTGAACTGACACGACAAAGTGTATCAGCAATGAAAAAGTCCTGAATCCCCAGGTTCAAGGTTGTCAAATCTCTGAAACTCCTTCAAGGATCTAAACAGTACACTATCGCTTGTACATACTATATGCACATTAGAGAATTTCTCCCAAATTTCATGTGGGGTTTCCACTTTTATCCAAGGACATACATATAGTATATATAATGCTTTTTTATTCTTTTGCCCTAAATACGTAAAACAAGTGGAGTGGTATGAACAGGAGTAATTGTCTAGTCATTTTACTGTATCGTATGCAAAAGCCAGCTGATACAGTCTAAGATGCAGAACAAAGAGAAAGGAGGAGGAGAAAGAGATCATTTCTGAAACTCCTATTTCTCCAATGATCTGTCAACATTTACAGGGTTTTTTTCTTAAAGGAATTTTGATATCAATGCCTGTCATGTCCACTACATTTTGCCAGTGAGAAAGGCTGCACTGATCCTTTGATTTGAAATTAAGTAGATATATAAGTCTTTACTTATAAAATAGCAAGGGTTTTTGCTGGTAAAGAAATCTTGTTTTCTCTGTTCCTGCTCTCTGACAGTTGGTTGGCAGAGAAAGGAGGAATAATAAGTTTTAATTATATCTCCCCAAACAAGCAGATTTGAAAGCAATGCAGGGATTACATGAGAATAAAATCCCTTCAAGCATTAACTGTCGCTGGTAAAAGGATGTTAGATATAATCCTATAAGGTTAGATGTCCAGACATCCTGGTTTAACCAGGACAGTCTAATTTTTAATTTAACGTTCTGTCATCCTGATTATTTTCTTCAGGAGGCTCATGTGTCATGTTTGCCTTTGTGCCATACTCAAGAGTGGCACAATCATGAAAATAACACTTTAAATCATCATGCAGCTTTTCTCCTCCAATTTCATCAACCAGCATCACATGTCAAAATGCATTGAACATCACAAGGCAGGAGAATAGGAATTGTATTATCTTCTGCATTAAAAAGGAATAGATAAGCAAGAGAACAAAGGAAAAGTAATAAAGAGGAGTGGGGAAAATAACTCCAGTTCTATACATGCTTTTCTTCCTCTGTGAGGAAAGATGCCCGTGACAATACACAATACACTTGTCACTTGCTTGTTACGTAGAGCTTGAACTAAAACAGTTCCAAAAGGCTTCAGGTGCTGTCCCCTTCAAACACTTCTTGGTTGGCAGAAAACTAGTAAGCAAATGCCAGTGGAACAGTTAAGAAGATGGAAAGATTTATTTTTTTTATTCCACCCATGAGTTTTCAAACTCCCTCAGACAACAGATGGGTGATCCAAATTGGGTCTAATAAAGCAAGGATAGATATTTTTTCTGAGGCTACAAGTTCAGTCAGACTTAACAAAGTGTTTCTTGTGCTCTTGCAATTTTTGTTTTTAGGCTGGAAGCGCAAAAATCTGCTGAAATACAGTGTAGTTTCCAGCTGAAACCAGAGCAGTATTGTGAATCACATGAGAGAAGCAGATCCTTTGTGATTTCTGGGCAGCACAGGTTCAGAAAAGCATCTGAACTCCTTCAGGATTTTCTGATCATCCAAGCCTGAGGCTTTGCTTTTCTCATCCCTCCATCTTTTCTCTAAGACTCATTGTGAGAGTCACCAAGTGCTGTCTTTGTCCAGCTTCACTGCCAGGCACAAATTTCATCACCTCTGAGAAGGTGCCAGTGCTTTGTAGGGTGAGATCTTAAAAATACTGTGGTCAAGAGGTAATGCACAAGGTTTTAATAAGCATCTGACTAAACTAACCGGTTGTTTTCTTTCAAGCCATATTTTCTTTGATAAATCGTTTAAGTCTCATGAATGTATTGCTCTTACGCCCACACATTCTTCATCACTTCACTTAAGTCAGGTCTGTGATTCATTTGGAATTTCCCAGGTGCTGAGGGGCTGTGTGCACAGAGCCTGCATCTCCGCCAGCCTCAAGGATTTCTTGAAGGACTAACTACTGTACAACTCACTCTCCCCTTAGGGTAGACAATAGTAAGTTTAATAGATGTCTCATTGGATGAATAGGACATGTCAACCCCAGACTTGGGCCAGGTGCTGCGCACAGGGTCTGTCGGTTGTTACATCTTGACTGCTTTGCAAATCTGCAGGCACGGGGTAGTGTGCTGAAGTACAGTGAAGCGTGTTAGTCATACCGAGGGAGGGTCCTCTGGGAGCTGTCTCTGTGAAAGAAAATACTGCTGCAAGAATTAAAGACAAGGTGTGAACTGAGCACTACTACTCTGAGGGACTAAAAAAGCCCTTCCTTAAGTAAAGAACATTCCTGGCCTGCTGCTAAGGAGTCAGTAGTCAGTGACACTTGGAAACTGTTGATCCTCAAGCCTTCATCTACCTTGGATCCAAACACAGAGCAGTGAGAAGACTGTGCCAGTTAGTGGAGATCTGCTGTCTTCTTGAGAGAATTGTGAAATTCCAACTGGTGCTAACTGGAGTCCTGACCTCTTTCATACTGTGGTACATCTACAGCAAGCTAGTGAAGTAAGAAATGGAAGGAGCTCTCTCCATCTCAGCACAGCCACCTGAAAGCAGTTAAGGGCTGCAAAGCCAGTTACTTGTAGAGGTAGGAGCCCTCATGTATGATGTACAAGGGTGGGACGGGATAGAGGGATAGCCAGGCCTCTTCCATCCCATCATGTGTTCTTGCAAATGCAATGGTAAAATATCCAGGGTGTAGTCACAGTATCTCTACTGTCCACCTCCGTACAGGATATACAGTGGATAAATGGTGCTGGGGTCCAGTAATCTCTGTTTCTGTGCTTTTTACATATTCTGGCAGACTCTTGATAGATGGATTTTGCTGTCAATTTTTATTTTACATCAAAGAATAGAAGAAAGAAGCTTTCTATTCTGTCTGAGCAGATGAACTCATGGGTAAAGGAGTCAAACTAGACCACTGAAATCTCAGTGCTCTGAAGTCTGATGGTAGCCAAAATGACAGGTGGCAATCTTCCAATTGGGCAGGACACGCCCTACCACCCACTACTAATGGTGTCATTCAAGAGTATAACTCAAGATGCTTCAGAGCAGATTGCGATACACCTATTTAAATCTGGCATCAATCTTTCCTTCTGTTTCTATATTAATTAACGTCTTGTGGGCTGTATTTCTGCAGCTAGATAGTAGGCTGCTTTGGATCCAATTTATTTCACTGGATCAGACAATTTAGTTCTCTTTGAAGTTTTCATTGTGATTTATATTTGGATGTGTCTTTATATAATTGAGAATTAAAAATAGGTATTTATGTCTTTTTGTTATTACTATGTCTTTGTGATTAAATGCTTGTCTTTAATAGCAGGTTGTAACCCAATAAGTCCTTTCCGGTCCCACATTCCTCTACTGAAGGCAGTGGGATTCTGGGCCATGCAGCGTGACATGGACACAGAGCTCCTCGTGTGGTGGCACAGAGAGGGGGGACAGATTTCTGAGGGGAGCTTCCACTGAGATTTCCTGCTGACGATGTTCAGCACAGGAAGGGAAGGGCTAGCAGCGCTGCTGCTGCTGACCCAGCTATTGCATTGTTGGCCGTGGTTTGGCTTCAAAACAAAGGCCTCTTTTGTGTTCCCCAGCTCCATGCCAATGCTGAGGCAGAGTCCTGGGGTAGAGTCAGCAAGGGGTTTTGTGAACCTCTGACTGCACACAGTGCTATGCAGAAAACCAAACACGTATCTCCCAGCCTCAGGCTGGACCCAGGCATGATAGTTTGTATAACCACCAGCAGCTGTTCCTTTGCTGGCTGGGGCTCAATCTTCATGGAAAGCAATGAAGGGAGAGAGATTAAGTAGTGCTGCAGGCACAGCTGCATCTATTTTTTCCCCCTGTGGCATCACCACTTTGCCACTTGTTAAATGAATAGCCTTTGCTGATTTTTCCCCCCTTCTGTGCTGTACAAAAGCAAGATGAACTTGGAGTCTGCCCTCCACCCCTGAGCAAAACAAACAGTCTAACTTCTTAACAGCCAACAAATAAGCAAAGCAGTTAAATAAGGCCAAAAATTGGCCTGTTTTATCACTGTTCTGAGCTTTGGGTTGGCAGAGCATTCCATGTTTTACACCTGCAAAGGAAAGGCAGGCTTCCCTACCTCAGTTCAGCATGTCCGTCTTAACACACTCTCCTAGAACTTCTTAAATGCTACATCAGACCTGGAGTGTGTCTCCAGCATGCTGAGGAGAGCTTGGGGTACCAGACCATGATCTTGGCTAGAACCAGGGCCAGATACCACTCAGACATGACTCTGAGTGTGCTGGATTTGACAGTGCTAAAGAAGAATCAATGTGCACTTGGGAATTCACCTAAGCAGTCACATTCCCAATTTCTTCTCCTTGCCTGCCCTCCTCCGTGTCATCACTGTTATCCCGGCGTTCTTCCAAGGGCATGTCAAGCACTGGCAGGAGAACATTGCTCTTGAGATGGAGAGCTAAGCTTCACTGTCCCCTCTGTGTTGGTTGGGAGGTACAAGGTCATTGCTTTAACAGAAATCAGCAGCATTAATTAGGAGAAGCCCAGAGTACATTTTGTTATGTACAAGTAGAACTTGGTACCTTTCTCATGACAAACCTTTGGCTGGAGTAATGAAAGTGTTCTGGCAGTATCTGAAAGGAGCAGTGCACTTTGGGAAGGACAGTCTCTGGCTACTCGGTCAAGGTGACACTCCCTCTGCATGGCTGACCAGTGTAAGTCTCACTTTCTCTCACCCTCATCCCAGAGAATGCTTTGAGATTCCTGTCCTGATACTCACATCCTAGTTCATCCTTCAGCAACCAGACAACCCACTGAAACTGTGACCTTACAGAAACCAGTAGTTCTCTGCCTTTCCTGGGTTCGCATTTTCACCCCATGTGTTTGTAGGCCTTCCAAAACATTTGTGTTATAGGTCCAAGTAGCCATGTCTCTCTCTCCCCGTATAGGATGCTGTATTGGTTGCCATCAGGCTCATATGGTACTTCTTTCTTTGCTACTTTGTTTTACCCAGGTGTAAACCCTTTGACTGTAGGAACTGTTGCTGTTGCTGATTTACCCTGGAGAAAGATAAATCAGATCCACAGGTCATGAGTAATGTAGCATAAGTACCTTATCTTCTGTTTATCTAGAGAATATACTGCTGTTTAGGTGCTAAATAATGAATATAATAAAAAAAATGCTTTGCTTCAGCCAGAGAGGTGTCCCCAGGAAGAGAATTCCACCACAGAGGCACAGAGGATTGAAAAGCATGGCACTTTGAGCGTAGCAATATTTGGGATGATTAACTGGTAGTGTAGAAGGTCGTGGCAGAAGCATAAAGAACATGCTGTGGAAAACAGTGATTCTCTTCCATAAATAAAATAACATTATGATCTTAAAAAAGCAGGACTTGGAAACAAGCAGGCAATGTAAATAAGTAAGTAGCAGGGGGAATGTGAGAATATCAATCAAGAAATTAAGCCGACAGCATAAATAAGCAGGCAGCCATAGCCTGGGGGGTGGAGAGAAGAACATGAAGTCAGGCAAAGATGTCAGTGGAATAGTGGAGAGAAAAGAGAATCTCTGCACTGAAGACAAATGGTGCAGTGAAAAGAGCCTGAAAAAGAACCTCACCTCAAATACCAAATTCACGATAAGCAGGGCTGGCCAACAAACAAATTAATAGAAGTGAAGCATAGGTCACAGTCGAAGAGACAGTATAGGATCTTTTCCACTGATAAAACCACATTAGTCTCGAAAAGTGATTTTGTATTTGTCACTGGTTTTATATCTCAGGAATTTTTTTAAATACCACATACTATATAGACTGTAAATGTGCCTAGGGAGGAATGCATTATGGATATATAACTGTCAGTTATTCTTTACGTTTCTAAAATCCTTCATTTTGAAAACCCATAAATGAACTGTAGGAGGGCATTTTTGAGGCAGGCGGCTGTAATTTTTGGTTTTGCTTTTAAGCTGTATCATTAGCAAATACTTTTCTTTTGCAACTAACAGTCTTTGTGGGATGTATTTGAATATTAAAAAAGGGGGGAGAGAAGGTCAAAAGACCTGTGTGGGGGGAAACTTGGTTTTGTCATTGAACATTATTTACTTCCATAAACCATCAAACTTACTGACTAGGTCTGGTTGGCCCAGTGAGCCCATCTTAATTATTTTTCATTAACAAAAGCTGTAGAAAGTATCACCAGTGACAAATTCAGAGGTGTCTGAAGAGGTGTTCTTTGTTCACGAGAAAGCGTATGTGTGAGAGGACAGTTTGGTGCGAGAGTTATATATGCAGTCAAAGAAAAAGAATAGAAACCTTTTTTTTCTTTTTGGAACAAAGAAAATGTTGCTTCTTCAAGATTAATGTAGAAATTTGCTGAGATAACAAAAGATAGGATGAAGCAGGCTAGACTGACAGAGTACCTCCATGGCCACTGAAAGTAGTGAATGTGATTCAGAATTTATTCTAACCCTTTTGTCTCACTGAAGCCCAGCTCCATGGGTGTTGGCTCATTCATTGGCACCCTCTTGTAGAAACACGCCCCTCTGTCTTTATCCAGAACCAAATTTTGGAATTTTTTCCCCTTCAGAGCCACATACCATTTGCAACTACGCTTGGGGACTCTAAAGAATGGGAGAATTAGATTATTTCTTTGGATTTTCCCCTTACAAATCATTATTTTCCTTCATTTGCTTTTGGGAAAACCTTGATTAGGTCTCATTTGAGCCTAAGAAATTTCATGACCTTTCAGGACTGGGCCCTGGGGTTCTCTTGTTCAGAATACAGAGCTTGCTAATGGGTTGTGTGGGCATTCCTTACATCTTTAGTTCTTGGAGGAGTTGCACGTGTTGGAGGGTGGATGCCTTTAATCAGTGCTCTGGAGGCTCACTGCTCCAAGGCCAGCAATCTGCTTGCTCTGGTTACTATCGTGTGTTTTGGTTTTGTTTTTATTCCCTGGAAAAAAAAGTGAAATGATCACAATATGTGACAGTGGATTGCGTTTTTCAAATCAACTCTGATGTACTGGTTAAGGCTCTTGTCTCAGTTTTTTTGTCATGTGGCCTTTACTTGATGAACTTATTTGGCCTGGTTAGAAAATCTTCTGTTCTTCTACTTTAAATTTAGTTTCATTGTCCAGAGAGTGCAGATCTCAGAGCTTTTTGGAGTTTGTCAGCTAGCCTGTGCAATACAACTTTATGTTTTTGGCTGCTTTGTGCAAACTGCATCCCCAAATACAGACACAAAACAAGGCAGGAGATAGAATATGACATAAATTACAGAAAACACTCACTCAGAGATAACATTTGGAAGGAATACGTAGAAGCAATCAATCACAAAGCTCGGGGGTAAGCTCCTTGAGACATAGCCTTTTCTGTGTTCAGAGTTGTATTCACATAACAGCAAAGCCCTGGTCCACAGTGGGATTTCTAGGCATTACTACAATACAAATAATATTAAAAAAAAAAAAATAAGGTGTTTAATTCATTGCAATTCCAAACAAACTCTGCAGAGAATTCTATAACAGCAGAAGATAAACAACTTAAAAGGAAAGGCACTGTGGACTTTTTCGGCTTGCTCACAGCTGTGATAAAAGCTATTACCAATTTAGACTGGCTTATCAAAGAGGGGTATCGGGTGTATCAATAAATAATTGGTAAAGAAAACCCAGCCCTATTTATTAATTAGCACCTATCACTTCTACACAGACAACTTTGTTTGCAGAAGAGGCAGCCTTAGGGCCTGGCCAAGTCCTGTCATTCATCCTTTATAGTTTTTAGATACTTTTTTTTTTTGCTTCACTTGAGTGAAATTTTTAAGGTCCAGGGGAATTTTTTTCATTACCAATCCCACCTTTTTCCTTATCTTTTTACCACCATTTTAGGACTTGAACATGTAGGTTCTCTGTGAATAGGGCTTTCCAGTGAAGAGTTTGAAGGAAGGAACTTGAGCTGAGATCTCTCCAGGTACCTGGCGAGAGCAGGAATTGGGTTGTCCTCTTCTAGGCGACAGCTCTGTGGGTGGGGTCAGTGCAGGGCAGAGTTATTGGGTCCTTGTTTTCTTTAGTCCAATGCCTTGTATCAAATCGTTGGTTTTGTGAAGACATTAACGAGCATCTTTACACTGTTGTTGAGCAAAACGATGCTTCTATGGATGTAGTAAAATAGAGGAAATTTTTTTAAATCTTAAATGAGCACTTTGTTAAGACTCCTTCTCATTGTAGTCCAGTCACTGTAAGATATGGGCTTTTAAAATAAAAATACAGTCAATTCTCCTTCAGTGTTGCCAGCAAACAAAGATTGACTGTTTTTAATGTACATTTCAATTTACAGTGCTTTTGGAGGCCATGAGGGAAATATATAGTCCTAACCGCTTAGCTGAAAGTCGTTGTTATGTCAATACAAAATCATTATAATAAAAAACTCCTGTCGGCTCTGAACTTAAAAAATCTGGAAATAATTTGATACGTATTTTATACAAATCCATAGCTTACCTCGGTTGGAAAGGGTATTATGGTTAGCTCCATTATCATTACTGCAAACTTATGATCATAATCATGGCACCCCTGCAGAAAGAGTTCTGAATGGCTCCACAGCTCCTCACTGCTGACAGGGCAGTTTCTGTGGGAGGCTTTACATCAAGGTAATGGATCTGGTGAGCGAGTCGTTGAACTGGCTGGGACTGGGGCAGAGCAGTCAGTCTGTATGCCTGAGCTTGCCAGCACCACTTGGACGTATTGACTCTCCTGGCAAAGCAGTGGGCACTTAGAGCAGTGTGTGTTGGAAGGCACCCCTGGAAACCACCTGATCAAGTCCCCTGCTAAAGGTGGACTAGCTGAATCAGGTTGCTCAGGGTCCTGTCTAGTCAAGAGCTGGTCCTGTGTTAGAGTGGTGACATATTTTTTTCCTAACTTCTACTCAGAATTTCCCTTATTGCAGCTCTTGTCCACTGCTTCTCATTCTATCATCTGTGCACCTCTAGTGGTCCAGCTCTGACTTCTCTTCCCCCTGCAGTTGAAGACAGCAATCAGATCTTGTCACCTTCTCTTTTTAAGACAGGCCACATCCACTTTTCTCAGCCTAACCTGGTGTGTTGTATATTCCAGCTCCGTAACCAATGTGGTGGCTCTCTATCCCCTTTTCTTCTGCACTCCAGGGACCATGATTTGGGATGGAAATTGAGGACTCCATAGGACCTAGTCCCTGGAGAAGGAAATGGGGATTGCTACAGGTCCTCATGGAGAAATTCACTTAACAGGTGTATTTACTGTCAGGACTAAAGGTCTTCTGCTTCTGGGGGTGGAGAGCATGAGCCTGTTACTCTTGGGGGTTTGTGGCAGGGTACTTAATGCCCAAAAGAGCCAGGTTTGGGAGATGGTGTATGGCAGGGTAGCAAACAGATTTCAAGCTGACTGGATCAGAGTATGTGAGAGGAGGGTGATGATGAGCTGCCAGTTAAAGTATATAACAGGAGATCTCTAATATTCTGAAAGGTGTGCAGATGGGATTTACTTTCCAGTAAGGAGAGGCTAAAGCAGAAAGCTAAGAGAACAAAATCCCTGCACTGCTGAGCTCCTGGTAAAGCAAGAAACAGGTCCTTTTAGTAATGAACTCCTCAAAGAGATTAAGGAATTTTGAAGGCAGCATCTATCTATCTCTAGATTCAGCTCCTCGTGTGACAAATGCTTTTGCTAGGAGAGTGAGTATCTGACCTTTTCCTTCCCGCTCTCCTGCAGCTGCAGTGTTCAGCCTGCTCATTAACAGTGCCTAGGTATTAACCTCAGAATAATCCAAGAGGAAAGCCCAGAGAAAGCTGCAGCCTCCGTTCTTAAATATTCCATTGCAGGCTAAATGAATGGAGCAGGTTCTGTGTTCCTCCACCCAGGAGAGTTCCTATGCAGGTGGCCCATGGTTTGGAAACTACCAGTATAATCCCTTTGAAAGCACTCATGTGAATATAGGTTGAAGGACCATCCATGGAGATATTCAAAAGACGAGTTGATGTAGTGCTTTAGTGACGTGGTTTAGTGATGAGTTGGTTTTTATCAGAGTTAGGTTGATGGTTGGACTAGATGATCTTAAAGGTCCCTTGCAACCTAGACAATTCTAGGATTCTATATCAGAAATATTTTGGTTGGCCCAGTAAAGTGTGTAAGATGTGTGGATCCAAAGCTCTACATGCAGTACGAACAGAAAGATCTTCCCACATCTTTTCTTCTTTGCCATGCACAGACATATGCTTAAAACCTGGGAAGTACAAAGGCAGGGTTTGAAGCAAAGGTGCTGGCAGGAGGCTGCTGACATCTCTGATGCTCTCTGACAGCTTTGGCCGCTGGTTCCTCTCTGTGGCTGTTGCAAGCACAGCTGCTGCTTGTTCCATCGCTGTCAACGCCCCTGTGCTGCTGGTGGAGAGGCTGGAGGAAACAGTGAGCTTTACTTATCAGGTAGCTGGGTTGAGAAACTTACTGAGAGTTGTGCTTATATATAATTTGGAGTCAGGACTGGCTCCCAAATTTACCTGCATTTTGAATGACAGTGAGAGCAGAGGATTGCAGTTTTCTCAAATGAAGGAAAGCTGGATGGTAGCAGTGACTGTTCACATTGCATTACAGATAATTACTTGTAATCTTGGAAGCACTAAGATGCCTAAGAAATTGTTAGGTTGTAGTTAGCCAGAGCACAGACTCATGGTCCTATCCATTCTTTGTCCCTGGCTTTTGCTTTATTTTCTTCCCTTCCATTAACAGTTTGGTTTGGGGGATCAGTAAAATCTACCTCTAAAATAAAAGGACTTTCCCCTAGTCCTTCTAATATTGAGTATATATTGAGTATAAATATATTTTAATTCATACTTCTGTATTTAATTGTCAAGTGAGGAAGCCTAGTTACAAACCTGGAACCCAGCTGCCTCTGGAGGCTGTGTCAAGGTGTGCCAGCACATCACTGGAGTGAGCCAGTATCTGGCACAGCACTGCACAGCCTCCAGATATACTGATATGACTTGCAAAAGCCTCTGGATGCTAGTTTCTATTCGTTTTACAAGGCTCTTCAATAAATGATCAAGTACTGTTCTGTACTCTCCAGTAATTTGATATTCATCTTAAGGTAGTGATATTTGTCATGAGCTACCAGTTTCACTTTTTTGCAGAAACAAAGGCCAAAGAGACCAAAAAGCCATGTGGCCATTTAATCTCCTTCCTAATAAAGAAATATTTTCTCCCATAGCTATTCTACATCCTGCAGCCACCTTCCACTATGATTTTGCCATACATAAGGTAAAAAAGATTAATCCAGGTTACTCAGATGTGTGGCTTCTAAGAAAGAGCTGGGCTGCTGAAGAATAATATCCATGTGATTTGATAGATGACATCTTTCTCTGTGCTGCTAAAGATGCAGTCTTTCAAACAATGTGGAAAGCAAGCTTCTGAGCACATACTGTCATTAGATACTCAACTGTGCTTTTGAAAGAGGTTTTTCCCCATAAATTCCCATTAAGATGATCTCCTGTGAAGTATGATTCAGTAAAAGCAGTATTAAAAAATGTACAACAGGCTTTTTGTGTGATCACGTTACCAGTGTGCTTCTTATCTGTTTGTATTTACTGTTTTTCCTCAGACTTTTGTAGGAAGTGGAATGGAAACAGTAGTAATGTATTTGATCAACTATGACTAAACGATAATCATTCATTTAGCTCATTCATTTGCCAACCTATCTAGTAGGCACTGGTGAGCCCACAACTGGAATCCTGCATCCAGTTTTGGGCTCCCCAGTTCAAGAGATACGGGGAACTACTGGAGAGAGTCCAGCGTAGGGCAACAAAGATAATTAAGGGATTGGAGCGTCTCCCTTACACGGAAAGGCTGAGACAGCTGGGACTCTTTAGCCTGGAGAAGAGACGGCTGAGGGGAAACCTTATGCAGGCTTATAAGTATCTGCAGGGTGGGTTGAAGGAGGATGGAGCTGGACTCTTTTCAGCAGTTCCCAGTGACGGGACAAGCTGGAACATAGGAGGTTCCATTCGAACATGTGGAAAAACATCTTTCTGTTGAGGGTGCCAGAACACTGGAACAGGCTGCCCAGGGAGTTTGTGGAATCCCCTTCTCTGGAGATCTTCAAGACCTGCCTGGCTGCAGTCCTGAGTAATGTGCTCCAGGAAAACCTGCTTTAGCAGAGGTTTTGGACTAGATGATCTCTAGAGGTCCCTTCCAACTCTGACAATTCCATGATCCCATGAAAATTAATGAATAAGAACATGTTAAATAAGCTGTTATTTTGGATTTTCAAAATCTCACAGATAAATTGATTTTGTACTCTCTCTACTTTCTTCCCTACTTTTTTCTTTCCCTGTTTAAATTCCTTTGTGGCTTCAAATGGAAAAGACAATTTCTAGTTCCTGTCAGCTGAATTTGGATAGTGCTGAGATGTGCCACAGCACCACTGTGTCACATGTGCTGGATACATGTAAAGCAGTGCCTCCAAATAAACTCTTGTGGAGGTTCTCCTTTATTTCTCGTGGCTACATGAAGGTGGTCGGAAGGGCAAAACCCAGTTGTTAAATTTCTGAAGTCAACCTGAAGGAGACACAGGGTGATCTTGTACCTTGTTAGAATTTACATTTCTAGTAATTCTGTTAAATCACCCAAGCAAGGCATCAACAACTGCAAGGCTCAGGCTAATGCTTCAGAAAAACTATGCTTTCAGTGTGTTCCAGCTATACCTAATCCTTCTCATCATTTCTCACATGAACAGTCTCACTGACTTTGGTTGGACTTCTCCCAGGCCTTGCTTCAGGAGTGGCATCTGCATGCACCTCCCAAAGTGTAGCCTCTTGCATCCTCTTCTGCTGCTCAGCGCTTCTTCCTCTACAGCTGTTTTAAACAGGTACATCCCTCTTCTCCCTGCTCCCCCTTTCCCCACGTGAAGGGTAGCTCAGAGTAAGAAGGGAAAGGAAAGAACCTCTTGTTAAGTTAGGATAGGTATGCAATAAAAGTGTGCTGTAGAAATGCCTGATGGAGATCATTATCACTTATCTCATACTGGCAACCGTTCTCGGCTGTCAATCCTGTTGATCCTCTCAGTTGAACAAATCCTTGTGACTCGCTGTCCATTTGAGATCAAACCAGTCCATCCATCTAACTTCCTGTGTACTTATTTTGCCTATGAAGGTAAAGCAAAATCATCCCTCTGCAGTGTATCTCTGTCAATAAATTGTCTGTGTTTTGCATTAACAAAAACAGCCCTTTGACAGTTAGGGAAGATGATTATTGCTTAGTGCCTCTTTACTTGCTCCTCCAATCTCAGTTGCACGCGTTAATTTAAAAGAGGAAAAATAACAACCGTAAGAAGAAAGAAGACCTCATGTCATAAGAAGCTCAGCTTGAGGAGTTTAACTTCCTACCGGGAGTTATGCAGCAAAAACCTGTCCAGATGCTCACCTACAATGCTAAACTCGGCATGGTTTTGTGGGTGCCTGGTTTTACATTATGTGGTCAAGCCATCCAGGTCTTGCAAGAACCATGACACTGGAGTTGGCAGAACAGACGTTAGCACCTGGAGATAATAGACCAGACTTACTTCAAGGTCCTTTCTTGGAGGACCCACCAATGCAAATTTCAGAGATGTTTTTTAGGATTTAAAAACAAGAGCTTGTTTCTTTCTGCGTGGGGTATCAGAACACAGCAGGCTCAGTATTCCCTTTGGGAAAGTGGCTCTTCAGCTGTGTTACGTCTGTGGTGTTTAGGTCTTTTAATTATTGCTTCTTTATTTTGTTTGAAGACCTGAGAAGATGCAACACCCTCAGGTATTAATACATAGCACCCTGTCTGTCCCTGGGCGCTAGCACCCACTGATGCATTTCCAGGGAGAACACAGTTTAGCTTCCAACCTAAATGTGTCTGCTCAAGGCAAACAGGCAGCTACAGACTTTATTTCCCCTGTAAAAGCTCATCACCAGAATCAAGAACAAGCCTGAAGGTGGCCTCATTAAAAACAAATGGTGGGTGCCATAAAAGGGCAACTTAGTGATTAAAGCAGAGCACAGAAAGCAAAAAATTTAAGTTATTACGATGAGAGCTTTTTTCTCTCCTGTGAATGGTAAGAAAAGGACAAATCTCAGCTCTGACATCAGAGAGCTCCTTGATCATTCCATCATGCATCAGAAAGCTCCTTGATCAGCCCTGTGATTGGTACATCAGTGTTGAATTGCCATTTCTGTGAATGTTTTCTTGTTAATTTTCATTTTACCATACAGAAGAATCCAAGAGCCAACACTTAGTGCAAAGGTCCTCTGAGGTCAGGCATATTAGTGTAAAGAAGCATCACAGCACTTGGTCGTTTTGCCATGGACAAAACTAAAGGTCTTTGTCGGAGACCTTCATCCCTCACCCTTCCAGCAGCCTTGCCAGGCATCTCCCTTCCCCCAGCTGTCTGTGCTGGCAACTGCTCAGCGTAACACAAGGTGGATTTTGGCCTTGTACCTACCCTGTAAGGCTGTAATTTTTTGTTGTTGTTGTCCTCTTGTACCTGACTTGTTTGGGAAAAAATGCTGATATCTTGGCAAATATCTGGACATCTTTGCTGTTAAGAGAGCAGTGATTAATGTGGTTTTTTTGTTCTCTCTGATTAAATTAAAACATGTATTCTAACATGTCTTGGAGACATTTATAATTGTCCTTGTGTATCCCAGCTTATCAGGACGCAGGAGCAGGTGTTGTCAGCTCAGCCAGCCAGGGTTTTTTATCCTGTGTGCCAGCCTCTCTGCCGAAGGCCAAGGCCCAGATGCCGCAGCCCTTTGCTCATGCTAAGCAGGATTTCCAGGAGCAGTCCTTTTGCCTGGGATGAAGACAGGGGTGACTCCGAGGACCATGGCAAAGCCTTCCTGCCACCAGGGCACTGAGCAGCAGTGTCGTACGTGCCGTCTTGCAGAGGTCTCTTCACATTAACCTGCGTGGCTGCACTGGAGATTGGGGAAGGTGGCTTTTTAGATTTCTCCAGATCTCTGCAAGTACTTGAAACAAACTTTAGTAGCTTTATCTTAAATAGAGCTTTTTGCTAGTTTATCTCAAAGTGTGTTTCAGTGGAGAGCAGTAGCAGCTTTGATGTGGGAAGAAAACAGTTTCTGTGAAGAGCCTGTTGTGTGGCCTGTGAAGAGCCCTCTCTTCCTCTCCTGTTGATGTTACCCCAATCGAAGTGTCCCCTTCCATCACCATCGCTGCCCCAACCATCACGGGGTACTCGAGGAGAGGGTTTCAGCAGGTCATCATTGCCGAGGTGGCTGCTGTCCCCATCTGCTCTAACCTCTGTGCTCACTTCTCATCTTAAGGAGGCTATTCAGTCCTCAAGGTGATGTTTGTCTCTCTGGTGGCCAGTCTATCCAGAGCTGGGATCAGCTTTGGTGCTGATTAAGCTCCTTCCTTTTTTCTGCTGAATTTTAGGCAAGTGCTTCAGTCTTCTCTATTTTCAACCCCTTTTGAAGGGGCTAACATTATAGGAGAACCTATTCCTCAAAAAAAAACAGGTTATGGACTTTGAGGTTATCCTTCTTGTTACAGAACAAAGTTGAGATAAGTTTAATTTGTACTTTTGCCATCTTTCTGTGAGGAATAAAGAATAAAACGACGATTGATGGCATTTGCAAAATTGCAAGAGTTGTCAGGTTTTTCTGTTTCTACCATTCTGTCATTATTTTGCTTTAAGGAAGGTTAAGTCCATGGAGGTGTTGGCATATACTGGTTGAGTGTCTAAAAAAATGAGTATCAAAAACAGAGTTTCAAAGGTAGGACAGTGTTTGCCATGACATATTCAACAGCTGGAAAGAGGAATGCACACTAGGAATGTATACTTGTGATACTGTTCCGTTGCGACATCTGCTTGGCTAATTTTTCCTGCACAGGAAAAGGAAATAACATTGCCTAAATATGATACTTAATTTTGGGGTGGTTTTGCAGTTGCCCATTTATGTCACTTAAGTTTCCTTTGACCATCAGCCTCAGACTCACACTAACTCATCATTTGGGATTTGGGGATGTAAATTTATTTGCTGATCGGAAATGCCCATAGACAGGGATCTGATAGGAGCTCTATTAGGGCATTCATCAAAAAGCATCACATAAATGCTGCGTCTGATCACAGTAACAGACACTCAGGGCTACTGCTGATTTGGAAGCAGATGTGCAGCAGACAACTGAGATTTTTATCAAAGCATTTCTGGGCAGTGAGTTACCATGGCAGTTACAGTAAGATAAAACACTGTAGGATCTTTGAGAAGGATCCTGTTATAGTTTTGTAATTCTAAAGGGTGTATTGTCCAAGAATACAAAGCACCCCATTAAGTTTTACTACACTATTGTAAGGTGGGTAAATATGATTAGATCCATTATTAGACTGGCAAAATGACACACTGAGGTGATAGGATTCCCCTGCTGTGGCATCTATACCCCTGGTGTGGACTCTGTGCTCTTGTTCTGTCGTGTAAACCTGCCACAGCCCAGTAAGGCAACTTCAGGGTCCTTGACAGCCCCTTTGTGCAGTTTTGCAGTCTCAGGTGCAGCCATGTTTTCCCAGCGGCATCTGTGCCTGATCTCGCAGAGATTCACCCCTGGAGTGAATATTTTACGTATTTTACTTGATGTATATAGAAGCAGGGTTCATTAAGCAGTGCTTAAAAAAAGCCCTGCCACGCAGTTCATGCCTTCATTACTGTTTGTATGTTATCAGGGCTTTTATCAGCCCCCTATGCACTTGAAGTGTTTCCCCATTGAAATCACAGTCTGTGTCTTCACTCTCACACAGTGCATTTGTGGCTGAGACCATCCTGTCCCCTTCCCACACTCTTCCAGCCCTGACGCTGTGCTCTCCTGTGTCCCTACCACATCTCCTTTTGATTACAGAGCAGAGCTGCTGCCCTCCTGGGAGCCTCCACACAGACAGGTACAGGCCAGAATGGTATTTTTATTAAAAATTACTCCCATAGGCTTATTGTTATTATTATTCTTTTTAATCCTGCTATTGTATCCCTTAGGCCAGTCAAACTGAGAAGAGACAAACTTTAATCTGCGATTGCTTTTACACTTGCTTGTGTTTCACACATGCTGGGAGGTGCAAGGCTCCTGCATGCACTCTCCCAGTGTGCTGCTTCATTACATTCCTGAGATTCTTTTTGCAGCTGATTTTCTCCTTTTAAAGGTGATCTGCACTCTAAAACAGAAAACAACTCTTTCTTAATCCTGTCTTCTTTTCTGGTGTTGCTCTACCTTTGTCAAGACATGGGCTGTGTGTGGTTGAGCCCTCCCAGCAGGGAGCATTTGGGACGGGGGAGAAGGCAGGACAGCCGTGCTTAGCTTTAAAGCCGGCCATAAAGAAATTCAGCTTTCTCTGGGAAAGAGCCAACTGCCGTGTTTTACATTTGAGCTCATTCCAGCACTAAGATCTTGTCTAATCTGTGGAGACAGGGAGTTCAGTATGGTTGGGGAGGCCAACGGTGGTCCTTCAAAGGGAGCCTTCACGATCCCCGCTCAGTGCCAGCACAATGCCTGGACCTGCGGCTGGCTACGCATCTAGACTACAGTCCTAGACTACAGTCCAGCAACTGGTAAAGGGCAAACGCAAACGGAACCCGCAGTCACACACAGTGGCAAACTTTCAGCTCTCTTGGAGCATGAACATGTAAGTGCTGAGGATGGGAATGCAGGTGTGTGTGCTCTGTGACCAGGACCTTTGAGACTGCAAAGCACACTCTTTGCTTCATTTTATTTCTCAGCATGCAGAAGGGCTACAAACATTAGGTCAAGCAACTTTCTAGCTGTTAAAGAAAAAAACAGTGCTCTTGCTGACTTCATCCTTCAGAATCTAGACTGCTCAAGTACTTGTTCGTTCCTCAGTTACCCTCCCCATGGCAAGAAGACAGTATTGATACATCCTTGTGGTCTTCCAGCCCTGCTGCTGCAGTTGTAGTAGCACCCATTGACCAGGGGTGGTCTCTGAAAGTCAGGAAATTCAGCAAACCAACCCCTCTTCTTGGCGTTACTTCTGCTGTGGCATCCAGCTAACAAAGGTATCTTTTTCCAGATATAATTTTTTGTCTTACCTTCCTTCACTATTTTCATTATCTCCTCAAGGCTGACTTTTTGGTCATGTTTTTAGACCATGCTGAAAACCTCTTGTTCAAACCTTCCCAATCTTTTCTTTTTCAGTCCCTCTTACAAAGGGCTTCCGTGGGGAACCTGCTTTTTCTCTGTGTTTCATTTCATAATCCTCCAGATATTATATGATAGATCTTGCTGATTCACCAATTGCATTGAGCAGAATATTTTGGATTTTTTTAAAAAATAATGTTTAACACACTTTAAATTGGCCCTATTGATTCTGTCATCCTGTGGCCCATGTTGGTGTTTGCATGGCAGGAGGGGGGTGCAGGAGGAACGTCACTTTTACTCTTTTTTTCCTGAGTTTTGGCTTTTGTGGCAGCACAATATTTGACTCTCTGCTCCTTGTCTTGCTCTGAAACAGTTTATCAAATCTCCTTCAACAATTACTGTCTGTTCCTCTATTATTCACTTTCACTAGCTTGATTCTCTCCTATCAATCAGCTTTCGGTTCCCTCTCCAGCCTGCCTTCTGTCAGCGTAAAAGTCTCCTGCCTTGAATTGCAGTCCAGGGTAAATGCAGGCTTTTAACCCTTCCCATGAGTTCCCAGCCCTCTATACCTTAATGCCAACGCAGCAATTAATTTTCTATCTCCTTATTTCAGCTTAAGCTGTTTGAGCTCTCCATCAGCTGCTCACTCTTGCTCTCCATTTGCCAGAGTGGGGTTTCTCAGTCAATAAAATGGTCTCCTGCAGTTTTTGCTCTCCCCGCCAGTGATGTCCCATGTCTCACTGACGTTTTCAGTGGATGCTTTAAATTTTCAGGGCTAAAGCAAAACCTGCTGCCGTACTGTAGCTTCTCCCTGATTTCTGTGTGCTTCAAATAAATCTCTGTCAAAGAACTCACCACCCTATGAATATGTCCTCCGTTGATGTGACTGGTTTCAGGTAAGCCCGTGGGAAGGTCGTTTTGCTCCTGAAAACAAAAGTTGTCCATTCATTATGATCACAGAAGTGACTTCTGCTCCATGTTCTGCTGTGGTCCATGGTGTGTTCTTGTCTTCTTTGCCTTTGAACCTCTGCATCCTCCTCCCCCTGGTCTCACTGTCCCAAATGCTAGTATCCCTGGCTGCGTTCACCCTTCATGTGTTTACGTTTCAAAGGCTCTCAGAGAAATAGGTTTTCATAAGTAGGAAATAAAACTCTGGTTTTATCATAATCGTTAATAAAGCAATTAATTTGGTTTGTGCGCTATAAAATTTGAAGACCTTTGGTAGGTCATGCTTAGAAGTACATGTCTTTTGTATTAGTGAAGTGATAAAATTCAAATGGAAATGAGAAATGTTTTCTGCTCTTTACATGGAATGTGAAAAAATGTGCTAGAATTTTACTGTATTATTAAAGGAAATATATGAGGGGGAATATGAACTCAGTGCATATAAATAGTATAAGTATATATATAAAAATAATCTAATAAATTAGATAGCACTCAGTGCTATTTGGTCTCAGAAAAATGTAAAATATTTTTTCCATTTAAAAAGAGTATTTTTAAGGTTTAAAAATCCTGTTTGATTGTGAAAAGCATATAATCTTGTACAACCCCAAAGCCATTCATGAAACTGTTGTTGCAGTGGCCTGGCACCAGCAGCACTGCTGCGTGTGACAGCGTAAGTCTGGTGTGAGACAGTGGAGGGACAGACCAGGGGAACTGGAAAGAGAGTAATTGTATCTGTGCTTCCTATCAATTAGGACCAAAGCTACTTAGTTGGCTGAGATATGCTTCCTCTGAATCCTCGTTTGGGGTTTCTGTCATGCTTCTCTAATCTCCTACAATGTTACATTTCCATAAAAAACCATTTCCATTTTTCCTGCTCATTTTCGTTAAGTGGAAAGTCTCCTTAATGATGGGGTTTTTTTGGATTCAAAAACTCCTCATCTAGGTCAGCATTTTCTGAATGCCACTTTCCCAGTTGTTATATTTCTACGCCTCAAATCCTTAATTTTAAACAATAAAAGTCTTGGAATGGCTCTTGCTTTTTTTTAGCTCCTTCCTTCTGAGTGCTGAATTTTTCCTCTCATCATGGTCTCCATCCCAGCTTCAACCCATTTATCAATTTATAAGTCTCGCTTCTTCCAGAATAGTTTTTCAGATACGTATTTTTAGATGAGAGCTGTTCCATCTTTCCAAAATGATCACTTCAACCTCAGCCACTGGAGCTCAGACATACAATATTTAAATTATTATTTATAGTACAGGAACATGCGGAGACTTTCATTAAAGATAAGGCATTAGGCATGTGCCTTGATGAGTAAGGGCACAATGAATGATGGTCCTTACTCCGAGCAGTTTGCACTCTTAAGCCAGTGTCGACTTGGTGGGAGAATTTAAGAAATTTAACCCAGACCCACATCACCCAGGGCTGAGTACAGTCTTTTATACCCCCACCCTGCCTTTGCCAGTGGTACCACTCCATCTAGGTTTGATATTGCTTCTGCCTCAGCACCCAACAGGCAAGAGAGACAGCAGGGTGGGATCAAAGAAAAGGGGACTGAGTGCTGTGGGAGCTTGTTCACCCAAGGGGAGGTGCGAGGTGAGCACCGATGGGCACCTCTGCCTGCACCGCACCAGAGGTGCAGCGGTGCGGTGCCCAGAGCTGCAGCTCTGGGGGTGTAACTCTAGGGCACAATAAGGAAATACCACCTTGAGATAACAGATTACATATACAACGTGGTCAGACAACTCCACATTCTGGGGGTTTTCCAGTTATAGCTAGAGGTCCCTTTTCTCTGGTGTGTCCCTTATTCTTCTGATTCCTCAGCTAGTACCAACTCACGATCTGTCAGCTGCTGCAGACTCAGGGGCATTTCTGTACCTAAAGAAACCCTTCTACTTGGATTACTGTTTATTGCTCCAATTTTTATCACCAAGTGGCGTAAATTAGCTCTGTGTGACTTGATGAATTTGCTTCCTCCCCCTTGACAACAGTGATAAAAGGTCTGACCCCTTTCTGGGCGTTTGTAAAGCCAAACACACAAAATGTAATTTGTTTAGGGATGAGCTTTTAATTGCTTTGCCATCAGAATGCCAAACTGAAGGCTTTAGCAATCTTGGGGATTGATCGACTGATTTATAATAAGGGACTTCACTTGAGAGGGTTTATCATCCTTCAGTGCAATCATAAAAACTTTTCTGGATGGTCAGGATATTGGTGCTGACTTCGGTAGGGCAAGAGTTTGGTGTGCAGCTTCTGAACCCTGCTGTGGTGGCAGATGAAATGTCCCAGTGAAATGGTCTTCCAAGCTGCACTTCTTATCAGGACGGAACACTATAACAGGGAAATAAAGCTTAACAGCACTGGGCAGGGTTTCTCTCTGCTCCCAGGTGTCTGAAAATCAGGCCACGTTCCCTGACCTAACAGGGAGGAATGAAACCTCCTGCAGGTTGGAGGGTATTGGGTTTGTGTTTTGACTGCTTAGAATTAGGATTGCAAAGCAAAACCAGTGCTTACATGCAGAACATTCCTGGTCTTAAACTACTTCTAATTAATTTAGTCCTTTTTGCCCTGGACCATAGATCATAAAGCCTTCTTTAGCCTTTCAGAGACAGCACTGGTTTAGCCTTCTGTTTGTGCTGATTAGTATCGAGTTAGAATAATTCTTTTTTTCCCTGGAGAAATCCCCTGTGTTTTACTCATAAATAAAAAAGAAAAGGAAGAAACATTCATGATGGTATTTTTGCGATTTGACTTTGCCATCAGAATAGAACTGCACACATACAGTACTTGTCGTCTCTAAAACTTACATTTTGAAAGTTCTTTGAAGATGTAAATTACAGATCTTTCATATGAAAAGTTAATGAAAGACTCTAAACAAAATAAAATAGAAACGATGACATGAAAGAGCCTTCTTATGGCTTCAATAACAAGATAAACAGTTTAATATTCCACATTCTGCATTAAAAATAACAGCTGGGCTCTGTGGAGACAAATCCCCTACCTCAACTACATTGGTTTTCACATTAGCTGAGGACAGTGAAGGAGACTGATGACTCTGCCTTAATTGTCACCTCCTTTTGGCCCCCAGAAACACTGAAGGCAACCAACACCTACTAAGTTTTAGCAGACACCACAAGTACTTTAACAGATACAGTGGTAAGTGCCATTACCACCAACACTTCAGTAGCCTCCAAAGTGATAGACACACACCGTATTGACAGCCTAGAATTTTAATGAGCTGTAGCAGTTTCAGACTGTATTGATTGTCCTTTTTTTCCTCTTCCTCCAATTCAGACAAGAGGAAACAAGAAGCAGCATTTCATTAAAAGGAGGCTTTGTCCAGTGATTCATATTTCATGAATACTTGTGAGGGAACATGTCCTGTAAAATAACCAATTAATTCAGCCGTGTTAAGACTCAGGCTGCAAACTGAAAGCTACACCTCTACAGTTACAGAAGCCCAGGAAGGCCCAAGGTTCAGAATTTCCTACTGTATAAAAAGTTCTCAAGCAAGATTTTGATCCACATCCCTTGGTTCACTTCACTTCACTTCACTTTCTACTTCTCGTCTTCCCTGACAGCTTCTCCTGTGAATATTGTTCTGTGTGACTATCGTACCGTGCTGTTTGCAGCTCAAAGATACAATGCCCATTTTTCTGTGAGTGTTTTCTTGGTGGTGGTGGTGGTAGTTTTGACAGCATCACAGATTGAAGTTAAAAATGACCAAAAGAGCAGGGGAAGGAGTAGCCTGCAATAATGATTTGCAAATTGTGTTAATTTCATAGCGGGATCCTGCTTTTTGATAGGATTTAATGCGTAATGAGCTCCTGAGACGTTATTTTTGCTTCAAAGCTTTGCTGAGTACTAGATCCTATTAAATTCTTGCAGTGAACACACCAAAAAATACTTTGAGCTAATTTTAATAATTTTTAATTGAAGGAATATTTTTATTCCAATTTGAATATTCAAGCTGTTTAAACTTAACACATTCTCCAAGTACTCATCAGTCTTTTCCTTCCATAATATCTTTTTTTAGGCAGCCTGTGGCTTTTTTTTTCCTTTCTTTTTTGTCCTGGATTTGTTTTTCAGACCCAGTGGAAACAAATTTAGACTATTTTTGCTATTTATTTCTTTTAAAGTGCTTGCATGCTGCAGTTTAATCTCCATTCTTTTTATTGCTGTTTTATAGTCTACCATTATTGTTTGTTTGTTTCCTTTTCTTTTTCCTAAAAGCAGAAACAAAATACAAATTTCCCTGCTAGTTCTTTCTTGTATCATAGCAGGAGCTAGATTTGTTTGCGTGTGTGGTATTTTGTTGTTTTATTAGGTTAAATCTTAGGGACCCCAACAGAGACTGGCATCCCAGGTTGCAAGACAGCTACCAGGAGACCAAACAACATCACAATTTACATTTGTGAGCAAGAAATGTGTTTTACTGCCACGTTTCAGGAAGGCAAGGTAGATGCAGAGAGATTCAGTGACCTGGTTTAAGCCTCCTAAAGACCTGGGATAGGTTCCTGCAGCCACGAGACTCTTTCTCTATTTGATTTATCCTTTCAACCTTGTTTCTGCTCTCCAAAATCACATTGAAAGCTGGAGGACAGCAGGCAATCATATGACAAATGAAACACAGCTGTGTAGTTTGTCTCTTATAAAACTCTGCTCACTTTAAGCATGGTACAGGCTAAGAAACTGGACTTTAAGTGACAGCTGTGCTGAAGGGAAACCCTGACTAACCAAACTCAATGCCTGAGGCTCTCCTACTTGATGACCGCTCAAGCTACAGCAGGCATGAATCACAAGATGATTTGAGTCAGAAGGGACCGTAAAGATCATCCAGTTCCAGCCACCTGCCCTGGATACCTCCCACTAGAACAGGTTACTCAAAACCCATCCAGCCTAGTCTTGAACACCTCCAGGGATGGGGCATCCACAGCTTCTCTGAGCAACCTGGGCCAGTGCCTCACGATCCTCAAGGTGGTGAAGGGGTCCTGATCCCACAGCTCTACCTACAACAGGACTTGGGGCTATCAGAGGTGAGTGCTGGTGAAGCTGGCATGCATGATCCCAGCTTGCCTGTCATTTCCTTACAGGTGTCATCAGGGATTCTACAGCTGGACACTTTGTTGACAGTGGTTTGATGTGGCCATGGGCTTAGCTGTGAGGAATGAAGTTTTTTGGTTTACCCCTGTGGCTGCCCAGGGCTCTGCTCCTGGTGCAGCTGGCACAGGTGCTTTTTCCTGGTAAATGAGAGTGACCCAGATGAGTCAGTCTTTCTCTATCTCCACATTCATTTTTAGGAATCAGAGACAGATGGTTAAGAGCTTTGAGATGTTTGGGGTGACCTTGAGGAAGCACAACGCAAAATTGCAAATGGTAAATGCAGTAAGGAGATTAAGAGCCTGGCACTCTGGCAAACCTCAAGACCTAGTCTTATGTTGCTATTTTTCCCCTATGTCAAACTTACAGATTTCAGAATGACTTTGCTGTAGCAGTGACTTCAAAATTATCGGGAGTGAGTGCTCCCTTTTAAATAATGGATTATGAGGCAAAGATTAATTTTTCCTCAATTTTCACACTATTTCAGTGCCTTGCTGCCAGCAGAAGCACAAAGAAGGACATGAATTCACAGTGGCTTTCTTTGCTTTCAATGTCTTAACATGCTTTTATTGGATGGGACGGTTTGTTATGAAGTCTCATCATTCACATCTGGCTGCCTACCTAACTGCAGGACTTTGACATCTTCTGGACATCCTTTGGTTGATGTCATCAGTGAAGGTAGTCAAACCACTTCTCAGCTTGCTCGGCGCCTGACTAAAAGAAACCAGTCTTCTTCTGCGACAGACAGAAGGTCATACACCAACAATCCCTGTGACAGCCAACATGGTGCCGCTGCTGGGTGCTGCTTATTTTTAGGCCAATTGAAAAAGGAGCAAAGAGAGAGAGAAGGAGAAAGAGAGAAAGAGGAGAGAGAGACAGACAGACGGCTGAGAAGAGGTGAAACCAGAAATGCTATGTCCCAGAGGCATTTATCAGCCCAAATGAAATGGAAACAGTGAAAGGGAAACACTGCTTTGCTTTTCTCAAAATTGTATTTCCAGTTGAATGAGTCGAAAAGAAAATATCCTTTCCTATTCCTGTGATTTTGAGAGATCTGTTTGCTAAGTCTGCAGGCTTGGTAGAGGAGACAAGGAGTATTTATTTTCCATATATGTTGGTAATTTATGAGATTGCTATAAATGCAGAGTTTATGGAAGTAAAATCAGGCCATGAAATAAAAAGGATTCTATTCAAATATCCCATCTTATTAATTCTTTCTAATTCTTCACAGAGAAGCAGATGAGTGAGGACGCACACAAGGTTTAGTGAATTTTAAGAGGGAGAAGATCCAGTAAAAGTGGCAAATACTGGTATATTTTAAAAATAGAAAAGAGGAAAGATAAGTGAATTTTATTAGGGTTTGAAATGTAATTGAATTTTCCTCTTCCTATTTTGCCATCAAAGATGTCAGAAGGAAGTTTACTGTTCTGGGAAAGGGTCTTGCATTACTAACTAACCTGCGTAAAGTGGCTTCACCTCCTTGTGCAGCAGGGTGTGACTGACGGGATGTAAATGCAGCTCTTATCTATGACACATGAATGGGTGGAGAGGAGATTTAGAGCCTTGAGCAAGAAATAAGATGCCACAATTGCTTTCACAGGGAATTAGTGTTCCAGCGGGAGCAGAAATTGGGCAAACGTATTGTTCTTTATAAGTAATATTAACTAGCAGTTCCACTGGGTGCCCATCAGTATGCGTGGCTGTGTGTTGCATTATTCTCCTACTTTGACCTTCAGAAGTCTCCAAGAGGATGAAGAGATGAGGCAGGATCCTATTACATGATGTACTGGAAGAAACATAGAAAGACTGAGGAGCTACTAAAGAGTCACAAAGTCTAAGGCAAAGAGGTACCTGAGACCCTCAAAAGGTTTCAGAAATCTATCTTTCTGAAATGCTTTTTGGAAGAAAAGTGTTAGCATAGCATGAACATTCAGTATCTGCTGGCTTCAGAGGGCTATCCCTGTGCATGCCACACATCCCAGTGCCTGCTGTTTGGATCTTGAAAGGCAGAACACATGAGAGTGAGGGTGTATTGAAGGCTGGAGTTAACGTGTTAATGGATATTGATCTCACAGAGCAATTTTTTGGAGGCCTTCACCAAATCAAGTCCTTTCTATGAGCTGACTTTGAAAAAATGCAAATGTCCCAGGAAATAGCTCCTTTCTTGGCAGCCACAGAGGTCCTGCACTGCCATCTCCCACCTACTCTCAGAGTTTGTAACATCTGAGTATACTTAATATTTCCCAGCTGTCTTAACAATGTCTGTTAGTTCCCCCCCTTCCCCCCCCAAACTGACACTCCTTATGCTTTTGGGTGTAAGGGACCAGGGTACAAATAAATCTCATGTCCTTCATAGCTGAACAGATTTTCTGGCTAAGAGGAGCAGCTGGTGATAGCAGTCACCACCCAACTTACTGGGCTAAATGAGACAGAGGGGACAGGAACTGAGATCTGTTTCCTTGAATTAAGATGATTCAGTCTCTGTAGTTGAGGCAAATAGCATAAAATGAGGGAAAAGGTTGCCGCAGCAGCTCTGGGTGGAAGCACAAGTCTCCTTCCCATCTTGGCATCTTCTCACCCTGTGTGTCCATCTCCTCTACTCATCTCTGTGGAGGTGAGCTGTGGTCCTCAGTGTCCCCCTGAGTGAAGCTCTGGCACATTAAAGCTAGTAGTGTGTGACAGCGGAGCAGCGCTGCTCCTGGAGCATTGCTTGGCTGGATGAGACAGAGCAGTTTCACAAGGCAGGAATAGACTTAGAAATGTGTGATGAGGCCATGGGACAGAGGGGTTTAAAGAAAGACTGGCTCTGGAGTTCCTAGTCCAGTAGTAGCCCACGGGGGGCTGTGACTGGGGCTGTGATGGCAAGATGAGATGAGCTGCAGTTCACTTAGTGCAGTACTGCAGTAGTAGTAACGCAGTTCGTGGTACTTTGGTGTCTTTTTTTGGAATGCTTTTGATAGTAGAGGTGGCATGTGACCTTCTGCATTAGAGAGCTGATGGCTCAGGAATCTCCAGCACTACTATTGGCCATCAGTCCCTATTCTTGTGTACAGAACTATTGCCAGGTGAAGAAAAGCCTTAGAGAAAGCTGATTTTTCTAAGAAGCAATTCCCACTGTTACATTTGCTAAGACTTCTGGACCCCTGAGGTATACAAGGGAGTGCCTGAGTTGTAAGTATCAAAAGAAATTAATTATTCTATATTATAATTAAGACTTTTTTAATTAGCTGAATAATTAGAATTTTTCTTGCGTTACAGTGCAGCTTTTCACATAGATAATCTGAAACTTCATAGCTATTTACCTGAGTAAAAGAAATTTCTAGCATCAACAATTCTTTTTCTGTAATAAAAAGTAGTAAATAACAGCTCTACTGCAGCTGCAAGAAAGGCAGCTCTCTTTTAAAGCAGTCTGTCAAGTCAAACTTGTCCCTCAAAATGTATGTTTTGTAAAAGCCTTCAGAAGATGTTGGGTCGAACTGTTTTAGTGCTATTGTGAGGAAATCAATATTTCCCTGCAGCCTTTGCAACCCCCAAATTGTAGCATGTTGTTTGTGCAGAAGATGCTGAAAGTGAAACTGTCTGAAAATGAGAGTGAAGTAAACTGGCCTGTTTCTGTATTTTGCCCTAAAAGCACCTGAGGTAAACAAAGTGGCACACCTGAGCAGTCAAAAATGAAAAATTATCCCAATGTAAGTAGCTGAAGTGGGGGGTGTTGGTAAGGTTTTGGGAGGCGTTTTTGCTTCTCTTTCAGTCTTTGTCCCTCTTCCCCCATCCTTCCATCTCCTTCTGTGCCCTGTTACTCACATGCTGTGCTAGGTGCTGCTGGGGAGCATGTCTTCCAGTGAAAGCATCAAGGAAGTCATGCAAGATCTCCATGTGCTTTCACACTGAAATTAGTGTATTGCCCCCACTTTGGAAAAGAAGAGAAGAGGAAACCTTTTCATATCGTTCCAAAATGCCAGCTGCCTGCAGTAAAACAGAGGTGTGATCACCAGCTTCGTCAGACGTGGTGATGCATTTGGGACCCTTGAGCTGGCAGAGATACAGACAGTGCTTCCGTGTGTGCCAGCTCCCCTGCTGTGAGCTCTGCCAGGTTAGAGCCCGGTCAAGTGATACCAGGAGGAACAGAGTTCATGGTCTTGGATAGTGCAGCTGTAGATGGGTATTTTAAGCTGCTGAAACTGAGTTCACAAAGGAACACATTGGTCTGGGGAGCCCAGCTGAGACCTCTGTCAAGAAAATGAAAAGGGAAAGTCTGGGAGACACGTAACTTGTTCACAGATACAGTGGTGTGGATGCAGCAGCTTTACAATGTCATATGTTCACCTGCCTCAGACAGGGAAAAAAAAGAAGGTTAAGCCAGGTTGGGGGGAGCAGAAGGGCAGAGAGCAAAGGACCAGAGGAAAGAGAATGCTGTGCTGACTGGGAGATAGACTGCACTCTTTGTGTTCTTTGTGCTTAGACTGAAACATCTTCACAGGATTTTTTTTTTCCCTCTAATCTGGAAATAATTCTGATTTATTTTAAGCCTCTATTAAGACAAGTCACGCAGCAGTGCCTGGCTGGCAGTAGGAGGCTGTGTGCATGTGTGCGCACGAGCGGGTGTGTGTATTTCCAAGGGTGCTGCCTGCCTTCTTTAGTTGACACTGCAGTCAATTATTGTGTTTTCAATTATATATAAAAGGCAATGATGGAGTTTTTCGGCTTTTATAGCACCACAAATCACCGGGTCTTTCACTGTACAAGCAGCATTGCTGCCACAGTGTAGCTTGACAGATGACAGCTTTCACGTGCAAGCTTGCAGAGGAACCAGTGCCACCAGGAATACCCAAACTCCAAGGGGACCACCATGGGCGAGGTGAGTCCTCACAGCCAGCTGCTTCTCCACATGGTCTCTCAGCCACCAGACCCTGTTTGACAGACAAGGAAAGGCAATGTGGTCCTTGGGCTATGCCACTGAAGGGCAGGAAAAGCTATTTTCTGTGTGCTTCCCATGTTCTGCAGCACATTTTTAAAGGAGCTTGAATGAGCAAGTAAAGTTTACAGAGGCCAGGCAAGGAGGTCTTTCACAGGAAGGGTCATGATGATGCAGAGAATTACATTGGCTACGTCTTTATTTATTGTGAATGCCTTAGGCACACAATGGGTTTCTTGCCAGCCCGAAGTAACTTGTTAGATCTCAAGTGAGTGGGCTGGAAGACTTGGAAACTAAGGGCTATTTCACTGAATTATCATTTAGTTATACATAATGAGGAACAGTGTGGTGAGTAGGGCTAAGGCAGTGATCGTCCCCCTTGCACTGGTGAGGCCCCACCTCAAGTGCTGTGTCCAGTTTTGGGCTCCTTACCACAAGGAAGACATTGAGGTGCTAGAGTGTGTCCAGAGAAGGGCAGCAGAGCTGGTGAAGGAGTGGCTGAGGGAGATTGAAGGTGTTTAGCCTGAAGAAAAGGAGGCTAAGGGGAGACCTTCTTGCTCTCTACAACTCCCTGAAAGGACAGGGTAGTGAGCAGGGGGTCAGTGTCTTCTCTCAAGTAACAGGCAATAGGACAAGAGGAAATAGATTCAAGTTGTACCAGAGGAGGTTTAGGATGGATATTAGGAAAAATTTTTACACTGAAGGGTTATCGAGCCTTGGAACAGGCTGCCCGGGGAAGTGGTTGAGTCACCATGCCTGGAGGTATCTAAAAGGTGGTCAGATGTGGTGCTGAGGGACATGGTTTAGTGATGGGTTTTGTCAGTGTTCAGTTGGTTGGATTCAATGATCTGAAAGGTCCCTTCCAACCTGGGCAGTTCTATGATAATGCAGTCACAAACCCACTGCTGTATTTGCAAATCTGGCCCCAGAAAATAGTGGTTTGTAACTGGCAGATCAGGAGTGTTTTCCTTTTAAACTAGACTGAGGATGGAATAGTGCATGGGCACCACAGTCCTCACCAGTAGCCAGAAGAGGCCACCTACCATCCAGGGATCTGAACAAGGACTCACCACTGTCAGACTTGGTCTCCCCTTGGCTTTGGCATTTGGGCATGTTAATGTACATGGAAACGCCCCCAGATTGTCTGGTATAAGGGCAGTTGTCAGTGTCTCCAATTTTGTTTAGTAAAAGAGGTGTTAGCCAAGCCATTTTTATTCTGCTGTGTGCCGGCAGGGGAGGGGGTGTCAGAATGCATCATCAGACTGCGTTTTGCTTGTGGCAGATTGGTGGTAACTCAGCAGTCAGGTCCATGAGAGAGAGGCCGTGAGAGCCCGAGTGGAGCAGGAATAGAAATCAAATCATTGCCGCACAGGGCAAAGGAGAGCCCTTGAATTCTGAGACTTTGGTAGGCGAGTCAGTGAGAAAAATAAACAGAAGTTGTCAGCTAAACTGGCTGTATTGACTGCAGTACAAATTGGAGAAGGAGTAGTGACCCTAATGACTGGGATGGAGACATTTAGAACAAAACTTATGGTCCTTTGCATAACAAGCAACAGGCATACAGGCAAGGACGATCCCATCATGGTAAAGAATACTCGGGGAGACAAGAACCAGCATGAGAGAGAGACCACTAAAAGACTCACTGTTAAATGGAGTTGGTTACCACTCAAGGATGAGTTTTCACTATGGAATCAGGCCTTTAAATGGGGATATTTGTGTGGAGTGGAGTGTGGCTTTAGGTGAACAGCCCAGTTAGACCAATTCCCATGAAAATCCTGGAGCTAAAGCTGGCTGAATGCCCACTGCCTGGACTCTGCTCAACACTGAGCTCCACAAGCCTGCAGTAGGGAGAGAGAACAGGCTGCTGTTGTGACGAATGTCGAGATTTTGAACTGGTTTGTCATCTAAGCTGGAAGAATAAGGAAAAATCTGATGAGGGACTGGAGTCATGTATTGCTGTCAATAATATTGCTGGAGTAATGTCTTAGGAAGAAATTCTTTACTGTGAGGATGGTGAGACACTGGCCCAGGTTGCCCAGAGAAGCTGTGGCTGCCCCATCCCTGGACATGTTCAAGGCCAGGCTGGATGGGGCTTTGAGGAACCTGGTTTGGTGGCAGGTGTCCCTGCCTGTGGTGGGCTGGTGGAACTACATGATCTTGAAGGTCCCTTCCAACTCTAACCGTTCTATGGTTCTGTGGTGGCTAGGCAATGACTCCTGGGTATCTGCTGCTTTGTTGCTGTGGGAGACTGAGGTCCTGTTGATAATGAGTTGGGATTCAGGGCTGCGGCGTTAGATGTTAGACATGGCTGCGGGACTTGGGAACTCTGCTAACATAACTGAGGGCAGGGGTGGAAGAAGTATGACAGGAAGGCTGGAAGGATTTTCTGGAAAGAAAAGGAACTAGAAACAAATCTAGTCAAAGCAATTAGTACCAGTAATAATCACGTTCACTAATCAGGGTCTTGAGGACAAACAAACCCAAAGCTCTGGAGGATGAGAGGGACTTCACAGTCCTGCAGTATGTGGCACTGTGCCTGCAGGGAAGGTACAGAGTGTTCTGTCTGGACTGAATAAGTCTTAGAAATGGCATTTGAAGTAGATGTGAAACCGGGCTTGGAAGGAACAAGAGAGCCTGGGAGAAGATAGAGCTAGGTGGAATATAAAACCCATTAGTGCCTTAATGCATAAATTGGCAGAACTCTACAATAGCAATGAAAAACACGATACTGGGAGCCCAAACTGTTATTACATTCTGGTACCTCAGTGACTATTGCAATTACTATTTTGCAAGAGTAGGGTCTTCTATGATGTGGGGAGTGTAACAGCTCTGCTCCTACACCTACTACCAGAGCAAACTGCTTACTGGAGAGTGTGGTTGAGTTTTCTTGCATTCAGCATCATATGCAAGATAAAAAAAGGTCTTTTCAGCAGTCTGTTCTTTAAACAGAATAGGTTACTTTAGATCTCCCTAACTGTGGAAGGATAATACAGAAATGGACTCGTAATTATCTTACCTACAAAATTATGCTCCTTCCTATAAAGGCTCCTGAAATGGTCAGAACATCTCAGGATGAGGGTGAGTTACCTTTCTGCAAGTATAAGCTTCAGATAAGTTGGAATATGGAAAGATTAATGCCTTTGCTTTAATAGCAGGGCTGATCCAAGACTGCAGAAATGTTATAAGTACCAAATGAAGACCAGAAAGGATTGTCGTCCACTATTAATAGCCTGGTGGATCAAGGAGTGCCAGTGCAATGACCCAGTGTGTGTAATTCCCCTGTGGGGCTGGTATTAAAGAGAGATAGAAAGATGCATTTGACTGTGGATTTCAGAGCATTAAATGCTGTAACTCCCCAAACATCACCTCTTCTTGTTAAAATGCCAGAAATTACGGCTGCAATAGTACAAGAGCTAAGTGGTTTTCCGTCATAGATCTAGCAAATGCATTTTTCTTTAGCCCCTTAGCAGAGAAACGTTGGTAAAAGTTTGCTTTTACGTTTCAGGAGGAACAGAATTGTTTCACGTGAGGTCCTCAAGGATTTCACAAACTCCTGTGATCTGCCATGTACACATCACCCCAATGTGGGAGAAATTAGCCTGCAGGTCCAGGAAGCACGTAACACCATATGAGGGTCACACCTGAATTGGGGGAAATTCTGAAGAATGACTGTGTCAGCAGACAGGCAGTTTTGGCTGCAATCCAGGAGGAAGGACTGAAAGTCAACAGACAAAAGGTTCAATTAGCGCAACAAGGTAAAATATTTAGGAGCAATACTAGATATTGAAGGCCAGAATTCTGATAAACAGAGTGTGGAATTAATTCAAAAGCTACCCAACCCTACCGCTCTGTTTTGCTAAGAGCACTGTGAGGCACAGTGCAGGATTTTATTCTGGTGTTCACTGAAGTGAGTCGTCCTCCAGCTAAGCTTTTAGAGAAAACTAGGCAGCGGGAGCAGGTTGCGGAGAAGCAGGCAGCTGGGCTGAGCTGAAGCCCTAGCCCAGGCTGCAGTGGTAGGCAGATAGACCCAAAAAACCTCTTCATGTGTGGTTTGCCACTGTTAGCTGTGAAGAAAGTACCAGTTTGACACAAAAGAAAGATACTGTGTTCCAGGCAGTTGTCTGTGCATCTCAAATCTTATTGACACCACAACTCTTTGTCAAAAGGCATGAGGGTCTCTAGTCTGGAAATCAGAAAAATTGGGTTATATCGTTAGAGGAAGGCCAATGGCACAACACACCAGTTATGCTGCCTTGAAATACACTGTGTTCAGTAAAGTACAGGATGGTACGTATCTAGCTCCAGGTTGGCAAAATGGACCCTCACAGTAGTGATTCAGAGAGTTAGGCCTGGAAAAGGACACGTGACACAAGCATCTCCACACCTTAGTGATGCAGGACACTGAATATGGGTGTCAGGTATTGCAGCCTCCCGATGTGCAGTGGCCTGTGCAAGTTTAATTGCCTCTGTCAAAGTACATCCACAGGAATCTGCGTTACAAATGGTTCACATTCCCATAGGATGAGGCTTGCACGAAATTTGCTCGGGTCCATGTAGAGAAGAGCAGGAGGTAGTAGGGCAGGTCTACAAGTGGAAGAAATCTCAGCTGCGTTGTAAGGTGGGCCTTCCAGTGGCATGAGCAAGCAAGGGTGAAGGATTTCATTTTACTGAAACAGTTTTTTGGCCAGCTAGGTATAAAGCAGCAGCTACACATAGCAGATTACACACAAACCTCAGGATACAAAGAATTTGCCTTCCAAAGGAAGCTTTAAGAAAACTTATTACAGGTGAATTTCAAAAATGAAGATGTAGTGTTTCCCTCTTTGTGAGTCCACAAATGACTACAGCCAGCCATGATTATATTCCTTATAAGAGCATGCCACAAAGGGAGATGTGACTCAGACAGTATCAGTGGTTAAAAACTTCTGTATCAGATTAATAGCAACTGAAAGGTCTTGCAGATTAATAGATAAAAGAATTTGACAAACAGCTGCAGCAGCATCATCAACAAATAGCTGAGCAATTAGGGCAAAATGTTCATGGAAGAGATAAAAGGTAGCAAACAGTAAATAACCAACATGAAGAATGGCAAGTAGGGGGTCAAGTAGTATATCATGGGTTTCCTGGAAAAAAGCACAACTTGGACTGCAAGCAGACTGGATCTGGCACTAGCACAGATAAAGTCATTTCCATTGTTTATTAGCTCAAGTAAGTTCTGACAAAGTAAGGCAATTTCATCAATCACGGCCAAAGCTTTAGAGAGGAGAAAAAGACTAAGCTATATGAAAAAATTATTTTTCAAGATCACATAAAGAAGTGAGTGTTATTAGTCACCAGACGTGGATCAGTGTAGGAACGTGGATTTGCTGTGGTGTGTTAAGATCTTCCAACTCTTGTATTTGGCATCAGCGTTACTGAAATTTGGACTACTGTTGGACAGTGTCAGGCCCACTCTCTCAGGGCAGGGTCTGCCATGCAGCACAGTGTTGCCTGCATTTTGCAGCAGGGAAATCAGGACTGGAAGGAGCAGAGATGTCAAGGATGCTGCCTGAGATAGCTGCATCCTCCTTCTTGCTGGTTTGCAACTTTTCTGTCTGGGCAGAGCACTTTCTGCAGTCAGTATGGGCAGTCAGTGTGATAAAATCATTGTACAAGCCTTGGTACACTAGACAGTGGGCAGCAGCATGGCCTGCAGCCTGTGTTCTCCAGCCTGTGCCTCTGAGACGTCTGTGTTCCCTGATCATCCAGAACTGGGTGTGTTCAGGAATGGCTTAAAGTTGTATTTGTCCCACTTTTCTGAAGCTAGTCAAGCTTTGCTGTGGCTGTTAGCAAAACAACCTCAAGCAAAAGGTTGAAAGTCTCCAAGTTTGGTTTCCTTTGCTCTTCCCTCCATTTTACAGAGTCCTATCCACTTTATTTGAAAAGTATTGTGTTTAATTGTGTTAAGAGGGAGACATCCCTCTTTCCTGGGAGGCCACCATGCAGCTAACACACAATGTAGACATACCATGCGCTATTGTTCTTGTCACCTCTAATCATGCAGTGATCACCATCATGCTAAATCCCTTCCTCCCATCTGCCTTCCTCCCCGTTACATGAAATACTCCCTCACCCCTCAGGGCTGCCTCAGTTTCTCTTTTCTTTCTCTGTCTTTGGCCCTCCCCAGCCTGTGCAACCAATACAGGGGCTCCAAACTGGGAACCTGCCTCGTTCCAGTGCAGGGTCTCTAACTCACTACTTTTTTCTGTCAGAGAGACTATTTTTTTCTGCCATGAACTAGAATCCCTTGAGAGAAAGTGTGCTAAAAAAGTCTTTCAGCAGCCTTTTCTGTTCTGCCCTCCTGATGCAGGCTGAAAATGAGAAGAAAAAGGTGGGGAAAGATTAAAAANGATTAAAAAAAAAAAAAAAAAAGCTGAAATCTTCAAAAAGGAAGACTTTTCCAGAGCCCAAACAATCAATCGGACAATAGGATATAATGATTCCACCTCTATGCCCTTCTCCTGCCGGACGGGAATTTTAAACCCTGCTTCTGCCAGAGGTGGTGAAAGACCTAAGTGATCCTCCTCGGCTCTGAATGTGGCGTCTCGGTGATGAGCTGAAAAGCTTGTTGCTCACGTTGCAAACAAAGACTTAGCAGAGGGCAGAGGTAAAACCAACTGGGACCCGGCCTTCTAATCAGGCCCATGCTGTGAGCTCATGGTATTAATCCGGCAGCCAGTGACATCAAGGCAGGAGGCCTGCATGACCCCAAGCCCATCCAGCGGTGGCTGACACTACCCAGTACCATGTGTTCCATTTAATAAACTCCATTGATATATTTAATAAAGACACCTTACACTTCCACAGTTTCATGTGTGACCTCTCTGTGGTTGCTACCAAAAACACAAAGTAAGAGAGTCAAGGATCATTAGCTGACGAGGCAAAACTGCCCCTTCCCTTGCTCTTCTATTTTTCTTGTGAGTATAAACTGCTTGGGAGGCAGCTATTGCTTGTAGTCCTTCCTGTCTCCATTACAGAAGGGACAGGTTTCTATGAGAGCTTGGGAAAAACTTACAAATTGCAGTTTGAGCAGCTCGCAATCCCGCTTGCTGCCTTCGGACTCCTCATGACAACACCCTTCTTCTGCCTGGAGGCTGCGTTGATGGGCTCTTGAGAGCCCACAGGGGCTGGATGCTGCTGGCACCCCATCTCCTCCCAATTTTGTGGTGAGAAAGGAGCACCTGCAGGCACCAGGGACCGGAAATCCATTAGTAACCCCAAGCATCCCCCAGCGGGCTTCTGGCTGTGCTGCACAAGCCAGTGGACTTTGACTGCTGGTAAAGGTCATCTCCCTCAGCAAGGGAGGAGAAAAATGGATATGTACCTCTGCAATTTTTTTCTAGACCGGCTAGCAAAAACCTTGTAGGAAAAAAGTCCAGCTTAAAATCTAAAGAGAAGAGAGTTTGATAGATTTTCTGTTAAGTTTTGGGCTTTCTGTATTTTTATTGTGGAGTTTGTAATATATTATTTGGTGGTGGTTGGTTTTTTGCATTAGAAATAGTGTCAGTTGTCAAACAAGACTCTTGATTGATTTGTTTTTTTATGTCTAGCTTCCAACATCCTCAAAGGCATCTAATTGTTCAGGACATACTGAGTATCTGCACTTACAGAAATCAAGCCTCGAGTGGAACTCCCCTGAAAGCAAGGCACCGGGAAGCCAAGATTAGTTTTCAGAAAGTAAGTGGTTTTCATTTTTCGGTTTCTCAAGGACTCTTTCAAGGGCCAAGCAGATGGCTGGGCGATTCACTGAATGGAAACCTGCAGTTCTAGTGGGGACAGAAAAGTGTGTGTGGATGGGGTTGTGTGTTTTGGGTTTCTTTTAGTTACATCGCCTTTTTGTTTGACAGCAATTTATGGTATTTATGCAGCTGAAATGCCAGTGCATTTTTTACCATGGACTCTTCCTTTTCAACAAAGGACTGAGGAAATTGCCACACTAATTCTCTGAGCTTCCTAGCAGCTCTCAAGCATAACCAGAAGAGCAATTTCTAACTTAAAAACACAAAGGCAAACAAAAGCATAAAAGCACTCAAAGACCAGTTCAGTTCAGAAAGCCCCCTTGAAAACTTTAGGCAGCTACTTATTCATTGCATTTTGAGTAGAGACTTGGGCCTGTGTTGAAGACCAAGCCAGCCTTGTCTGCCCTGTGTGTTTTTCAAGGACACTTAGGGCTGTGTTAGACTTTGGTGGAGCCTGGAGTGACTGTCAGCTCATGGTAATTATCAGCCCACTGTGCAGCTGGGCAGGCTGCCTCCCAGCCCTGGCACTAGTGCTTTTGGGAGACTCTGATGTGACGGTGTGATGGCCACGGCCTTGGTGGCCCAGGTGTGATGGCCACAGGCAGGCAGAGCATGTGGGATAGGCAGCGCACGCTGCAGGGTCTCCCTGTGTCCTGCAGCCCTGTGCCTGGCCAGCTGAGATACGGCAGAACTGCACCCTGAGGGCCCAGCCAGACCCAGTCTTTGGGCCCTGGTAACTGGAAAGAAAACCAAAAGCCAGGTTATTAACTCTTATCTGCTGTGCACCATCTGGACCTAACAAAATGCTGTGCTACATCGGAAAAATAATGCCACTCTTGCAACTGCAAGTGGGGAAACTGAGTCCTCGGACAGGGGTGGTCCCTCTTCTTGGGGAGTCCCATGCATTCCTGGGGATCCTGCACCCACAAAGCATGGGTTTCTCTGGAAAAGTGCACATACACCCCCTCTCCATGTCTATGTTTGCATGTATTTGCTATATAGCTGTCCTACACATTTTCCTTGCTAGCCTGTCATAACCATTACTAAAATATGCTTATCTCATATATGCAAATAGCAGGATATTTATAAGGTTCTTTGAAATTTCCATAATTGTGCTGTAAAAAAAATCTCTTTGCTTATCTCACAAAGTGTTGTAACCACAGTGTTACTTTTATTGAAATCCAAAAATCACTCAGCAAAATAAGAATAGTTTAAAAACTGACATTTTTTTTATATTTTTGAAATAGACAGGAGAGAAAGAAAGCAAACCAGGCTTTATTATTTTAAATTAGAAAGTTTAATGCTCACCAAAAAGGATATAAACTGCAAATGTATTTTAGCAGTTCCTAGAGAAAAAGGGAGAGGTTTTAATAATAATACTGTGTGCTCCTATATCATTTTCATTAGAAAAATCTCAGAGCACTTTCTGCTTATTAAAGAATGGAATGCCTCGGAAGACTCTTGGGAGGTGCTATAGAAAAGTAAGGTAACAAATATAAATCCACATTATGCTCCATCCTGTGACTATGTGGAACTTCCTAGCTATCGTGAGGACATACAGCTTCCAGCAGTGGCTCGGGATGACAAGTGGCTCACCTCACCCGGCTGTGGCAGTGCCAGGGGCTTCACCGTATGTGTCTCCTCATTTCATGGCTGGGAAAACCCACAGCTGGAAGGGTTTTTTTTGCTCAAGCTAAAGGGTGATGAACAGAAAAAGGCAATGGGGGTAGGCCAGGCACCTCGCTGTACTTGTTCTGGGCTCCTGCTGCCCCACGTGCTGCCCCGTGGGGACGCCCGAGGAGCTCTGCAGGGTTTCCTAGGGGAATCCTAGCCTCATGTGAGTAGGTTTGTCACTGGGTATGGGAATATTCCCAAGGAAGCTCTGACGGGGAATGGTCTGGAGAAGACGGAAAAATAAGATATTAGCCTAAATTTAGCAAGAGTCATAAAATGTGCACTGGAACAACAAAAGGAGGAAGAGAGGCTGTAAAGTTTAGAGGATATTCCCTGGGCTGATGAAGAAAATAATATTAAAAAAATCCCTAGTGTTTAATTTCAGAAAATACAATAGGCTGACTGAGTGCCCAGAAGAGGAACAGCATGTTAACATATCTTAGATAAACAGGAGCTAAACTGTTAGCCTGACAGAAAAGCGAGAAAGCCCATCAATGCAATGGGGGAAAATAATAAATTAAAAACCAGATGGTTCGACAATGTGATTGCATCTTCAGCTTCAGCAAGAGGAAAAGAGGAGAATACATGCGTATTACAGGCAGGCCAGGAACACAAAAGCTGGAAAAACACACAAACAGAAGAGGCAGACTCGTCATAATGAAGTTAATTAAAATAGCAGGACCTCAAGTTATTTTAGGTCCCACTGGTAGAAACCCCTGAATTCCAAGCCCCATTCTTCATTAATACACAAAGTTTCCTATTTCATCCATGCTTAGAAAACGGATCTCTTCCTTTATGCACTAGATAGTGAGTCAAGGCAGATGGGAATTATTCTGAGCTTGGAGAAAACAAAGAAGCACAAATTAATGGATTACTGGCAGAAAGGCAGTTTAAAGCACTTTGCCAAGGCACATTTTAGTCCTACACTTATTCTACATAGGCTTTTTTTTTTTTGTAATTCTGTTTAGTTCAGAAGTGCATGACCAAGCAGAGATGTGTAGGCTGGAGTGGGCATTAAAACAAATGAAAAAAAAAATCATACAAAAGAAATGGGAAAAGAAAATGTAAAATGACTGGTGCAATGACTTAGCGACTTGCTTCATGTCACTCAGTACACGGAAAACAGAACAGCCCCATCTTGCAGCTTGAACTCATCGTGTGAGTTCTGTGTGGGCGTATATGGATCTGTACCTCCATCACACACATAGACATGTGCGTATATACACATATATCCCGATTACTGTTGCATAGGAAGAAGCATCAATTGGTTGCAGGGGTCCACATGGCCGCAGGGACCCTGGCCAGGATCCTTTTTCTATCAGGATGAGAAGTTTTGCCTTTGGCTTCAAAGTGGCAGGGTTTCACCCCAGCTTCCTTTGCAGCAGCAGAGCTCTAAATCTGTAGCTCGGCTTTCTCTGCCCAGGACTATACCTCAACCGCTTCTGTGAGAAATCGGGAAATGGTTTGACTGTGGAAATTAATCATGCATAAACAATTTTAAGATATGATACCAATATTATTTCAATCATAATTTGGCAAGATGATGGAAGTAGAAACTCAAACTGTACTTGTGTTTAAATAGTGTTGATTCTTTCAATAACTATTAACTCTCAAGACCTCAATTTTATATCCCTTGGGAACAGATTCTCCTTGTGTTTAGGGGATTAGAAACAGGAGATCATGAGATGTAGGCTCAGTTCTTAACTTCCTGCCACCTTTTTTTTTCCCTTGTGTAAAATTAGGATAATGACATTTCTTCATATGACACCAGCTTAATGCATTTATGTCTAAAATATTCAGGTGAAAGGTGCCATACATTTCAGAGATTATTGTTTATTGCCACAATTGTTCTTACTGCTATTCTGAGAGTTTCACTCTCACATATATTATGAGAGTAAAATATTATGAACACTTTGCCTTGTTTTGAACTGAATACCAATTTTATTCTGAATTAATTCCTTTGAATAGAATTATTCCTGAACTACATCAACTGGGGACCAGCTGCTGACCCCAAGTGTTTAAGAACTACAGATAATCATGGATGAAAAGAGACAAAAATACATTTTATCTAGGAAGTATCTACTGTTGTGATAGAGACTGAAATTAAAGTATAATCCAGAGAGAGAGGGGGAGAGAGACTATTCTTTAATTAAAATCAGCTACCTCAAAAGATGGATATTCTCAGGAGTGAAATTTGCACTGTGCTGAAGGCTTTCCACTTAAACCCTTGATGATGCAAGGAAAAAGAATTCTCGAGGAGTAACATTGGCATTAGCAGATAGCCACTTGCCACTGCAACATTTGCAGAGAAAAAATATGTGGACAATAGAACGGAAAGATGGACAAAATCGGAAGCTATCTGAAACACAAACCCATGATTATCCAGCAACAAATTAATACTTTGGGAAAAAAAGAGACCGGAGAGAGACTTGGAGTTAGAGAAAGAAAAATTAAACCAAAAGCAGCGGAGATCAATTAAAACAATCAGCACTTTCTGCTAGGAGATATGTTAAAAAGTCTGAAACTGAGGCTTTAGATAACGTGTTCGGAATGATCCATTGTTCCTCCCACCATCTCCATAGCAATTAATGGTCCCCGCCAAGGACGAATTATGGTTCAAGTTGAGGAGAGTGTACGAACCTCTCTGTGAAAGGCAGCAGGTGAGAAGCACAACATCCACTTGGGGTGGTTCTGGGGCTTGTGGTGATGCTGCTTCCTCACCTTTGGGTGAAGCAACTGCTGCTGGCAACGTGGGAACCGCAGAGCGTGTGCTTGAGGGGAGTACTTCTGATGCGCGTTTGAGTGGATCCTGTGCTGTTCTCATTTTAGTTACCACCACAGATGGCTCCCCGCAATACAAAGAAGGCTCCTGGCAAGGCAGTTTGCTGGATAACATTAGAATTGGATGCGATGGAAGTATTACCTCACGGAGACACCCATTCACCAGCATTTATTTCATTGTGTTCAGCAGAGTAGATTTGAGCAGCTACTTTGCGCTGGCACTGGCTTCCTCGCGCTGCGCTCACGTACAAATCTCTCTTGCATGACTCCTGCCTAACAGCCGTCTGCAACCAGGTGGTCTCTGTGAGAAGTGGTTATGCTGCAGTGAGGAAAAAAAAATGTATCTTTTTTTTTTCCCTTCCTTTAAAAAAACTAAAAATATTTCTGTAGCAAAGTGGAGGCAGTGCTGCAATGGTATCAGAGGCTCCCTGGGGGAGCATGGGCAGCAGCAGAGCACCCTCCCTGTGCTCTGGGTGCCTTATTGCTGGGGAGAGGATGCACGTAGCTCCAGTGCCTATAACCTTGTAACTTTACTGCACACAACGCAAATGTTTTTTCTAGGAAGAGCCTAAAGGCAAATTTTTTGTCTAGTATTGGCCTGATATTACAGCTAGGGATAGAATATGTAGCAGGGGAAGTTTTAATGCAAACCTGTACAAGTCTTGTCTGAGTCCAGGTTCCCAAAAAGTCCCTGTGTATTTGGGACAAATTTCAGTTCAAGCAGAGGGGTTGGCTAATCATTTAAGTACATCATACAGGTAATCTGGCTCTTAGGCTCAGACCTTTAAAAGTATTTTAATACCTATAATACTTTAAGTGTTAAAATGGCTTGACCAAATTTGGCATTAGTTACAAGCATCTCTTGAAAAGAGAAAAGAATTCATGGCAGTAAGAGAGCAAGGCCTTCTTGGCGACATTACTCGCATTGGAAATTGGTGGATCACATTGAGCTGTGAGTTACAAGTTCTCAAAGCAACTAGTTTCTCATAGCAACTGTCAGCATTTCCCATTTGCCCACTTCCACCAGTCTGACTTGCAGAGATGTCATGGTCTTGTGTGGCCCCTCTGAGCAGGCAGGGCTGGCTGTTTCGTGGGAGAAGTACTGAAAGTCCAGTGATGGTGGTACATGCTGGCGAGCAGTATTCACATATTAACAGATTTGCTCTCAAACTGGCAAATAGGAATGTCTATGCTAGAAATGCTGTGTGAAAGCCAAGGCAACAAAAGTCAAAATGTGCATATGAGAATATGTGGTACACACAGTATATGTCACAATGTTTACCATCACTTCAAAACATGCACCCGCCCACAGTTCTTCACTAGCGGCATCCTGGAACTTCTCCAATTGGGATTTGCTATATGAAGCAAAAGTCAATTAAAATCAGCCATTATTGTACAGATCATGAGATCCATAGTGCAAGATATGGTATCATCCCAGATGCTCATTAATAGCAGCATGTTGCAAATAAGTCCAGAACAATTGCATGGGTTTTGTATACTTTTCTGATTGCTGTGTTTGCTCAGTTAGCATATAACATATTCAAATGGCTCAGATTAAAATTTTTAGCAAATAGCTAAAATTCTCCAGAAACACAGTTATGTTGCATTTTGGAACTATTGCAAATGTAGGTCAGAGTCAGCAAATAGGTTTAGCTAATGAAAATGAGGGGGAAGAGGGAGAAAGAAAGACTTTGGGAAAGAGAAGTTATGTTCACCCAGTTTGCTAGAGAAAAAGCTGTTAGCGCTAGCTCACCCACCGCCTTTACCAAAGAGCTGGCTGCTGTATGAGGTGTAGTGACTCATCTCTGCATCATTCTAGTGCTACATTTTTAGCTCAGAAAGTAACCACCTGCTAAAAGCGTGGTGTGCTTGGTTGGGTTCCCTCAGTCTCTTATGGAGCTCTTCCGTGGAGTTAAGAAAAAATGAAGTTTCAGGGAAGTAAACTGTGTAGTCTCCTGTCGAGGAGCTCACTTCATCGTGCAACTCCAAAAGCCCCTGGGTGGGTAAAGGCTTCCAGTCCTTCAGGGCAAGCTGAGCACCACAAATCCCATCTCCCAAGTCTGACTTTCCATTTCCTGCTTGGAAGTAAAACACTGGCAATTGTTTTATTGAACAGAACATTCACCCGACATGAAGCAAATACCTCTGTTCTGGAAAAAGATACCCTCACCCCTATGCACAAACACACATACTAATTTTTAGGCCTGATTTATTGTCACGGTTTAGGGGGGGGTTGGACTAGATGATCTCTAGANTATACAAAACCATATCAAGCTGCCAGGGAGATGTCACCAGCAGGCACTAGGAAAGTTCCAGTAATCTCAGACCAATATGAACTGGATTCCAGAACACTCTAATGAGGATCAAAAGTAGATGATCACAGGGTTCTCCTCACTGAAGAAGAGGCAAGGAAGAGGGATGGAACACCTTGATCAGTTTGGATCACCTGACCTGTCCACATCTCCCCACAGGTGTCACCCCTCCATGGGGTAAAGAACTAAGTGAGCTGATCCTGGTTACCATGGCAATGAGTGTAAGCAAGAGCCTCTCTGCTCCACCCCAAACCAGGACATTTATGGACTAAAAAAAATCTGTAAATAGCCCAATTTTATTTGTAATTAGCAGGGATGAGTTGTTTGGTTTAGTGCAAATGGAAATCTAGTAGCAATGGAAGTGCCCTTGCCATTGTTTTTTATTTCTTTCAGTGCCTTCTTACACTAAGTTTCAAGGTGAGATCAGTATCTGGAAACATGATGCAATTTACGCTGTTATCACTTTATGAACTTCAGCAAATCTACTCCTGATAAAGTATTATAATTATACTGATGATCAGAACTGGATTCGAAAATGCACGAAGGCTGGTGTCAACTGCCACTGTATGTCTGACGAGATCAGAAAATGAAAACAACTGGTATTTATTGCAAGAGGAGTTCCAGCTCAGTCCTGCAGACAGATAGGGACTGCAAAAATGAAATGGCGATTTCTGTGTATTTTGAGACTCACATCCTGATGTGTTATGCTTATTCCTATTTGCTTGTTCCAAGGGTACCTCTTTAAGAGAAGCTTCCCTACTTTACAGCCAAATGCAGTGCTCCCTGCTGTGATGGATTCCTTCTTTTCCCTTCCTAATTGGAGCCATTTCATCAGATCGAATTTTGACAAAGATAGTAATTGTCATCCAATTTTAAGGCAATGACAAGATCAATATGAATTCTCAGATGACAAGTATTATTACTGGGTGAGCACAAAGAAACAAAGAAAATGAAAAATCCATGTTCTGGGGATCAAAACAGTGAGAGGCACATGCTTGCCTTGATCCACGTGTGTGTGAATCCTGTTGACAACAATAGACGCTGTGCATGTGGATGGATGGGGTAGAACAGATGGCCTTTGCCAGTCAAATAGCGAAGGAAAACGAGCACCCAGTGCTTTAGTACATTGCAGTTTCGGTAATGTGGGAGTCAATTAACTTACCACCAAACAGGCTTTGCAGGGAAAATTACCCGCAGCCCCATCTCAGAGAATTCTGCTGCTCCTTAACGTTTTGTACTCCTTCTGTTTCCTGAATGTCAGGAGTAAATACCCGAGAAAATCACAGTTCTTTAAGGTAAACATATTCAACGTATATTTATGTAGGCAGGACTTGATTATTTTTATAACATTGTTTAAATGAGATGATCTGATTAGCTAATGGCCCGAAGAGTTCAGATAGGGTTCAAATAAGGATCTAAAATCTGTTACAGCATCTTTAGATGCTTTCCCCTTGTTAGTGGTTTTGGGACAGATTCTGCCGTGTACGTGTAACTATTGCCAGATACTGTCATTTTATTTTAGCAGGTTTACCCTGCAACAAGACACTTCTTCAAGGTATTTGATCCTCAGAGCTCAGCTCTTGTTCTGTGTTTGGTACTCAATGTGCATTCAAGTTACCTCTGTAGGGCTGCTCTGCCCACATTCATCTTGTTATTAAACCAGACCTCCTGCTTTCCCACCCCCAAAATGTTAAGTCCAAGGAAACAGACACTTTCTTCTTTTTTTTTTTTTTTTTTCCTTTTGTAGTATTTATATTCAAAATACAGTTTAACTGAGGAAAGGGATTTTGGCAAAATAATACATGGTTGTCGTACTAATTGGCAGCTGCAATGATAACAACCATGACAAGTTTTAGCTCTGTCCACTTCAACCCAGCCAAGTCATTAAAGGTTTCCAAGCAGAGGGTTGTGTTATGAAGCCTAATACACACTGGTAGTAGCTCCATAGCCTGGATTGCTGAACACGTTTTTTAACCACCCAAACGCAGGTTCAGTAGGATTTTCATCCATGGAGGAAGGTCTCAGCCAAGCACTGAAAAGATGTTCGTTAGCCTGCAAAATATATATAAAATATTTACAAAGGGAATAATTGACTTTTGATGTTTACTTCAGGCTATGGTTAAGTAGGCAGTGTCTGTACTAAGCAATGCAGTGACCACCTGCCACAAGTGCTGTGATATTTGACAGATCCCTTTCTGCCAAGAACTATAATTCCTATTTAAATCTAAATGGAGGAGCCATGAATGCAGATTTCTCATCACAAAGACACTGATGTTAATCCCCAGTACAGAAAAATAAGAAAAGCCAGAACGTTTTATTGGATTTTATATGGAAGATAATTAAACAGTATTTCTTCTTTACTTGTTATACAGCATCCCATCAACATTCCTACTGAAATTTGTTTATAAAGAAAGCCAGAAAGTTTTATTACATTTTTATGTAAAAGAAAATTAGCATTTTGTATATCTGAACTTACATTGTAATAAGAAAAAGCAGGTAAACAGAAAATGACCAAAGAATGATGAAAATAAATGGAAAAAATATATATAAGGAAAGCCTCACACTGTTCTCATACATACAATTTTATATTCTAAGCATGCAAACAATATAAATGTTTATGTGCATATGTGTGCATTGTATATATTCACATACCAAGCAGTTCCGAAAAGCTGTGCTCCCAAAAGTTAGGAAATGCTAGAATTAGATGTGCTTGCACACCCTTAATTTGGCCTTTTTGATTGTATACACACGGCCGTGTGCTATTTTTTTTTTCCCCACATACGCACACCCTGTACAAAATGGTGCAGTGTAGGCAGAAAATTGGCTGGGAGAATGATGTAATCTCTGTGAGAGCTGCTTTGCAGAAGCCTGTTTCTTTTCTGCCCACAACCCAGTTTGGTGTTTTGGATGTACCCACGGAAGTTCTTGTAGCATGTTTCCCAGCAGGTGGGTGCTGCCAGTCCCAGCCTGTGCGAGAATGTGTCTAAGGGTGCATTTAAAGCATCCTTATTAATAGGGGGGAGGCGGGAGAAAGGGGGGGAGGTAGAGCTGTATCCAAGGTTGCATCCTCGGCATTTAAAAATGTTTCAGTTCAGCTTGTGCTGCCATTTACTGCATTATGTGATGCATGTGGATTTTCCAAACAAAAGATGTTTATGAGGCGAGTATATTTTGAGATCCTTTTCATGACTGTACAGACCCCTCTCCGAGCAGATGGCCTGACAGTTGCAAGAAAACTATTCACAAACCAAAAGTAGCATTTAAAATTCTTTTAGAAAGACAGTTTGTTCTCAGTATACGTGTACGTTTTAAGCAGGTACTAATTCTGTTCGCAGCAGCACCTTCCCGGCTGTGACAGCACAAAGTAAAGCTGCAGCCTCCAGCAGCATGCACAGGACTGCCACGTCGCATCAGCGCCTGCATCCTCTCGCTCCCAGGCTACTACCAGCACTTCTTGATGCAGAGGGGACCGGTAAAATCCAGATTCCACTCACTTCTAACTTGGAGTAATGTTGGACATACAACAGTTTCTCTTTTAATGCTCCAAATAGGCTATATGTGCAGTGAAAATGTTTACTTATTGTTTACAAGTACGTAGAAACAAACAGGATTAGCAAAGAACTTTGCAAGGACATGAATATATTTAATTACATTTCCATTTACAGCCTTGACTTTACTTACCTGTAGTCGAAGTTCATGGGGGAAAATATCCATCTGAGAGTGAAATAACTGAACCTGAGCCACTTGACCATTACTGAGTTTATATATTGTGGGAAAAATCTGTTGGCAATGACTTCATACAGCTGCATTTACTGACCCTTTTAATTGCCTTCCACAGAACCCTCCTGCTTGAAGGAAGCAAGTTCTCCCATATCATGCACTTGATAAATAAGTAATGCCATCCCTCTGGAGAGAAAAATTCCATCTCTAACCAATCTAAGCACAAGGACAGTGACTAACATAAACATCCTTATGGTTTGGGGGCGACTGTTTGGTTTTGCTTTTCCTTCACCGAGGTAAGTGAGGTTTATTGTTTGTAGCATCAAATATATTTAGAAATTTCTGAAAAAATTGCCTAATATCCTGCAGCAATGATTTGCAGGGTTGATTATACACTGCACAAATGTTCTCAGAATTTTTCCTTCACCTTTCCATGCATATTTGTACATGAGAGAAAACAGAATAAATAGCCCCTTCTCCCAGCTTCTGTTATATCATCTTTTACTCTTGTGTTTTGCAAACTAAACAACGCTTGTCTTTTTAATCACCTTTTAGATGGAAGCCCTCTTTCCTCATGTGTTTAATCACTTTTGCTGCACTTTTTTTATTGCAGAAGTACATACATATGAGCATATACAACCCTGGAGCAATCAAAAAGTCTGCTAAGATCAGGTTTTAAGGCTTAGCAGAGGTTTGCTCTTTGCTCCCAAAACAATCCCTGCTCATCTCATTCTAAATTCACTTTAAGAAACAGGGTCCCTCAGCGCAGGTGCTGAGACATGCGTGCAGATGTGCAAGTTTAAAAGTGAGGGACGGGACCGTGAGGGCAGGAAGACTTAATCGGGCATTCAGCAGCGTGGTCACCAGGCCAGCCCTGGCTTGCCACAGAAATGAAGCCAGTGACTGGTGCGGGATGAGAAATCGCTTCTTCTATATGAGGATGAGCTTTCTTAAGCCTCTGCCTTTCAGACATGACAATTTGTAGATGATGCTCTGTTTCATCTTCCCGGGGCTCACCTTTACTCCAGCCTGCCTTTGTCCTTCACTCCTGGTTTGCAGAGCGTGGCAATCTCTCTTTGAACAGTGATAGCAAGTTCAGATCTGCTGCTGCAGTTCTGCTCAGCCCAAAAAGGAATGGGAAGGAGAAAGGAGAAGCTGGTGAAAGGCTTCAGGGAGAAACATGCTCTCCTGGTGGGACTAGCCTCTTCATGTAGGTGCAGTCAAAGCAGTTGTTATTTCTCTTTTAGCTGCCTTTTGTTTCCTCTCCTACAAAAGATTTTCTCTCACTGTTTTCTGGATCCAGAATGCTGTGTGTATTTTAAAGGCCAAAACTTTTGCTGGGGGAAGGGGAAACCAGCACACACTCCATCATGGGCAGAGGTCTAAGTGTACTTAGATTAGCTGAAGACTGGACCCAAAAATGGTTTTGGTAGGATTCCCCCAATCTAATTTTAGCCTTCTGAAGCTTATGTAGTCAAAGCTCATTCCTTAATCTTCTCCTGCAGTCAATGGGGAGAGGAGTTGATTCATTCCATCATAAAATAGAGGTCTGAGATAGAGGGATGGCTTCCTGCCCTAAAAGTACCTCCCCTTCCTTTGGCACAAAATTCTTTAGGTGATATAATCATAGCATCATAGAATTGTTCACCACTAAACCATGTCCCTTAACATTACATCTACACAATTTTAAATACTTTCAGGGATCGTGACTCAGACACTTCCCTGGGCAGCCTGTTCCAATGTATGACTACTTTTTTGGTGGATTTCCTATTATCCATCCTAAATCTCCCCTGATGCAGCTTGAGGCCTTCTCCTCTTGTCCTATTGCCTGTTCTTTGGGAGAAGAGACCGATTCCTGGCTACACCCTCCTTTCAGGGAGTTGTAGAGAGCGAGAAGGTCTCCCCTCAGCCTCCTTTTCTCCAGCTGAACAAACCCAGCTCCCTCAGCCATTCCTCACAACACTTGTGCTCCAGATACCTCACCAGCTCCATTGCCTTTTTCTGGACACAGTCCAGCACCTCAATGAACCTGATAAGCCAGGTTCTTCCCTTTATCGGCTGTAGAGCTGCATAAGTAAAGAGATGCAAAAGTACTTGCTCACAGGTCCTACTGCTTGGGCAAAAGTTAAGTTGCTATTAATTGATCTTGGCATGATCTTGGGGTACAGGAGGCTCTTACAGCAGTGGCTGGAAAGAGTTGATCATGGGCAATGCTGTTACAAACCTATTGCCAACTACACTACACCAATCAGAAGTTAGATTTATATTTACAATGGTTACTAAATAAACTTTACAATATTCAAATTAGTGTGTGGAGGAGAGAAGGTTGGTTTTCCCCATAATCTAGTTATAGCCTCTCTCTCTAAACCTCTTGAAAAAAGTTAAGGCGCTGAACTTTCACTCTTAAAATCAAATCAACTATATCTTGTCCTTGGAAAGTTCTTTGTTAATCCTGTTTGTATTTTTAAATGCTATGCAAACATTTTCATTGTGGATTAATGTGCTGTTTCAAAGCAGCTGAGATTTTAAGATTGTCGTTAATTTAGACAAAGAGACTTCTGTTACTATTCCAGTTCTTTTGGAAACTAATTTCATTCAGTGCCCTTTTTTGAGGCTTTGCACTAGAGTGCTAAATGAACACTATCAAAGACTATATTAAAGAGGATTGTACATAGTTGACCAGGGTTCATACCAGGGACTAGTTTTAGATAGTGTCTTACATTGAAAATATGAATCTTCAATTATACCTCCTATTGCAAAAATGAAATTACCTTGAATGCTTAGTCTAGTAGGCTTATTTCTTAGAATACAATAGTAAATGGTTGAATTCTTCCTCACAGTAAAACATATCTGATTAAAAAATGAAAGAGGGAGAGAGAGAAAAATGTGAAAAGCAAAATCAGTTGCAAGAGCCCTGAGATCAGTAAAAGGACAACTTATACAAAGGCTCTCTATTTGAATAGTCCAAATAATTCCAGGACTGTCTGAACGCTTCAAGTAGGAGTGTCTAAAGTGCCTGATGTTCCACCAGCTGATTCAGAACACTGCAAAGAGGGGTCAGAGGGCCACAGAAAGTATGCAGCAGCTCTTAAACACATTCACACTGTTCATAGGTAGTAATCAAAGTGATTTGCAAATACGTCTTCTTAGCAAAACTTCACATCTTTGAGATCACAATCATAAAAAATAATTTATACAATTAGGGGACTGAAGCTATGTCTGGTGTGACTGTAGCAATTCACATTTATTACATTTCTAAGTGTTTTCTTGACTGCTTTCCCAAGTCATAATGTACATCTGATTTATTTGGAAAATAATAATGATTTGCAGCCCTTCCCTGTTCCTTCTTTGTCTTATGATCTGTGCAGACGTTTCAGGTGTGACTTCACCATGCAGAGGGTGACTTCTCTGGGGACACACTCAGGCCTTGGCCTGAGAACTCTGGCTGGTGATGCTGGCAGCATGGTCTTGGCACTTATTGAATTGAGTGCCTACTGCTGCTGAATATACACACAACCTCAAGGCTACCTACTGTGGTGTTTCTAAACAGTCTGCTTTTCTAATTCCAGGATTACAGTGCTTAAAGGCACATGAGAATGATGAACAAGAGGAAAGGATCTTATGTCCTTATATCCACAGGGAGTTTTGTGCCTCTGTCCTGTTGGCATTAGTCATGTAAGCCTCTCATTTGTGTACCATGGGAAGACTGATTTACTCAGCCTTTGGTGTTTTCATCTGTTTTTGATGTGCTAGCTGAACTAACTCAATGATTGCTTATGTGTATGAGAATTAATTATGAATTTTGACTATATAAAGCAATCTTGTGGACTCATGCTTCATTAGTATTCTGATCAGTTAGCCACTGCAACGCTAACTGACTTAATTTGCACTGCAGATACTCTAGTGAGAAGGAAGTGGACACTTGTGTGGAAGACGGGATGCAGTTTCAACTCCTTGCATTAAATTCCTAGTGTTCTCCTCTTTCACAGCTAGCATATGAAGCAGGGACACAGCACAAGACTAGGCATTGTCTTCTCTCCTGAAAATTTATTTTATGACAGAGAATCTTTTGCTTTACTTTACCAGAGAAAACAAGCTACTCCAGTGGCAGTGGTCTAGCATGCTGAGCATGGACGTGCACCTTCAGACTCTTGTGCTCACTTTCTTCAGAGCCATAGTAAAATGTTCAAGGGCTATTGTTGATAAGCATAATGCAAGACTGAAGTGGTTGGTTTTTTTCTTTTAACCACTCTCTTCCTTATCTTATTTGTAAAATAATTCAAATGATTTTTTGGAATATACGAATCATTTTGAGACCCTGACCCACCACCTGCCAGTATCCTATTGTTTGCTAGAAAAGAGTAATTTTTGTTTTCAAAAAAGCCCTGAAGAGGACAAAGAAACATTTCTGTATTGTATGTATTGGTAAGAAGGATTAGACAGGCTGTAATCTTGGTCAGTCTGACTTCTTCAATTATGGAAAATTACAAAGATTGATGTTAGTTGCAATTTATCTTACTGCACAACCTTGTACAGGATGAATCTTCTCTTTTGAAATACATATTCCACCAAATCTAGCATATACATGAAGTGATTTCTTTTTCTTTCTTTTCCCCATCAGATTGATAACAGGCTGTGTAGGAAAGTGCTGAAAAACACAAAAAGAAAAAGTTGAAGCAATTCGAATTGTCATGGCAATATCCTAGATTTTTCAGGAAGTTCGGTTCTGTTTAGCTAGTCACTTTAATTTTCTTTCACTAACTTGTCTCCATTCTCTGCCATAATGATAATTCTTTATATGACTGTCAGCCCTTTGCATTGTGACAGCTTAAATTAATGTTTTGATATTTCTCGCTTTGTAAGAATACAACAAAGAAGACAACTGCCAAGGATAGGACAGAAACTGTATGAATGTAAAACAGACATTGTGCACCAATAAAGCCAGGAGGAATAATTTTCATTTTATTGCCTTGTTAATAAGCTTTTGCAACAACAAATCTTGAAGACTTTGGATTCTGTAGGCTAGTGTGGCCCTTCTGCTTCATCTGGATTGCAGCGAACTTCTTACTGGGGACCTTGGATACTTCTGGGAATACTTCAGCTCGGTTAGGTCAGGGAGGTTTAATACCGAAAGCAGACTGATTCAGCCTCTAATAGTACACTAGCCATACGTGTAAACTGTGGTGGATTAGCTTGTTTTACAATCATAATCATAATAGCACTTGATCACAGCTGAAACATCTCATTCTTAGATACCGCCTCTCCAAAAGAGGATCAATAGTAAGAATTCCAGAAGGAAGATGCAGGAAGAGTTGGAAAGATCGAATTTGGCACTTACAAAAGTAATGATGGAAAGGAATTGTCTTAAGATTTTGCTGACTTCTACACTAGCCCTTATCTAAAGTTCAAGGACTTTAGCAGCATCATTCCTGCTCTTAATGTATGCTTCAAAAATCCCAACCACATCTGGCATTGCCTTAAATGAAGCTTCACTTCAATCGGGGTGGTGTTTTTCAATGAGCTTTAAAAAACCATTTTAAAAAGATCTGAGATTTTCAGATGCAATTTAATGTTTCAGTATAGCTGAGGATTTCACTACTACTTTCTCTCATTTTTATAATTTTCTGTCTGTTTTTCCTCTTACACATTCCTTCAGGACCTGGCCTCACCTGAGACATGAGAAATTCAAATGAAAGTAGAACAAAAAAAATCAATTAATCCATTCTTTGTGGCAGAAGCCACCAGATGATGCTATTACCCTTACAGCTTCTTAGCATGTGAGCAAGATTTCAGTTTTTGAAGGAATGCTGCATTGTTATTAGTTCAGTTTTACAGTAATCCTCTGAGAGAAGCTAGCAGCAGAGTGTGTTTTCTGCTTTATTCTCCATATTAGGATGCAGTTCTTGGGACAAATTACTTTCCTTGGATTGAAATTTCAGTGCCCAGCTGGAAACTAATACTGGAAGTGGTAAGAACTTTTGTGATGACTGCAGATACCACGTTACAGGAGAGGGAAGCATAAGGAAAATGTGTTTCACTTAGGCGAAGTTCCACGTTGCCTTCTGTCCCATCAACACGTTGGTACCAAACCCCCAGATTCTGGAAAAGAGTGATAGTTGTCACCAGCAGAGGACACTGAAGAAGCAAAGGACACTTGCTGCCATGGATGTGCTGGACTGTATAAAGAAAGCCATAAGGAGAGCACTGTTTGGATCACAGACCATCCTTGTGACCCACACTTCTCCCTCTTTAACAGAGAACTGGTCCCAGAGAGCTTCAAAGAATAGATCAAAAGTGTGAGACATACTATTTATCTTAATGGACCACAAGTGCTGAGAGCGAGGGATGAAAAATTCAACATCAGATTTGTCAAATATTTCACTGCTGATGGGATCATTTTAGCAGAAATGACCAATGACAGTGCTTATCCATCAAACTGAAGGTTTAATATAAAAAATAAATAACACGAGAGATAGGAATTTTAGTGGATGATTCATTTATGCATTTTAATTAAAAATCTTGATTGTTTAAATGCAAATGAAGCAAACACAGAAATGCCAGCGTATTGCGTGCTTAAAACCACTCTTTGTGTACCCCTTTGAGTACCAAAAACACCCTTTAAGTACTTAAAATCACCAGCAGCAGCAATTGGGTTCATTCAGATATAACTGTGATGGGATCCTGTGTGAAGCATATGAGAAAGTTTTGCTGTGTCTGCAGACAATGTTGCCATCAGCTGTTCTTTACTCTTCTACCAGCGAAACAACCCGCACAGCAGTCATCTGAAGAAAAGGAGAGCTCAGGCCTCAGCCAAGCTGTTACTGGACAGTGTTCTCTTAAACTAGAAAGATTTACTGAAGGGCACATGTCAATGTTCAAACATCTCCAGATCTGAACAAGGCAAGATTAAAATATTTTGCTTATGCTCAGAGAAGTGGTGTGCGTACACCTGAGATTATCTTTGCCCTGAAATTTCTAAGCTAGACTGCCATTTTATGTAAAGTAAGTTGTTCTGTTTACTTTTTATAGATCTTACCAAAAAAAAAAAAAAAAAAAAAAGAATAAGCAGCACGTACAGCAATCAAGCAAGCACGTTACAGAGCTAATGCATCCAGGCTTTGCTAAGCCAATTAAGCAATCAAATCAAGGTCACAGCTGAGATGGACTCAATAGATCAATGAGATTGAATGGCGAAAATTAATACACTAGGAAATTAAATCAAAAGGATAAAGTCGGGACTGAGTTTGTTTTGTTGGCCTTGGGCTGGGAATATTTAAGGGGAAGTTGTTTTCTTCTCAGTCTGAAGTGGCAGCTGGTATTCAGCTCAAAGCATGTGCACTTGGCCAAAAAAAGGCGCAAGCACTCAAAGGGTGTTTGTGTCCATCAGATGCAGAGTCTATGGTGGTCCTTCCTTAAAGCAAAGGGTGATCCTGACCTGTTTCGTTTAAGGAGGAGGTACAACAACCACAGGGCTGTCAGCAGTTCTGCTTCATTATTTGGTTTCTTAAATCTCACTGTTGTAAGAAGTTATTAGCTTGCTGTTCTGATTTTCCTTTTCTAACACAGAGGAAATCTTTCCATAGAAGTGACACAGATGACAGCCAAATCAAGCAGTAACAGCTTTGGGGGAAAAATAATAAATCCAGAAGAATCTTCCTAATTATACACAAGATTTGCAGAGTTTGGTGTTTACTTTTAGGGACCTGTATGTAGTGCTGTTTCTCCATTATAGAGTGCAAATATGCAAGTGTGTGTTTGAGATAAGGCAGTATCGTACTGGTATAATGAAAAGGAAATGAAAAGAAGGAGTTCAAAATGCTTTATATTTTGGGATCCTTCACTTGTGGTGTTGACAGCAACTGTAACAAAGTTTCAGGTTGAGCACAACTTACAATTCATGTTGAACATCTCAGTGGCATTAGCACAGTCAGTAACAAGGCTGTCGCCTGTTTTCCCACGAATTCTATAGTCGCAAGAGGGAAAAGCTTTGTGTCCAGAAGCTGTCCATGCTGGCTGGAAATGAATGTGCTTCTTTCCATCAACATCCTCACTCCTCTAAGAGACCTATGCAAGGACCAGACCTTGCTGTAGATGATGTTGCCTAGAGGAAGAGTCTTGGACCATGTGGCCACCAGGATGAGCGCTCCCTATCATGCAACATCTGCTGGTATAATTGCAGACTGCTTATCAAAAAAGAGATGCGGCTGTGAAAACTTTCAGCTTTTATGTTCTGGCTTAATCAAAAATATCAAGTGGACAGCACAGTAAAATAATACTTCAAAAATACTTTCTTCCTGAGTTCTTTCATGGCACTTACTTCCTTACCCTACACTGGGCAATTATTGCAGGTAAATTCATATCCTGCCCCAAAGAAAAATACTCCTTTTATTTTTCCATCCAGCTAAATTTTGCTCATAATTAGAGTTTATCTAGGTCCAATTCAAACTGTTTGCAAGGAACCTTTGTTCTAAATGAGCAGATTTTCCTTTGAACATAGGCTGGACAGCCCTGAGTCCCGGGAGCTGGGACAGAAGGCCTGTGTCTGTCCTCACACGAGGAGTCTCTCCTCCCCTCACCTCAGGCTTCATCAGCAGGAGACAATTAGCCACCTGCCAGGTCATACCAGCCACTGGTCTCTGAAAGTGGGGCAATGCCCTAGTCATGATGGCAGAGTGCATCCAACAGCTGGGGAGATGGAGAGGAAAGTTCTCTTGCTGGTTGGTTTGTGCGTCCCCATGGACTCGTAAAGCCTGAAGCCTGGTTGCCACCCTCCTGCCTTACAACTCGGCACAGAGCATGCCAGTGGCTGCTGAGGCAACTTGTCCGAGCAACTATAACCCAGAATGAGGAGCAGGCTGAGGAGCCAGGCCTTCTGTTTGGGCAAAACCCAGTAACGCTGCTGAATTAAAAACATAATTGAGGTTTTGGCAAAATTGCAACACAGCTGCCCAAGGTCATCTCTAGTGAAAGTAGCTGAGGAGGTTTACACAGAAGATGTTAATTGGATTTTCGTTTTCTCTTTAGAAAGGTTCAGAGCTATCGGATCTTACCACACTACAAGCTGCATGAATATGTCCAATGATATTGTGAGCTGATTATTGTTCATTCTTAACGGCTTTCCATCTCCGTAACAACGGTATTAGCATTAATATTGTGCCCACAGCTCTGAATATGGATACTAATGGAACTCAATCAGCTCTTAAAGGACAAAAGATCCTTTTTACATGGAACCCTGTGACAGTCAGAGGATTGGATTAGCAACTTGTCAATCCTCTGGTTTGCAGCTTTTTTGATGCGCTCTTGAATACTCGGATAGTATGTAGAATTACATTATCTGAAAAATTAGTACAAAACATTAAGTGAAAGCTATGTGCTATTCCCTCCTGACCTGATTATTCTAGATTATTTAACTAAGTAGCCGGCATGCCCCCTAATTTAAGTACTAAATTTCTACAACACAAAACGCTATCTTTTCTCATAAAAGAAGCCCACGAAAGAGCAAGCTCATTTGCCAATTATACTTCTTCCATGAAATCTCTTCTATCCCCTTCAGGATAGGTTTGGGTAAAAATATAATTGCAGAGGATAAGGAAGCTTAAGAAAAGATGTAAATGAAAAATGTTATGTGTTGGCATCTGATTGATCCATTTGAAAGGAAGAGAAGGAGAATTTGATGAGAAGGTAAGGAGCTCATGGTTTGTTTCACAGGAACCCAGCATTTTTAACCTGTACAGGGTGCTGAGCTATAATTAAAAATGGCAAGTCAGTGAAAAATCTATTTAAACTCCTGACAGCTTCTCTAGATTAGCATTTTTGACATCTACATTCACTCTGGCAAATCACTAATGTGATTTTTTTCCAAATTATATTTTTATTAGCTTTCTGCATATAATAACAAAGTAAAAATGATGTTACAGCCTGGACAGGTCTTTAGCTCAAAAGCTCAATACTTACAATGTGCTTAATTAGCTGCCTGATTATTGTTTTATTCTGAAAGAAGTTTTGTAAATGTGTTTTCATCTACAAAGCATCTTTAAAGTGAAAGCAACTGTTTGATTCTGTTAGTTGGTGAAAACTATAGCAAACCCTGGATAACAAAGCACTGTGATTAATTGATGTCAAGATACTTATCTCTGCTTTTTTTTTTTTTTAATGAGATGGTTGAAGTACTGAATAACAAAACAAATATTTGGGTGAACTTTGGGTTATATAAGTCTTTCCCATTAATAATTATTCTGCAAGGGAAGAATATGGCAGAAGCCTGTTAACTTGAGTATAGGTATAATATTTTAAAACACATCAACAATTTCCCTCAAACTGTGAAGAACTTGCAATAACATTTAAGTCAGATGCACTGTGAATGTGTTGGTTTTAATTTGATAGCAAAGAAATACCATCATTAATTAGAATGTTTTCAGATTAGTGTTTGTCTTGCATAATTCAACATTTGCCAAAGTTCAGGAAAGATATGCACTAAGTAGAAATTATTACTTTGATAATGCTGCTACATTTCCTCTCCTTATTTTTAATATGGCTTTTTAATTTGGGTAATGAGTATATATCACTAATCATTTTGAAAGCCTATTACCAACACCAACCAATCCGTCAACTTCAGTTAATAATTTACTTTATTATAAAAATTGGAACTGGACACAGCTATGGAGTACTGAAGGAAAGGAAAGGAAAAAAAATGCCTCCTTAGCAGATAACCTATTTTCCTCCATGCACAAAATGCTCCTTGTTCTGTTGGGACTTGTTTCCCCACTGCTGGAACTCCATTGATAGCCATTAAGCTCCTGCTTGAGACACATTCCACTGCAGGGCATTTGGAAATTAAATGCTCGAGGAATTAGAAGAAGATGGTCTTCTCCCATACTTAATTTTCCTGTGTATTATTAGTAGCTGCCTCTGCACTGCTAATGCCCTTCTCCCACTGTGTAGGCATGAGCTGGCAAGGTCATTTATTTTTGAACGTGTTTACTGGAAAAATGCAGTTGCATCTGAATGATTGTTTTGGGAAAAATAAAAATCTTTGGATGAGTCATAAGTGAAGAAAAAAAGGTCATTTGAGAAGATTTCAGTAAGAGAAGAAATTGATAAAGAATATGGAAATGCATTCTAATTAGAATGAAAAGTTTGAAGACTGCACCCTGTAGTGAAATTAGTGTCTGCAGCAGACAATGCTCCTTATTAACAAATCAGGACCTCACTTTTATTACACTTAAACCAAGATTCTTCACTGTGTCCTACCACTTAAAAATATGCATCAGTGACCACAACACTTGTGCCTGTGGTTATTCTTAACCTTCTGCATTCATCAGCAGACAGAAACTTTGGAAGAAGCACCAGTGAGATGAGGGATGCTACAGAGATACGGAGTGCATTATGCTGAAGTTGAATCTTCCTTTCAATGGTAGAAGAATAATCAGGACCCTGCCTACTGAATCATGTTAAGCTGCAGCATTTATTTATTTTTAGTACAGTTTTATCTGGTGACAATGCAGTCATTATAGGCTTTTGTTGTTAAGGTGTGTGTATACTTCTATTTGAAAACCTTAGCATAAGAAAGGCACAAACAGCAAAGCTTTTAAAATCAGCCCCCTTCAAACAACCACAACTCCACTTCCTCCAAGTTTTGATATTTTGACATTACTATGGGTCATTATATGGCAAGGAGAGAAAGCAAAGCAAAAAACCGAAACGAGCAAATATTCAGAGACATTTAAATTAGAAGCTTTTCTTTAGTAAGATCTTGCTTTGACGTTAATCCTTGTTTGCAGCTGAGGGATCATTGGCCTTTGCAGGAGTTGTTGTCCCTTTCTTCCCCCCAGCTTGTGCACCTCTTTCTCCCGTTCTGTCATGCTCCAGACCCCGGAGAGGAATCAGCCTCAGTGAGACCAGTGACGTGCCCTGAAAATATAGAGCTGCTCACGGAAATGCCAATAGCCCAGGTGAGTGCAAAACTAACCATAGACCAATCTGAATGTGTTCCCAGTTGATAAAATACATTTTCTGGTTTGCCAGTGGACTATTCCACCAAAAATCAACTGTTTGCCCACAGAGAATTTAACAGATTTCCATTTCCTCATGGAAACGAATTTCCCCGAAATATGGTAAGCGGCATTTTCCGGCTGCATACAGCCTGCACACTTAGAAAGCAGAAGCTACATCTCCAACAGCTGAACCAGACCCATCTGTCCAAGCGACTGCCCGTGCCCTTCCGCTCAACCTGCACTGGCCCTTGTTAGACACTCCGGGGATGGCCGCCTACCCATGCCTGTCCCTGCTCTGCCAAGAGTTTCACCTGTATTTCCCCCCCACTGCAGCAGTGGTGCAGGGTATCAGGCTCATCCCTGTCCTCACCTCCCAATGCTCCATAGCCAAAGCCCTAGGTTTTCTTGTCCCTGCTCCTTTTCCCCCAGAGACTGAGCATCATCACCCAAAAGAATGCTGCCAGCCCTGGCAGAGGCTGCTCTGATGGCAGGGCTGTGCTGGAGGTGGCCACTGCTGGCCTGGTGGGGCTGGTGTGGGGTTTCAGTTGGGCTGGTGTTGGCAGAAAGCTTGATTTCCCCAAAACACCTGCATTTCAGCCCACCTGCAGCTTGCAGCGAGCACAACATGTCTCTAGCAGAGATAAAACCTGACTAGCATATCAAGAGAAGGCTACTTTTATTTACTCCTGTAGTCTTGTGAAAAAAAAGGAGAGGGTGAAGGATGTAGATAAAGGTAATAAACAACTCCAAGCTCTGGTAGCATTTGAAATGATTCTGCTGTTTATGGTTTCTTTTGGCTACAAGTAATTCTGTGTCTGTTAAATAGCCGATAGGGCCTTCCCACTGATAGGAGTGAATGCCAGCACGGAGCCAAAGCCACAGGCAGGAGGATGACAAACAGGAGGCACACCAGGTACAAGGCAGGCATCCCTCTTAAATTCACTTGACTCCTCTGCTGTTTTATGGGCCTTGTTCTCCCCGCTCGCACACTTGTATTCCGCTGGTGTTGGTACAGCAACATCAGTGAAGTCCTCCTGTGTAAAAGCACTTCAGACCCTCCAGACGCAGAATAGAAAGGCTTTTCATGCCGTGGCAGAGCCTGACTTCATCCTCCCCTCAACTCCCCCAACATCACACCTCTCAGGTTTATTCTCCACTCTCTATCCTTCTGGCTGTGCAGAACCATTAAGCCATTGGTGTAAATACTTGGGTTTTTTTTTTAAAAAAAGCCTAGTTATTTTTATTTTACCTGCTTTGTCAAGGGAGCTTCAAGGAGCTCACCTTGCTTTGGAATCACTGCTACCAGTGAAGCGTCAGAGGCCTGGGCAGGGGTCGGGGATACGCCTGTGCTGTGGAGACGGAGCTGGGGCCGCGGACCGGGGGGATGCTAGAGAGCTGCAGCTAATTACAGTCAAAAATCATAACTTTAGACAACTCTAATGTTTGCAGCTGGAAAGACTTAAAAGCTATTTGCCTCTAATCTCCCTCTGACAATCAATGAATTGAACAGTAAATGTTATTAGACTAATTTACTGTTCATCAAGAGTAAGAAATGAATAGAATAATTTACTATTCATACATCCAACTGTGTGACATGTGTACAGATCAGTTTGAAAGAAAAAGCAACATTAGGGTTCCAGTTCTCCTCCCATACCTTTTTTTATTCCAATTTATCTCCATTCTCATCCAGAAAGCTGCTCTGGCTTTGCCCCAGTGGCAGAATGACCACATGTGGTTGGGTACACATCTGCTTTGGGACACAGAGAAATTTGCTACGTACCCATCAGTATTTTCCACTGCGGGAAGCAGTCACAGACTGCACGGCTGTAGAGGCAGCCACTGCTAATTCTCACTATTCCTTGTGGGAGGCATTTAACTCTGCTTTTTGGGTAGTTCCTATGAGGATGCTGCGGTTGCATTACATCTTGAGCACCTCATCTTTCTGCTGTGGCTACACTGGTTATTTGGGAGTTTAGAGCATGCAAGGAATAAATTTGATTAATCATCCTTTCTAGGCCAAAACTGGGATAGTGTTAGGCATTTAGAAATGCTGAAAAAGCTGTGTTTCTTATAGTATCTGGGAATGTTCATGTGTGGAAAATATAAGAGGCCTACAGCCTCGCTGGTCAAATAAGCTCTGAATATTTTAGAAATCAAAGAGAGAATATGTCACCATACTGATCACTTTCTGGATGCTGCAGACCTGAACACAAGAATAATAGAACCAGAGAATGTGTTGCATTGGAAGGGACCTTTAAAGGTCATCTAGTCCAACCCTCTGCAGTAAGCAGGGACATCTTTAACTAGATCAGATTGCTCAGAGCCCCGTCAAACTTGTCCTTGAATGTCTCCAGGAATGGGACCTCCACCACCTCTTTGGGTAATCTGTTCCAGTGTCTCACCACCCTGATTGTAAAGAACTTCTTCCTAATGTCTAATCTAAACCTCCCCTGCTCTAGTTTAAAATCATTGCCATTGCCTCTCGTCCTATCGCTACAATCCCTTGCAAACAGTCTCTCTCCACCTCTCCTACAGGCTCCGTTCAGGCCATTATAAGGTCTCCCCGGAGCCTTCTCTTCTCCAGGCTGAACACCCCAACTCTCAGCCTGTCTGCGTAGGAGAGGTGCTCCAGCCCTCAGAGCATCTTTGTGTGGTCCTAAGGAAAGCACACAAATTGAGAGGTGAAATGACTGGAACTGAGGTTCTCAGTGGGGTTCATGTTGCTGTTGGCATGGATGCCCTTCCAGCCCTCAGTGATGGTTTCTGGGGTCAAGACTCTGGGCTTTCTGGCTATACCAAGTAGTATGGCAGCCTTGGTGACCTTACCTCCCAACCAGGACCCATATCCTCCCTATTAATTCTCCTTGGCTAAATTAATTTTTCTGCAAGTTGCACTGAGCAGAAGCATTTTTTTAGTTCAGAGGAAATTGCTTCTAAGTGCACAGACAACTTCTCACTTCAGCTGCATAGTCTTTCCAGCACCTCAAGAGATCCCACAGTTTTTGTTTTGATAAACAAGATGCCACCTACCATCTGCCATCTCCCATTGCCTCCGTCGGGGAGTTCGGGCTGGAGAATTCTTCCAACTGGAAGACTCTCAGCTGTCTCTGCACTTCAACACTATCCTTTCGTGTAATCTTTAAAGGTCTGTCCACAAGCTCTGAAATGCTAGTATTGAAAGGCAAATATGACAAAACCAAAGATTCAACCTTTCAAGATTTAGGATTGATTTTTCTTTTAAAACTATATAAAAAAATGTCAGCAACAAAGTAGAAAGTACAGTTTTATCTTTTTTTCCTAATTCTGAGCTGCATCCTTTTTACAGGACCTGACAGGACCATTTTTGTCCTCCTCACACTGTAGCACCAGTAAGAGAGATCCCACCAGGCAAACACCACTTCAAGGCTCCCAAGCAATTCACTCCTCAGAATGACTCCCTTCATACACATGACATGTAAGAAGCGCTTGGCAAGATCCTCAGGATGAAAGCTTTCTTCCCAAGTTGTCACCAATGAAGAAGAGCCCCAGAGCCCATGATGCTCTGGTGGAATTTGCCCTTTTCTGCAACTAGCAAAAAGGGATGGGATGCAATTCTGAGCCACGCCGCTTCTGGAACATGCCCCACAGAGTCTGGGTTCATCTGAGGCCACCCATCTTGCAGGACTGGCCACCCAGCTGAACTTCATGTAGCCAAGTTGCAGACTCGGAGCCAGGTGAGATAATTTGGAGCAGAGTTTTAGCTGGTGGCAGCTGAGTCATTACGAGTGTGCCATTACTGTTACAACGTTAGGGAGGAAGAGTGCCAAAGGCTGGCTGTGATCATGTAAATAGTTCATGGAGAAACACGGGGGTTGTGATGAGCTTGTGCTGGAGGTGAGGAAAGCACCTGAGAGAAGACACTCGTGCCGGGATGGGAGCCTGCTGGTTGTCAGCAAAGAGATAGGGGTCGGGCATGGCTCCTGCCCTGGAAGGCAGAAGCGTTGGGCTGCGCGGGGCAGAGCTGAGCTGCAGCCAGCTCCCATTTCTCTGCTAGGCAATGTTTGAAAAATAGAATCAACACATCAAATGAGGTGTCATGTAAGTTTTCCATGTCAAGGAAAATAGCCTGAGGCTCTTCTTCCCACATTTGCTGCTACAACAGCCAGACAACCTGGCCCCAAAATTTATTCTGGTCTTTATTCAGGCGAAATCCCTGTGATCGCTGAGGCTGGGCTTCATGGTTTTGGAAAGAGATTATATATTTTACTAGAAGGAAGGCGCTTGCCCACTGTTCTTGAGGTCTGTGGTCACCATGAGAGTCGTGCACATTGTGCACTGCCTGCTGAAAAACTGGAAATGTTTTCATTTGCCCCAGTCATCTCTTTGCAATAAACATCCAGCGTAGCTGCTTCAGAGCCATTACTCATGCTATGTTTCCTTCTGTATACACAAAAGCAGATGCTATCCAGATAACCCCAAGTGCTGCTCTCATCCTGTGCTAGTCTTGCTTTTTTTTTTTTTCTTTCCATGCTCTTTGTGCTGAAGTTTACCTTTCCTCATGAGTGTGTTGCCCCAAGAACAAAGCTCTGCAGACCAGGCACAGCCAAGCTGCACAGGATGCAAGGTCACTCCTATTCTTGATTTTTTGCTGTCCAGTTTAGGGCACAAATACAATTTTCAAGTGGCCAGAGTGAGACTTCCCCTCCATGCACATATCATGCTTCCCTTTCCACCTCAAGCAGGTATTTCACGGGTTTCTTTTAAGTTGTGGTATTGTGGGATGACAATTTTGCCTTTACATGACAACAACCTGAATGAGTGTCCAGCTGATGTTGGCTCCAGCCACATCCAGCCCCATGTGGAGCACGAGTCTCCATTTCAGATTCTCAGGACTATGAGCCATTCAGGGCTCTAGAATGAAGACACTTTCCAGGAGAGAAAAGACATAAAACTAGCTCTGAGCCTGGGTTTAAAAAGCAAACAAACCCTAAACAGACTTTTAGGCCATTGTGCAATTTCTCTGCTAGGCAATATGGTTTTCTTGTAGATATAATAAACCTCAGTAATCAGTATTGCTCTGAGCTGCCACAGCCCACTCTCTCCCGTGGTGCAACCCTGGTCGCTCTCACTGATGTGTGCTATTTCTGAACTAAAGCATAAGGTTTATCATCCCTGCTGTTCTACCCTGCAAGCAGGAGTAAAGAAAGGTCGACTACTGTGTTCAGGCAGCATCAAATTACTGTAAAACAAGAGAGATACTGCAGCGATATATGGTAAATCTCAGCACCTTCACTTCTGTTCCAGGTTTTTATTTTAAATGGGTCACAAACTGTTGCATTCCTAACAGAAACATGAGCCATCAACTCACACAGCCCTTCCAAATTAATATACAGTATGGATTTGCAAATGAAAGTGTTTTGTAACTGGACATGCTGTGGAACACCTGGCGTATTTGATCTGAGCTATGTAATGAAGAGTTTGGAGTTATAAACCAGATTCCAGGTTTTCTTGGGGCTTTGTTTGACAAAATAGATGACGGGAAGTGTCCACAGCTATGTGGAGGGTGAGATGCACTTAACTCTGGGCTGGGCACTGGAAAGGAACTGGGTACTTCATAATTAGTGGGTTTTGTCTCCCAGATCCCAGTGGAAATTACTCACAACCCTGCTGCCATAGCACCAGCCTGCACACTGCCAGGACAGGGTTCCTTCATCTCCATCGGCCAACTGCTCAGGCAGCCCGAGGCCGATATCTATCCTTCTTCTGTCAGGGAGGACACGAACCTTTATCTTTGTGAGCCAAAAGCAGGTCCCTCAATAGATCCGTGTCTATAGACTGCAACGCTCCTTTTATCCATCTCCCTGACTGCTTCTGAGTCCACAGATAGAGCAGTAAGCATAACACCTATAACTAATTGTGCAGCTGCATCACTTGGGGGCTTGGTCTGTTTTTAATTACGTCTAGTGAAATGCAGGGCAGGGCTGATGGCAGGGAGATGCAGCCCATTGGCTGTCTCCCCTTTTTGAAGATGCAAAGGGTAACAGGGAGCTGGCATCCTAAAGCAAGGGTGAGGTGGGAGGCATGATGTGGCGGGCGAGTTGGCGTGGGAGTAAATTAAAGAGTAGAAGTGTGGACTTGCAGAGGCAGGTGAGCTGAGGGACCCAAGAGGTGACAGCTAAATGCTCCTCCTGTTAACCTGTACCCTTTAGGCACCAGCCTGGCACCGTCCCCACACTGATGTCTATGGTACCGTGAGATGCTGTTTGCTGACCTCTGCAAATCACAGCTTCACCCAACCCTGGGCTAGTGGCCATGCCCTGAGCGTGGCCCTGCAGCCCAGTTGGGAGCAGCAGGCATCCCCTGGCAGGGGCCTGGTGGCAAATTGCAAAAGCTTTTACAATACTGAGAAAGAAGCTAATTTCTTACTAATTATTTGCCAAACAGCATGTAATTAAATAGTGCAGAACTGTCTGCAATGCATCTTTGGGTCTTTAGGCCATTTATTTATTCTTTCCCCCTGTCTGTGGCACACTCCTACAGCACTTCAAGGCTACTGCACACTGCAGAGCAGCAGAGGAACAGAGTGGTAATTGAACAATTAACAAGTGATGTCATAAAACATTGTACTTAAAATAAAATGCATAATTAAAATAAGTGAACCAAAAAAAGATGCAGGAGCATACAGAAAAAAGCACACTCACACAAATCTTGACAATAGATCTCATGTAGGAACTGAAATATGCAATTTAAAGGAGGAAATTAAAAAGCACCAGTGTGGTTAAACAAATACGAGGCACAAACTAGCAAGCATCTCAGTGATTTGCCAAAAAATATAATAATGTTGCAAAAAACCTCTTATCTGCTGTTAACAAGTTTGGACTGTAAAACAGTCCTTTGGTGGCTCCCTGCGTCATTATTTGCTACCAAGATGCTGCACTGATGGGCTCAGTGGGATCGCTGGATCCAGCCTTAGATCAGTAAGCGGGAAAGCAGAGTTCCCACCAGATTTCCTGTCTGGAGAGCTGTTAGGATCCGTACGAGTTCTTTAAAGAGCAGAACTGTGTACAATACTGCACTCAAAACGATCCCGTTAGGAATATAATCTGCTACAAATGAGATGTTTGGGGGGGGAAAAAACCCACAGGAAAGCCAAAAGAAAATATAACAAACCAAGGTTGCTTGACTGCAGTTCACCCTAAAAATGCAATTTTTGAGGAGCTTTGTGCCCTGGCTGTCTCTCTGCTTTTGGGAAGGCCAGGGAGGGGCTTTCCCCATGGCTCCTCCCCAAGGCCAGGCTCTGGGTTGCTTGTGCTCATGTCACCCCTGTGTTACCCCAGGGGCTGTCGCTGCCGTGGGGCACCCAGCCTGGAGCCGCAGGGTGCCAAGAGATGTACACATCTGCAGTCATCTTCATTCACAGCATGTAAAGTCCTTTACTCCAGTTTCTTTGCTTTCTTTCAGCACATTTTTATATTTTTTTAAGCTCAAGACACTAGAAAGGATTTTAAAGCGTGAGGCAGACGTGCTTTCCAAGAATAATTGCTCTTTGGCTGATGCACAGGAGCTCTGCTTATGCATTTCTGGGAGATGCCTGCAGACTGCTAACTGCTCTGGAAGCCTTTCAGCCTTTGCTGCCTGCAAATGGCATTATTATTCACTAATAGCCTCGGCTCACCATGTTGTCTTTTGGTTAGTTAGCAGCTATTCTGCAAGTCAGAGACAGGGAAAGAGGAACATATGTTTAAACAGTAGCCAACTTCTGACCTGTAAAAAAAAAAACCTGGAGGGTTTTCTCAGAGCAATTCCCGCTATTAGCTGGGAAGTGGTTAGGAGTGAACATGTCAGCACTGGGAGGGGGTGTCCATCCCACCTCCCACGAAGCAGCTGCTGTTTCTCAGGCGGGTTTCTGGAGAGGAGAAGCAGGGGGCTTTTTCTTGCTGTCTCTCTAGCCCTAGGACGGCTGCTGCCGCAGGGTCACGGAGCGGTCAGGGCAAGGGTTTCGTGCAGGTAAAAGAGAGGAAACGTGATGGGGTGCCTGGCACCAAAAATCCCTGGCACAGCATTTCCAGATCTAAATGGCTATCCTTTTCAAAGCACTTACATGACAAGTATTCCTACTTCTCATTAAAAGTCATGGGGACTTAATGATAAAATCCTTGCTGCTTTGTTTTCTTTTCTAAAGGTTAGGAATTGGGTTTTTTCCTTTAAGGTTACTTGCTCACCTGCACATTTCTTTTTGGATATCCTAGGATTCTGTTATTTACTGCTCAGGCAATCCCAAGAACTGCTCTACTGACATTTCACGGTATTTAGTATTGACCAAACACTACATGATAAATCTTTATAATACTCCAGAGAGACCATCAAGGGAGCAGTTACAAATATATACATTGCAGCACGTTGTGTTCTGGGTTAAATGAAATATAAAATCACATCACCAGCCTGGGTACTAATAGCTCTATCAGTATTCCATCACGCCCCAGCTGCAGGTATGGTGGTTGCCATTAAGACATCAACATTTGTCGATGGCTGCAGATGGCAGCTGATGGATCGCTCTTTCCCTCAGCATGTGGGGAAAGGAATGGGATCTGTGGTAACGCCACTGTCTTGCCCTGTCAACTACTCAAACCTCATGGGGGGGTGGTCAGCACCCAGACGGATGGATGGACAGAGTGGCACAGAGAGTGACGTGCAGTGGTGTGGCGTGGTCGCACACTGCCATCCTGCATGATAGGCTTTCAGCTCCAGCTGACAGAGTGTTCTCAAGCTCTCAGAAAGTTAGTTTTGAGTTTTGCATAATTTATAGCTCAGCTGATTTCACCGTTATTAGCTTTTGTATGTTCAAACGAGGTTTAATTTTCTTTGGAAGATGCAGACGTGTGTACAGCTAGATAATACCCTGTTTATTTTAGTGACTAATTCATCACTTAAAGTGCAGGACTATAGGTTGAGAGACCAAGACTTATGCATGGTCCCATACCCCTAAATCAGGCCAATAAAAGTTAAATTCACACTGTTTGCAAGCACTTTATGCAGATGGAAAATGTCACCTTGTCTGAAATACTTTATGGTGTGATGCTGAAGCAAAAAGAAATCCCACAGCGAGAGATTAAAAAGCTTCACTAATGCTTAGCTGGGAGGCACAGGGATCTGCACTGCCACCTCCCTGTGTGATGTGAAGTTTTTTCTGGGAAGCAGCATCTGGATGGTTCTCTGGCTGCCAATGGAGTGGCTCCATGAGCGCCAGAGCCCCAACACCCACCCAGGCACACCTCAACCCAATCTTGAGTTGGGATGGCTTCAGGGGTCGTGGTCAGCCCCACCGATGAAGAGCTTCTTGACTGCTGGACAAGCTGCCAGGGGTTGCTGTATCCCCTCAGACTCTTGTCCCAGTTTGTGGCTTTAGTTTATCACATGATTTGTGGGACAAGTATTTGGAGAAGCCTCTGAAGTGGGTGGTCGTGCAAGGTATATTTTACCACTTAGTTATCAAGGGTCTTCAGGCCACCTCCATGCTGTCTCCTGGTACCCAAGACAGAGCCAGGGTGGGTGCTACAACCATGGTGGGAAACAAACTTTTTATAAAGCAGCTTAAAAATTACAATAAGGACATGCTAACTTGGCCTGTGGGCCATTGTGGGACAAGCCCGGCACTCCAGTGCGTGCTGGGCTGCCCAAGGGGTCCCAAGCTCAGGAGGAGCCTGCTGTGACTCCAGTTCCATGGGGGCCAGGGACATTGGGAGCCTAGCTCCCCACTGCTGGCCCTGTACTGGGTGAATACAAAGCCGCTGGAGGTGAGTGTGCATAGCCCTCTTAAGCTGTGCAGAGTTGTGCTTAGTGAAGCGAAATCATCAGTCTCCAAAGCCCAGTGAGAGAGAGATAAATCGTGGATGGAGCTGTCGCCCTATCACCCGATGTGTTGCCCATGTTGCTGGCTTCTCCCAGCCACCGAAGCAGGAGCAAGGCTGATTTCCACTTGCAAAACTTCTCAAAGCTTCTCTGAAATGCTTTGTCCCTCTCCCTGCAAAAAGGTTGGGGGATCGCCACACTCCACTTGCCATTTCAGCTGTAGGCAGAGCATTAAATGCTTGGAAAGCGCTTTTACAGTGGGGAAGTGGAGACTCTGCAAACAGCTAATGGTTATATTTCAATTCCCTATTAATTGCATATTTATTACTCGGCTGCTGCAAGGAAACGTCATGTTACGTTGATTAAAGCTTTGCAAGCTGTACAGTAAATATTTTAAACAAAAAAGGTTTTGATCTCTGTTGCTGGTGGGAAGGGTGGAGGGAAGCTGCCATTAGAGTTGCTATAATTAGCAAGCTCCATTACAGACAGTATTTCCCACAGGCTCTGCAACATGCTTCGTGTGTGTCTGTGTGTGTTCAGACAGAATATTATTTTATGTATACGTTATGTATAAATTATATATATTTTTATATAAATCCTGTGTGTGAGGGAAAAAGGAGAAAAGCAGTAAGCCTATGCCACTATCTCACATTTCACAGACAGGAAAGATAAAAGACTTAAAAGGCAGAAAATAACAGGGGATTTTCATGTGCTGACTGAAGTTTTGGGGGGTTAGGTGACTTGCCTGCTAGCCCTGGCTGCCCAGATAACACATCTGATTAATTAAGCCCTCGTCTGTGCACGCTTCTGTTGCTGAAAGCCAAGTCTCCGTGCATATGCTTTTGGTCTCCCTCACTTGATGGTGTCAGGAATGGACCGCGTGTAGGGGAAGATTTCACTGGGCAAGCTCTTGTACCCAGACGTGGGCCAGAGATGACCAGCCACTGTCATCCCCAGCTTCAACTCCTCACCATCTGTGTGGTGTTGTCAACGTATCCCAACAGCAGCGATACCAGCAAAAAAGCAGTCCGTGTTTCTGACACACTGAATCAGCTTCATCCCTCATTCAGCCCCAGCTCACCTTCTGCACAAAACAAAACGCACAGCAAAACTACAGCGGCAATACATGACCAGAAGAAATTTTTACTCCTGCGTTCACTTGGAAGGGGCATTATCTTTGTCCCAGCCCTGCTTTCCCCAGCCTGTGGTGGCAGTGGGGTCTCCAGTACCGGCTTGGGACCCTCTGCTCTCTCCCCCTGTCTGGCAACTCCCTCTTCCCCCAGCTGTTCTCATCTCTGCTTTTGACATGAATTAGAGGAGACATCAGTCATACCCGGCCAAACAGCCGTGGATACCTGCCACAGGACAGGACAAGCTAAAATGACACTAATAGAGGAGAGACGGCTCCAACTAATAAGCCTGGTGATTTGCAGCTCAGCAGAGTCGCGGGCAAACCAGAGGGGTGTCGCTGTGGGGGGTGTCATACAGCTCCAGGCTGGGCCCTGGGGCTGAGAGACCAGCTCTAACTCAAAGTAGTGCTGAGCTTTGGTAAACTCCTTAGGGTCAATGCACCCTTCAGGGCACAAATTCATTGCTCTCTGTAAATCTGATTTCTGTAATCCCCAAACCAGAGAGCAATGGCTGGAGGATGGAGAAGGGCTCCAAAATATGCTGTGTGGGGGGCAATGTACCCATCTGGCAGAGGGGCCTGGGGCTGTGGCCAAGCCAACCTTCGCGTTTTAAATTGAGTTAGCAAAGCCTTGGTAAAGAAATGTATTTTATTGCGTAGCCCTGAGTGCAGCCATGGTACTCACTATTCCCATGGTGTTTTCCCAGAGTTCGTTGCTGCTATAGACAAACTGATGGGCAATTTTCAGGAGCAAAATTTGTTGTTGTCAAGTCTTTGGAGTTTATTAAGTTGCAGTATTTGACTTGGCTCATTTCCTACAGTGGCTCCCTCTTGGAAGTGTACAATTGCAGGGGATGCAGCAGTTATTAACAGTAAAACAAGTTTAAATCTCTTATGATTGTACATAAGGCTTGGAAGTGTGAGCCTTCAAAGGCACAAAACACAGAATGCAAACCCAGAAATTATTTAGAATTGGGTTTTTGAAACCCATTTCAAATTTCAAGGGGCCTTATGTCTGATTTTTGAAACAAAAGTTGGCAATGCTAAAAACTAAATGAGCTGTATTTACATCCCACTGATTTCTGTGAATGAAAGGGGGGTGGTGAGGGGATAAGGAGGGACACGACTCCATTTGGCAAGTCCTGTTGCAGAGAAAAGAAATTAAATAAACAAAGCAGGAACACAGTACTTTCAAAAAGAATCAAACAGCATGGACCATTAATGTTTTAAGAGATAGGAGCTGTATGTGAGCCAACCATCCCCAAGATATTTATTCCCTATCTTTAAAATAGGGAATTGCATTAGAACAGGTAGAATCTTTCAAAGCAGGGAAAATTTTTAAGGGCACTCACTATACTTTAAAGAAGACTTCAAAAACCATCTCCAGCATTGAGCTGGATAAGTTGGAGAGATTTGTAGGTTATAGCAAGGGAGAGTGATGGGAATACATGTGGAGCAAGCTGGTTACTGCAGTAAACAAACCTCCCCCAAACTAGCAGCAAAAGCTTCAGCTCAGGAACAAATGGCTTCACATCTAGAAATGTGTTTTAAAGTGAGACAAAGTTCTGGGTAAACACCAGCCAAGAGCTATAAACTATTGTTACAGAAGGTGAAAGCCAACTAGCCTTGGCCATTGGGTTGGCGAGGAAGAGCATAGCTAGACACTCCGTTCTTCACAGACTGAGATGTAGCCTTGAGCAAGCTAACCCTTGAAGGCTTTGAAATTAAAAATGATGAAAAAGGAGAAGTTTTCATTACAAAGGAGGACAGCATAACACAGCTATAGAGGCAGAGCTTCAAACAGTGCTGCTTTAAATCTGCAACAAAGCCAGCAACTGCACAGGAAGAAAGCAAATCTGCGCTTCTATTCATCCTGCACCATCAAGGGCAACACGCAGATCGCCTTTCTGTGCATCCCGGCCGGTTTGTAAGAATGAACTATTTTATCTCAAGGAAAGAGACATTATCATTAATTGACTTGCATAGTGCTTTTCACTAATGGCTGGGTGCTGTAAAACAGAGATACTGTAATCATGCTGAGGGTTTGAAAATTACCAAAGAATGCTGGGCTTTATTTCCCCCTCCTAAAAAATATGTGTAAGAAGTGCCAGCCCTCAGGCCCTGCCAGCTAGCAGCACCGTGTGGCAACTGGTGGGCAGGCTGGGCCTTCCCAGTGCACCAAGCCCAAGCCAGCCCCTCACCAGTGCCTTTGCTCCACACACTCTGCAGAGCTCTGCAGGAGGTTTCTTTTCCCATTGCCACTGTGTCCTGTCCTTTCTTCAAAAACAGAAGTTTCCACACTTTTCCACACCTCTCCTTCCCATGATCTTAGTGAGACAGAGGTAACTGTACCTTGTGCATCATTGCAATGTTGCCTCACCACCCCATTAGGATCTCTTACTCATTTTAAAAGCCATTTGGGTCTCCTTTTTCAGCATTTATAATTAAGAAGAGTAAAATTATTCTACAATATAGAATAGTTAGATAATATACTATATATAATGTATCTACATAATATACTGCATCCAGCTTTGGAGTCCTCAGCGCAAGGAGGACACGAACCTGTTGGAGAGGGTCCAGAGGAGGCCACAAAGATGCTCTGAGGGCTGGAGCCCCTCTGCTGTGAGGACAGGCTCTAAGGACAAGCTGGGAGAGTTGGGATTGTTCAGCCTAGAGGAGAGAAGGCTCCAGAGAGACCTTAGAGCCCCTTCCAGTATTTGAAGGAGGCTACAGAAGAGATGAGGAAGGACTTTCTTCTGCAAGGGCATGTAGCCACAGGATGAGGGGCAATGGTTTTAAACTGGAAGGGGCGGCGGGGGGAGAGATTTAGATTAGATATTAGGAAGGAATTCTTTACTGTGTGGATGGTGAGACACTGGAACAGGTTGCCCAGAGAAGCTGTGGTTGCCCCATCCCTGGAGGGGTTTAAGGCCAGGTTGGATGGGGCTCTGAGCAATCTGATCTGGTGGGAGGCCCATCGCAGGGGTGTTGGAACGAGATGAATTTTAAGGTCCCTTCCAACCCAAACAATTCTATTATTCTATGAATATAGAATAATTACTTTCAGGATTTGTTCTTAAAATGATAATAATTTCATTCTCTCTGCCAGCTCTCAGAAGCTATTTGTCTCTCTCCTGAAGGTCTTTCTTGCTTCAGGAATGGGGTGAAGTTTTCAAAGGCTTTGTTTTCCCATAAGGTGGGGCAGATGTAAATCAGAGCATCCCCAAGGCTGCTGTAAATGGATCTTGTTCCTTGTTAGCCCTTGTGTGAGCTGGCAGAGAGTATTGCAGCCCAATAAGCCTCCAGCCTGACTCGTTGACCAGCAGCCAGGCTGCACTGGGATCTTTGGGTCAGCCCAGTACTGTTCAGTGAAGCTACTTGCACCTTGTGTGCTTTCAGGGACACCTTTCCCACCTTCCCTGAAGGCCCACACGTTCCCAGATAGTATGAAGAGTCCTTAATATAAGATCAGGTCCAGGACACTCCATTACCAAGGAGATACTTAACTAATGTTCTGCTTGTAGTAGGAGGTCACAGGAGATTTATCTGAAGAGATGCACACAGAAAGAATTAGCAGACAAGCCATTTCACAACCTCTAATACCCTCACCTTCTTAGTTGCTCAGCTGAAATGCCTTAAGGGATACGTTTTACAGGAGCTCAAAAGTGAACTGGAAACTGCTTAGATCACACAACTTATGCATTTTAAATAGCAGTGTAAAATACCGTGCTTTACAAAAGCACACTGTTGTACTGAGCAATAAAGACATGCTCTGAGTGGTGAGGCTGGAAAAGTTGCAGGAAGTACAATAGAAAAAAAATCCCACATACAGCAAAACAAATCTGTGACTTACTAAAGTTTATGATTAAAATTTAAAGACTGTTCAAGTTTTATTCCCCGTAGCTGCTGCTCCCTGGACAAGAAGAGACAGAGAGAGACTGACCTTGAATAATTAAGCCGGTCTGTGGCACCAGATCAATTGCTCGTATTGGCAGAATTCCACAATCAGGCATTTTGAAATGCAAGTGTCAAAGTGCATGTAACTATGGGGCTTTTGGTGCAAAGCAACCAATATAGAGGAGAAGAGGTGAAGAGTGAGAGAAAATAGATTGTGGACTTTTGAGTGCAGTCATGGGGGAGGGATGGGAAAAGTTTCCATTTCCTCACTCTAGCAGGGCAGAACTTGCAGCTGACAGAAACCCTGCATGCTTCTTTTTTTGCTCCTGTAACCTCGTAGAAGTCACCTGGAGCAAGCTGAATGTCTCCTGAGTGACTTAAATCCATCGCCAATTCTGGAAGAGACTCTGAGCGAGTCCCAGTGAACAGTTTAATTGAAAATAAACTTTGTAAATCCAGGGAAACCAACACCAATCACTGAACAAACCTGAAAGTGTTGAAATCCAGGTATATATTCCCAGATGTGGTGGGCATTTTTGCTGCTGCTACTGCACTCCCTTGGATGTAATAGCACAAAGGTGACACACACAAACACACACCCCACCCAGAATGGGATGTGAATTTTACAACAGCAAAGATAGGGTTTACATTAATATCAGCCAAGAAAGACTCTGCATTAATTTCAGGAGCTGTGGGAACTCCTATTTAAATCCCTTCCCAATCCTTTGACCTACAGCTGTGTACGTGGAAGAGCAGTATCAGGCAGGCAAGATAATCATTGTGTTCCCAGTGCAACAGTCCTGATAGATGCCTTTGTTATTGTCGTTATTCCTAAAGCTCTCTGCCACACACCTCTATTCAAAATTCAAGACCCCTTAGGTGGTTTTCCGTGGAAAAAGGCAAGGGATAGCATGCCAAGAGGATTTTTCACGCACAAGGGCTTGAGGTCCCATGCACCCCTGCCCGCTGGCTGTCTCCAGCCATGAAGAAGGTGGTATGATGTTGGCACAGCCACCACAGGGCATCGGGGACTTTTCCTGTTCCCTCTTGCAGGGTGGTCTGTGAAGCTCATGCCAAAGGAGGAAATGGCCTGGTCGCAAGGGATGGGAGAAGATGTAGCCATTCCACTGCCAGTTTCATAATTTTTATAGCAAGTTTTGTGGTATCTAGTGTTTTCCAGAAAGCACCAGCCCCTGGACTTCTGTGATGACACAACATTAGCCACCCTAGATTTAGTTTTAGAGCTCATAGTGAGTTACAATTTCCAGTTTTCTCAGCTTTATCTTATGGCTGTGAATTCCAGGAGGAAATCAAAAGCAACCCATATATATATATATGTATAAAAAAGCCAAACCAAAAAACCCCATAAATACTGAACATTGATTCTTAAACCAAATAATTATCTAAAAGCCTTTTTAATCAATACAGAGCACAGCCACCCTGTAGTGGTATGAAGACATGGCTTAAAGTAAAGCGTGGGACAATAAAGAAAGCATGACTGTGGGGAGCCACTGACCAGATGGGCTGGGGAGGAAGGAGGAGGATGTCTTCCTCATGTTGTCCCAACTCGCGACCATTATTTTCAAGTACAGAGAGGACTCTGTACATGATCCAGTGCAAATATAAAGGAAGGCAGGAGACAGATAGGAGAGCGAGGAGAGTTTCTCGAGACTTACGGGACTGGCTGCTACGGCATTCCTGCGCTACTCCAGCACACATTAATGCTGGCACATTACAGGCCTTTCACTGCCTTTGTTCCCCTCGTTCCATTTCACGGGCTTTGGGTTCATGCAGTTTCTACGACGGAGTGAAAGGGAATCAGCAGCCCAGGCTCCCCTTCTCAGTGGAAATGCTTTGAAACTTTCAAAGAACCCAACTCTTTCCCCACATCCCTGTGTTAATATGCACCGACTCTGCTCTTGACGCACTCCATTGTAAATGATGTATGAAATGAAATCTCCTCGCTCGCCTAATGCAGAGAAGAAAGGCTCCATAGGCAATGCTGCAACATTCCCGTCTGGAGAAAAAGGCATCGAAACCTCAGCCTCCTTATGAACAATTTTTTTTTTTTAAAGTTGTTGCTCTTCAGGGTTGGTGTTTCTCCCTTTTATATTTTTTTTTACTGAGAGTGGAGATTTGAATTCAGATTTCAGAGAGAAACCCAAACCACTTACATGTATTTCTAAGCCTTTTGCAGTCATTGTGTGACTGTCCCCATCCCCTCGTCAGAGGGAATAGCAGCAGTAAACTCATTAGTCCCACAAAGCAGCCGAGGGAAAAGAATGGTTTAAAACTTGTGGGAGGGGAGAGGCTGGGTCCATGGGGGAGTGTTGGCAGATGTTAAGCTTGATCTGGATTTGAGACCTCCTTCCAGTTTTATATGAAGCTCTTTCAAAACCAGAACGTGTCAGCAGTCTCCAAAGGGAAAAGGGATCAGTGTGGACTGGGAGCTGTTGCGGGAGCAAAGCCTGAAGGTCGGCAGTTTAAAGCAGCAGCTACACCATGGGCTGTATCCAGGGCCAGACTAGATGATGGATTATCTGAGGGCAAAAGAAAAGTCACTGGAAGGGAGAATGGAGAAAGTGAGAAACTGCAGGAGGCACAGAAAGAGTACCTGCTGGTGATAAATGGTCATGTAGTTCTCATGGAGCCCTTAGTTAGTATGAGTTTACTCCAAGTGGAATGACTTCGGGAGCTCCTGGGCTCAGTGGGACCAACCTTGCTCCCAGCTCGCCTGTGTTTCCCATGGAGCCATCCCACCGTTTGCTGCCTTGCTTTGGCCAGGCAGGGCTCAGCTGGGAGGAGAATGGCTGTACTGGCAGGGTTAGAGGTTCTTTCCAGTGCCTTTTGGCAAGACTGGTGCAAGTCAACGGGCTGGTCCCTGCCCTCCCCACATCCACAACAGGTACCTCATCCTCTCCAGGATGGCACAGATGCTTGTAGACCCACCTGCAGCAGGTCTTACCTCTCAGGCCAACTGACAGTCCACCAGACTTGGTTTTTTGATTTTCTCTGGCAAAAGTAACATGTCTGGGTACTACCTGCCTTTATCTCCTCTGCAGATGGGAGCTGGAGACCCTGTCCTTTGGGCTGACATGCGTTTGACCTGTGCTGCCCGTGCTGCTCCTGTATGACGCAGACACTGCACTCTATTTGCCTTGGCTGGGCAATGCCTCCTGCACATCCCAGTGCTGCTGCCACCAGCAGTAAACTGTGCCTAGACCTTACAAAGCTTCAGTAAACTTCTAGGGATAATACTTTTATAGCTGACAGATGAGCCACCTTGATGGATTATTAGACAGCATTAGCCATCCTTGTTAGTTTTTATGTTACTAATGAGTTTTAGGGGCTTTGCTTTCATTTTTCTTTCCCCTTTGTTTGTTCTGAGCAGCAACTTTCAGAATGACAAAACACAATGCTTCAAGGCAGCAGCTGGAGCTTGAAATTAATAAAAAAAAGTAGTTGAGCTGATGCTGGGTCGCAGAGTCATCGTAGCAAATGTGTGTGTTGCCTGCAACTGCAGTACTGGTGACCGACCTGCTTTGCATCTCCCTGCCCGTAGGGCCAGGGCTGGGCTGGCACATCAGTGCTGCCAGGGCAAGCAGGTGAACAGAAGGGGGTTCCATGGCTGGAAAAAGTCAAACAATTCCCCGGCAAGTTTTTCTGGGCAGCACCAAGACCCAACGCTTCCATAGCAATGAAGTCCCCCTTCCCTGGCTCCCTGCTGACCCTGCCACCAGCCATTTGTACATCACCCCTCATCACAGGAACACCCTGTCCCTCAGCCCCTCGGGAACCCACTTTTATTTATTACACCTGTAAAAAAGCTGCCCTTTTTACATATAGGAATATACAACCTGCATGAGTTAAAAGTCTTTTTTAAAAAAAACTCTCAAAAAGCCCCAAACCTTTGCATAGGCAAGCAGTGCTGGCACGAGTTCAGCAGCAGTTGACCTCCTTAGTCCCCCTTATTCAGGAACTTAACAGAAAAAATATCTATGTTTATGTGAGAATGGCACCATTATTTCATAAAACTGCTTTATTTCCCTTGCTCTTTCTGTATTGGAAAAATTTCCCAACATAAACTGAACATTTACTGCAGGCAGATTTTCTTCTCATTGTTCAAGGCTAAGATGTGAATGGGAACGGCAGGAGGCCAGCTATTCTCTAGCTGCATAAAGTGAAAATGATATTTTGAAGAAGATCAAAACCACTAGCAAGTATTCAACCACTTCCATGATGTGTCATATTATTTTGGCTGCAGACGGGTGACAGCAACACGACACATCAACCCTTGTGAGCAAAACGAGATGCAAAAGTTTTTAATTGAACTCTTCTCAGGGAACATAAACCAGAGGAAAGTAGACCTCGATTCTCAGGCAGGTTTACTTGAGCTAAGATTAACAATAGTAACAACAATAATAATTTTTATTCCCAGATCTTGCCTTACCCTGTACTACTTTTGAAGCAGGGCCATCTTATTAGAAAAGCAATCCAACCTTTCCTTCCCCATCCTAGGACTTTGAGAGGGACAAGCACCTAGCAGGATGGCTGCACTGCGTAACGTTGGGGAAAATTGAACCCCTCTGGTATTACTCGACAGGCTGCTTCTGGGTGCCCTTTTGCAAATGCATCAAAACAAACATTCAGGAGTTAAACCTTCAGGAAAACACACACAACATTTCCTGGCTTGCAAATTTCTTCTTTCTTTCAGGGCTTGAACACTGTTCATGACGTGGCCATCCTTCCTCCTGTTTGGTACCACAGGTGGTAGCTGCTCCTGGAATAAACATCGCAGGAGGTTTGGTCCTGGAAAATATTAACTCTGTAGTGGCTTCTCTGCCAGAAAGGATCTTTGCAGTTTGAGAGATGTTCCTTGACACACCAGGGTCAGGTGGGTTAGTGCAAGGTGGGCAGGGAATGCTGGGGGTGCTGCTCTCCACGACAGGGAGCAGCAGGGAGGACCCTGTCCCTGCGCCTTCTCCAGGACCCACAGAGATGTGGGAGCAGAGCTCTGCTGCCTGTGGGTGTTTCTGGCCTCCAGGAATCTGTTCTCCTCAGTCCAGGAGGAGAGAAGAAACGCAAAGCAAAGCAGAGGGGGGTTAACTCAGCACTGCACCGTCCAAAACCTGGCACTGCACCCTCCAAAACAAGTCTCCAGGAGACTCCTGGGGTGGCACTGAATGAACGAGGCACAGCTCAGCACCCAGAAGGGCAGGGGACAACTCACTATGGCAGCAGAGACAGACCCATCTTTATAAACAGAGCTTTAGGGGCTCTTCATGTCACGTACGCCTGAAAGAATGCTGCCTTGGAGAGCCACCATTTTAAGCTCATAAAATTCATGCAAACAAAGCTGATGAGGACCATACAAGTTCAAGAACACTTGAATACTCCCTGCCTGCAAGTCACTGCCGTCGGCTGTGTGGGGGGTGGATTTTTCATCCCCTCAGAAGGATAGGACTGGTGCAGAGCCCCTTCGCTCCCAGCAGGTACCGGTGCGATGCCATCCACACACACACACACCCACCAACATCAGACATCCCCCGTGCAGGCGGCTCCGCCGCTAGCCTCATGTCAGGCACGTCATGTCAGATTGAGCCCAGAGGGCACTGTCCAATTATAAAGAAAAAAACTCAGAAAAGGTTCAGAGCTGGCAAGGGGCACACAGCAGCTTTACGTTGCATCGCTCAGCCAAGCCCATAAACTTTGCAAACCCCAGTCCGTTATAGTCATGCTAATAATAACAGTTAATCAGTTATTTAAAGTCGTTCACATGAAAAGCTATGAGCTTTTTTTTTTTTTTTCTTTTTGGAGCAAGTATAAATCAACCTTATAGGCAAAAAAATAAATACAGGGAGACAGCTGTACAGATCACACTGTCACACCAATCACTGCTTAAAAGCACACACTGTAAATAGCAGACAAAATTCACCCCCAGTGGAATGTCATTGACTGCACAGGCTGGAGCTGCAGCAGGGATAAATTGGCCTATCAAAAATACATAAAAATTTAGAAACAGAATTCAGTGACGTGTGGGAACGATTTATCACAGCTATGTCACTTAAAATGACATTATCACTAGCGAACCCATTAAATATTATGGGCTCTGTTAAGATTCCTAAGGGGCCAAACAACAAAGGAGGTGGCAGTGGTTGGAAGGCAGAGGACGAGATGTGCACGCTGACCTGATGGTCAGGGCGGCCAGCTACTCACCCAGTGTGGGGTCAGGCAGGGCCGGGCGCTGCAGGGTGGCAGCCACGTGGCCACACGTGTCCTGGGCAATGCTGGCGGAAACCCAGGGCATTGCCAGACCCACGTAGCAGTGGCTCCGTGTCTCACAAGCCCATTGAAACGTGGTGCTTTGGGAGCCCAGCATGTTTGTCCTCGACCTGCTGGTTTCTGCTGCAGCATCCCACCCTATGACACTGTGGCAGCGATGTCATTCGTGCTGGGTTTCCACTTCCATCAGCTGCTGTTTGCAAGAACGAGCCTTGCAGGGAGTAGGAGGGAGGGAAAGGAGACATCTTTTTTTTTTTTTTTTTGAGTCTCATGGTGTTACCGTAATCTCCGACCTTTAGCAAATCACCAGGCTGCTTGTAAAGCACTCATCAGTGGTGGGAGCCAAGCACGTGGTGGTGGCTTAACGGCTGAGTACAGGATTTAGCTACAGTAGGAGTCGTTAGGTTTGGTGCATGGGCTCATCAGGGAGTATTGCAGAGACATTGTGTATCACAGTGTGTATTTAATGACAATAATCATGTTTTCATGGAGATGGGCTGAGGAATTTTCCCCTAGTCTGGAAGTGTCCAAACTCAGCAGTTGTGCTCAGGAACCCAGACTTGAGCAGTCGCGTAGCTCAGGGTGGCTTCACCAATGGTCAAGCCTGGCTAAGGCAGAGAAGACAGCTTGAGGAGCACAGCCCAGCTGGGGAAAAGTACCCCAGAGGAGGGTATAAACCGGGATCCAACACCGGGATGTGGGAATAGAACAACAAGCAACTGTTTTCTCTTGGAAAAAAATCCACAACTTTCTCAATTGCCTTACCAGGATTTGATTATTGCAGATACTGGGCAAGGCAGTGTCATTCACAAAGCAATTTTATTAGGGATATCAAGATAAATAAATAGAGGGATTTTTCCCAGTGTGTTTCCACACTTGTTTTGAAAGGCTCTTTTCATTATTCTCACTTGGGTGATCACATGCTCCTGGTCTCTTAATGTGGCATCCGTGGCAGTGCACACGGTGCACCTCAGCTGCTGATGACCCCCATATTCTGGACCAGCAGCATTGCAATTTTCCGCTTCTTGTTATCTTTAAAAATGGTTAAGGGCAGCAGGTACCCAGGCTCACAAGTAGAAACACAGCCCATTCAGAGAGGTCAGTGGGGAGATCTGACACCAGAATGGGGACACGCACCCCATGTCCTCCCTGTCACTGGTGAGGGGGGCAGCAGGGGACCCCAGGCACAGCCAGACATCTTACATCCAGCCCTGTGGCCAGCAAGTGGTTCCTTGATGCAGTCACAGGCTTTCACCTCAAAGAGAGGGGGCAGGAGCCATCCACGTTTCATGTAATCGAGGTGTCACAATGCATTAGTCTGGAGATAGAAAAGAACAACAATTGCATCTTAAACTGATAGTTAATTTATTATTGCAGGACTGAAAGGCAAAGTGTAAGAAGTTGGGTTTTTTTTTTTCCACCCTGTATAGATTGTTTTAAAACAGATACATTAATCATATTTTTTTTTCTCTGCGGCTATGAAAAATTCTCTAGAAGAGAATTGTAGGTCTTATGAGAACTTATGCCCCTGAAAAACTTCACCAAATATTTCTAGCAGGAACTGCTAATAAACTCAAACTGTATGACAGCTTATTGTACTTCTGCTAATTGATGTTTTTACACAATACCATACCTAATCCCGGCCTCTTCAACCAAATTTTGTTGAAATTCCTTAGCAGTACAATGAGCAATAGTTAGCCTGGGATTTTATCCATTTCTTATTCAAAAATCCCAAAGCATTTTCTGTGCATCAAGTAGGCCTTGTGGCAAGAGCATTTACCCCCATGCAACTGAAGAATACACCGAGGTAAAAAAATTTGGTGCAACTTAAATTATGTCATATGCAAGCAACCAACAAGCCTGGCAAGAGAACAGGCCTTCCTCCCAGAGCTCGCCTGACCCATGAGAGGCTTTTTGCTTTGAAACAGAACAATTCAGAGAGTGTTATTTGTTTTTCTGTCTCTTCTCTTCCCTCCTCACCACACCTTATTCCTAAAAACAAACAGAAATTTCCCAGAAATTACTGATTTCTTGGAAGATGTACAGAGACTTTGCTTTGCTTCTTAGCTGTTTATATTTCAAATCTCTGATGCTGTGCCCCCTGGCTCCCATGCTGCAGTCTCCTCCTCTTCATAGAATCACAAAATGGTTCAGGTTAGAAGGGACCTTAAAGATTATCTAGTTCCAACCCCCTCTCTGGGAGGGACACCTCCATGAGACCAGGTTGCTCAAAGCCCCGTCCAACCCTGCCCGTTAATATTAGCTTCTGGACAACACTACAACATAACTGAAGGAACTAAAAGAAAAGACAAAACTGGTAAATTCAGAGTAGATATAAGGAATAAATTTTTTACACTGAGGGTGATGAGACATAGGCCCAGGTTGTCCAGAGAAGTAATAATTTCCATAATCTGGAAACATTCCAGTTAAGGTTGGACGGTGCTCTGAGCAACCTGACCTAGTTGAAGGTGTGCCTGCTCATTGCAGGGGTGTTGGATTAGAGGACCTTTAAGGGTCCTCTCCAACCCAAACCCTTCTATGATCCTGTGTTAAAATTTGGATGCATTACTTCTTTCATAGTCAGATTCTCTCTTTCCAAAAACCAGGTGTATGCAACCAGCTCCTGCATGGCAGACAACCACAACCCATTAGCATCCAGAGATGCTTTGAAATGTTAGTGAATCATTTCCATGCCCAATGGATTATGCTGCTAATCAAATCCGACATATGACTAGCCTGAATACCTAGGCCTTATTCGCTGCTGGAAACGTATCTGGCTCATATTCAAAAACAGCTTAATCAAGAGGTGGCCTTTAGATTAAAGACGAAGTACAATATTTATCCAAAATTTGATTACTGGCTATGGGTAACAGGAAACTGAAATATATTAGTAAAGTCTGTGCACCTACATGAGGTAAAAGCATCGTAAATGCTATCACGAGTTGCTGGAGAGTTTGGGATGAGAGTTGGCCCACGGACTGCATTTCAAAAATAAGACACTAAGGAAAGAATTGAGCCAGTAAGATTAAAAAAAGTGATAACATGGCAGTTGAACCAGAAGCTGTTTAGTGGGTCTCTGTAATCTTGACCCTGCCTCCCCTTGTGCCCGTCAGCCTGCCTCTTTCCACCTCACTTGTCTGCTAAAAATTGTTGTGTAAATTGGAGATACTTTTGGAAGGAAATCTGGCAACTTTGTCCGTAATGGAAGCTTTCCCAACATTAGGAAGCAAATAACTCCAGAAAAGGACAATTTGGGTTCTGTGTACTCTGTAATTTTATAGGACTGCGGCAAAACAACTGCAGAACCTGGAGCGATACATTTCCCCATTCTCTCAATGTGGGTAGAGTTCAGCACAAAATGGGATACTAAATTACATATAGCTATCACAGGCTGATCTTCCTCACATATATAGTTATACACAAATATGCATTCATGTATAACCACACATATGTCCCCACAGCCCCTGTGTGCACACTGGCCCACCTATCTGCAGAAGGAAGATTTTTTGAATGCTCTGCTGTGACATTTATTGACAAAGTCCCAGGAGTATTGCACCTATTCTTTTTGGCATTACCCATGTAATGCAAGATATAAAATTCTCGGTAGATGTTCTGAGTTTGTATTTAATAGACCTGGAGGCTCTGAGTGCCTTTTCACAGATTGCGTTCCAGCTGTCTGCCGATATTTGAATGTGCAGGTCTTGGTCCCATGCTGTGCAAGCAGGCAGCCTCCCACGCATTTTGTGTACCAGGAGTAATTTATGAGTCTATCTATAAAGGAAATAACAGTGCGTTAAGAAGGGGTTATGTAAAGCTCTGAGATTGAGAAGTAGCTCAGTTAACTCAGTACAACTTCCCAACATCACTGTTATGTTTCAGCTGATTTACAAATACAGGAGGCCTTCAGCTGGTGATTCATATTCCTTCTGAAGCAGACAGGGGGGAGAAAAACCTATAATAACTATCTCTGCATAAATCTCATGTCACTGAAAGGCTCCTACCTTGAAACCTCATATTCATTAACCATCTTTTGCAAATACGAGTGTCTGAATAGAACTGCAAGTCCCAAGACGCTGTGGGATATTCTGGTACCAACCAAATAAAGGAAAAAAATAAGATAAGAGGCACTGGCCATTTATTTTCAATCTCACACCACAGGGATTTCTTCCAAATTGTCATTTAATGCAGATCCAACAGGCAATGCATTGGAATCCACATAATAAAAGCCCAGGCGGAGTGCCCGACACCCCTGTCAGGAGAGATGGAGGAGCGAAGGGACAGCAGCGGGGCTGTCCTCCTGCGTGGTCCCGCAACAAAGTGCATGCCCCCCACCACGCACAGCAATCCAGGCTGGGAGCAATTGGTCCATTAACACAAAAACATTGATTTTGCACACTCCTTCTTTTTTTTCCCCTCCAAAGAGGAAACCAGTCAGTAGGTATCAGAGATACCCCTTTTTGAAGACCATTTTGGTGCTGCTTTGTAAACCCAGCTGGCAGATAACGGAGTCTGAACAACAAAACCTTCCCTAATTACCGAGCAGGTTGTATTTAGCAGCCTCGCATCACTTCTTGATTGCAAACGAGACACGAAATGCAAAAGTTGCAAGCCGCTCAGCTTAACAAGTTCAGCATTATTTATTTAATGTCCTTCAGAACATGAATATTTAAAGTGTAAAATGACCTCTAAAGAAAGGAAAGTTATCAAAATCTATACGTGCCACCTCCCCACCCAGAGGGAAAGCTGAGTTTGCTGCTCGGCTCGGGTCAAAGGGAACCAGAGCTTCATCCTTCATCTCAGTAGCTGGCACCACAGCCGTCATTGTCATGGTACTAGCCTGCAAAAAAGCATCTTTCTACAAACCTGCCTAAAAAACATTTGTGTATGTGGCTTGTAGCTTCTTACAGGCAACAGGGAAAGTGTGAGTGAGCAACCATGCCTAGTAGGAGGCTATAGCCAGAGGTCCTGTGCCCGAGGCTGGTGCCCAACGGGCTGCAGGAAAGGAGGTGTCCAGGTCTGAGACCAGAGTTAGGGCCAGCATTAAACATTTCTACTCCCCCAAAAAGCGTTCATTTTGTTAAATCTCTTCCAATGATCTTGATACTATTACTAAAATATTACATACCCCTTTCACAAGCATTTCTATCCAAAATCTCAGAGACAAAGATTGAACCAAAACACTGACGGTTCTCCCCCAACCCCCCGATTGGTTTGATTTGAAGATTCCAAGACAAGGGCAACTGTGAGCATGGCATTTTTCCCAAATTTCTCAGCCAACAACATTGCTGGTCTTGAGGGGTTTCTTGGAGACCCATCAGAGACAGATATTGCGGTGGGGGCCAGCCCCCCACCATCACCACCACCTGCACGGGTGCGTCATCACCACCGTCATGCAGGCCAGCCACGTCAGGCAAGTAGATCCACGTCGATCAGGCTCATCTGGAAATTAGAGATAATAATATTTTCCTACCTTGTAGGCCCATTACAGGAGATCTTCATTAGCGCTGGAAGGCAATCAGAGCATCACCATGATGAGTGCCATAAAAAGCTGTCCATGAAATGTGTCAATCACTCAGCCAGCCAGCCTGAGTCGAGCCCTACCCTCTCTCCTCCTGTCACACAAGTGAGACAGCCTGAATTTAAAAGCCAAGGAACTGTCTGCCATTTTTCTCTGGTATTTTAGCCACTGGGACTCAAGCTTTGCCAACTGTTAGCACCTAATGTTGCAACCAGCACATTTCAGCTTCAGCTTGTGAGATTTCTGGCATTTCACTGGAAAAGATGCTCCGTTCCTTAAAAAAGCACTTTTTTGCAATGGAAGCTTCTCATGTAAAATGATTCACACCCGTTTTTCACCAAACTGTGTTGAAAGCAAAAGAAAGGGAAAAAAAAAAAAAAAAGACCAAGGAGAAAGCAGAAAGCAAGCAATGCTGAAAAACTCCCTGGGGCGATGAGACCCTGGCTGGTGGCATGATGGTGTGATCATGTCATTTGCTTTGGTTTATAGGGCTGGGACCTTCACGAGGTTTTCCATCTGGTCAGGAAGAGCTGAAATAATAATTTCCAAGTGACAAGGCTACACAAAATCTTCCCCTCTGGGAGGCGAATCCATCACTGTTTGGTGCAGGGATGCTTGTGCTACCCGAGAGAGCTCGCTGTGCTCTGAGATGACTCCATTCTGGGCTCACTGGGTTCCTACAGCTCCTCCAGGAAAGAAGCACTTCCCAAATGTGTTTTCACCTCAGTGACTGAAATCCCAGCTCTGTGAAGCTGTCAGTTTTTGCAAGCAGCCACAGCATCCTGCCCTCCTCCTGGCACTGAGAGTAGATTTCTGGGTGCAGTCTGACACCGGGCCAGCCTGAAAGTTGGAAATCAAAGAGGGTGAGAAGTAGGTTCATTATGGACTAATTAATCCAGTGAAAGACTCCTGGACAAAGGTTGATGACTTTCACAGCAGGATAATTTTGAAATAAATATGAGAAGTCACAGAAGAAAAAAAAACAGTCCAGAAAAGATTATTTTTGAAGCATAAATATAGCTCATTTCTAGACCCCCTCTTCCACATATCAATTAATGAAGCAAATCATCCATCTGAATCAAAGATGTGGGAGAAAAACATAGTTATCTATTTGAACTACAAAAAAAATTAAAGGATTTAAAATGAAACATATAATTAGCCTGTAGGACTCTCTGCTGTAGGTTATTGAGGAAAAAAAAAAAAAAAAAGAAAAAAAAAAAACTTACTAAGTTTCAAAAAAGGACTTAACAGCTACAAGAATAGCTTCTGCTGCTCTATAAAAGAGGGGGAAGTGTTCATCTTCTGAGGATAGCAAGGTCCAACCAGAGCCTGGCTCTGGGCTACAGGGTTTATAATTCTGCCCCCACACAGGCTCCAGCCTATATCACATTTTGCCCAGCTTTGTGTTCTTTTATTGGTTTTAATTTTATTGGGGTTTTTTAATCTATTTGCAGGTGTGTGAATGTCTCCCACTCGCCACACGTTCCCAGCCCCTTCCTGGGCCAGCTCTCCATGTACTTGCAGGAGCCGCCTGACTTTTCCCTGGACCATAAGGGAAATTAGGAGAGTGCCAACACCAGCAAACAAAAACCCGTTGTGTGTTGGGTCCTGTGTTGATGCTATCAGGTGATTGCAGCCGCTGAACCTCCATCAAGGACGCTGGCTCTTGGTCTTCTGATATCAGGCAATCAAGAGACAGCAACAACACAATACCCAGTGTACGAGGGGTTTTGTTCGCTGGTGCTTGCGCTCCTCTGATTGAAGGCAGGCGAGAAGCGCACCACGCGGCGATTTTCATCAGCCCCCGGTGCTGCAGGACACATAGCTGATGAACACCAGCTGGCAGCAGGAGGACATGTTCCCACCAATTAGCTGGATGATGATGTTCCACAATCTCTGCCGAAGCATCTGGCACGGGCCACTGGCAGACCCAGCTACAGGATGAATTGGTGCTCTGTTGCGCTGTGGAAACTCTCACATTATTAAAGTTTAGACTGAAATGAGGAGTTCAATGTCAAATCTACAAGCCAGGCCAAAGACTCAGCAGATGCTGCATAAATAAACACACACAAGGGTTAATATTACTCTGGATAAGGCTGACACTAGCTTTCATAAATAAATTGCAAGAACATCCCTTAGCGGGCATCTTTTTTCCAGAGATTATCACTTGCATAAACATCAAATAACTATTGGTCACATCTGAAAATCCCTCTTTAGCATTACTATTTATTTGCAAAAGCAGTAGCTGGGAGAGACCCCAGGCAGGTCGGGCAGCACTTATCTCCCACCAAGACCTGGAGCCATGCCTGACCTCAAGCGTGTTTGTGTGGCTGCTGCTTGCATCAGCGCAAAAGCAAGCACAAAACGCCATCGTTCCATGCTGGAAGCATTTTTCATGCACACTTTTACAGCTGAAAGCAGCAACCCAATGCAGAGAGAAAACTCCTGTTCGGTGCCTGCTGATGAAGTTCTCTGAAACTTCAGGTCTCAACATAAACGAGTCATCCTCTAATAAGTGGCCATTCGACATCGCCATAGACAGAGCAGAGGTTTCGCCAGCTCAGTTAAAAATTTATGAGTCACTTGATCATGATCTTAAAAAAAAAAAAAAAAAGGAACAGAAAATTATTCCCTCACAAATAAGATCACTTTGACTAAGTTACTTGCTTCCCTTCAGAGGAGATTTAAGCTTCCTCTCTCTTCCTCTGCAATCTGGCTGCCTTTTGAAGTTAAAAGAAAGGAAGGTTCGGGGGCTTTTTTATTTAAGAAGAAAAAAACCCTTTCTCGTCTTTGAAAATATTTTTCTTAGACAATTGCTGTCTCAAATTTTAACAAATACTCACTAATTTGCACCTTGTTCAAAAGCCAAATGGTAACTTTGATTTTTTTGTCTTTTCTTTTTTTTTCCCACTGAATGTTACTCTGCCTTTCTTTGTCTTTGCAGCAGAAGGGAAAGTCTTAAAGAAATCAAATTACCAGCTCCATTCCAGATTTCCTCAATTTGTTATATAATTTCCTAAAAGGAGCCATAAGGCCACTTGGAGGGAAAAATAAAAGTTCTTTTTAAAAATAAGAAATAAAACAGTTTCTTTCACCCATCTTCTTATAGATGAAGTGGGCGAGACTAAATAGGCGTTTCCTTTGAAACATTGTATTCAAGCACAAAAAGAAAAAAGCCAACAATGTGTCCCTGCTAGGAATTTCATTCTGAGGGACCAGACAGTGAAAGCAAGAGACTTTCTTCAAGGACAAAGAGAAAGGAAGTTTTGAAAAAGATGAGTTCAATTTAAAAAAAAAATCCTTTTCTTGCCCCCTTCCCCCCTCCATTTTTGGGGTTTTTTTATCCCTCCAGATGTATGAGACAAGACGTGGGGTTTGATTTTTCTGGAGGAGAAGAATGTGGTCTCTGTGTGTTTGGGGTATGGCAGGCGTGTGATGAGCAGGACTGGGAGAAGGATATGGATACCTCTCCCTGTGCCGCCTCCTCAGAAATACGACAGGGCTTTAACGATGGAGCAGTATTTTAGGAAGCAGGTACTCAGGACTGATCCGGCTGCTCTTCGTTGCTCCAGCAACAAGAAGCTCCTCTGAGCAGCCAGACAGATTTTTCCCTTGTGAGAACGACCCCACCAGGATCTCACAGCCACGGACAAAAGGGGTGGCCAAAAAAAGGAACTCTGAGCAAGAGTTGGTCCTCCAGGCAGCTCAAAGCTCAAGTCTCTCTCCATCTCCTGCCAGGCATGTGCCCTTCATACATATGCATGCCCACAAGGGAAGCATAACAAAATGTCTCCAGCGCGTCCTTCCCCAGAGGGAGCAGATCCTTCTGTGGCTACTCATGGTGGAGCAAAGCTCTACAGCTGCACCAGCCTACCCACACCACCACCAAACTATGAAGATGGACACGCCCAATCCATCATTTCCAGTCTCCTCCTCCAAGGTGAGCTGATAGCACCTCATCCTTATACCCAAAGCTGGTCCAGCTCCCCAGTGGGCTGATAGCACCTCCCTGGGAGCAGCTGGAGAGAAGCTTTAAGGCTGTTGCGTGCACAGTAAGCATCTCTCAGGGCTGCAGGAGCCTCAGACCAGAAAGGAAAGGTGAAGGCAGAAGAAAAAGTGAGTGCAAGAGTGCATGAAAACTAAAGATGGTCCTGGGGAAGACAGGCTTGATTTTACACCAGGCACTGGAGCTGGGCAGGGGTGAAGAAGACTAAATGGCTCTGGGGAGAAAAAAAACAGCTTCTGGCTTGTTGTTATTTATCAGTTTATGAGCGCTAGCCTGTGCTGTGGTGGGTGTGTTTGCACATCTCTAATCAGCTAAACAGTTTGTATGTAGCCCTGGAAGAATGGCAAATTAACCCAGGATACTGGTGTTGGAGACATTTTGTACTGAAAAGATGTGTTTGGTGGCAGACTCACAGATTCTCTCCTGGATCACACATTTGCATCCAGGATGTTTTCTCTCCAATATAAAGCCAGTGAAAACAAAACCAAACAGCCAAACACCCTTTCCAACAAAAATAAATGGAGCTTAAGCATCAAAACATATCTGCGCTTTTCTGCTATTTGCTTATGAAAAATAAAAACAAAAGTCAAAGCCTTCAATAGCAGACTTTCGGGTCTTTTCAGTTCAGAACACCATTTCATTTAGAAGTTTCCTCCAATTTTTAAATCCTTTCAGGTGAAAATCAAAGCAAAATTAACCCAAATGGCATGTTCTTTTTTTTTCTTTTCATTTCTCTTTTCATCAAAAGTCCCCTGCCCGAGACTGCCCCCACCAGCTCTATTCTTCTCTGGGGAGCCGAGGACATAGCCGCTCTGCAGCTCTGCTCAAGGATGTGGAGCCAACTGCACTGAGTTATCACAGCCCTGTTCCTGCTTCAGCCACATCACCTGAACTCAGACAATGCATAAAACACCATGGCATGGCCAGCATTGGGGCTGACCTGCCCCTACCAGTCTGGGTGAAGAAGACTGGCTGCATTTTTTTCCAACATGTCTTAAGCTGCATCTTCTTGGTGAGGACACAGTAAAGCAACCACCACCACCACCAAGCCAAGGAGCATGTGCATCTTGTCAAATGCTTCCCTGAATAACAATAATGCCATGCAAATGAAAAAGTGTTCTGCATTAATATAGCTTTGCCATGATACTATTACAATAAAGATAACGGACATGAGTGAGCTGGCACTGCATTAGGGAGCAGGCTTCAACTGCATCTTGCTTCATTAGCAGCTGCCCCTTCCCTCATGCAGTCATTAAAGTCGCACTACAAAGCAGTAGACGTGTGAGGGTGACAGGGACGGGGTGAGCGGGGCAGAGCATCATTCCAGGGCCCTGTTCCTGCTCCTTCAAGAGGCACAGCAGGGTCATCACTGTTTGCTCTTTCCTCCCTCTATTCTTTCCCTGCTTGGTTTTCATAGATTAGAAAACCGGGTTTTAGCTTTGCTGGCCCAGATTGTTCTTGCCTCCTCCCCAGCCATATTAAAAGCCACAAGAGGGTGTTTATGTGAGGAAATCTTTGCAGAGAATCCCCTGCTTGGTCCCTGTGGAGCATCAGGTTTGTTCTTCCTCAGCTCTGTGCAGCAGAAAAGCTACTTTCAAACGTCCCTCATGCAAAGACAGCTGTGCAACCTCCAGCTGTGATGAGGGCACTCCTGCCTGAGTTGGGACCAGAACATGCCTGCATTGCTCCCATGCAAGTGTCCCAGCCCTGCGGTTGTGGCACATGAGATTCCCAAAGTCCCGCATCCTCGCAGGGGGAAAGCACCTTGGGGCTGCCCCACTCTGTCCCCAGCACATGGGACCGATTCCTGCCCAGCAGTTGGGCGACACAGACAAATCTCTCCTCAATGCAGACACATTACTGCAGTTATTATTTTTTCTTACTTTTTTGGTAACAAGCTATGGGAGGTGCCCCCTTCTCGCTGCTGGCACCCTTGTGCTCCCAGGCGTGGGCGGTTCCCACAGCCCCTCTCTGCAACTAATTGCCGGAGCTGCTTCCCCAGCACCCTGGGGAGAGGAAAAGTTCATTATCCCCTTCAAAATGAGACTGTGGAGAAAATATATGAGGAGTCCAAAATGGTAATTGTGTTTGCCAGGGCTGGAGGGGCCCTTTGCTGCCAGACCCGTGAAAAACTTGCCTCCAGCTCTTCATCCATGGGCAAAGAGCACATCAGTATGCAGGGCACTACTGCTTGCTGTAGGGCAGGGAGAGATGTGCCAATGGTGCTACCATTGTTGTGGAAAAGGGGACAAAAGCTGTGGCCTCTGCCACTGCTTCCTCAGCCCCATGGTTTGGCTGCAGAGACCAAACCCCTGAGAAATCCCTGCCTGGGCAGGGCTGGCCTCACTGCTTCCAATTCCAGCCCAGATGCTGAGCAAAAGCCCCATGACACCCTGTCCCATGCCAAGGAGGGCAGCTGATATGTCACCAACCCTCTCCAGCAGGTCCCTGCCACAACGCACTGCTCATCTCACCCTGGCAGCTGCTGCAGCCCATGATCCCCTACAGCTTGTTTGGTTTGAAGCTGTTGTGTTTGTTTTCTTTCACTGTTAACTTTCAAGTATAAATGTGCAAGCTGGGGAAACTGTTCCTAATGCCCCATATGTTTCCCCTCAGGAGTAGAGCTATTCCTTCCTATGCTTTAGACTTTAAAGATGTTGCTACCTCTTTTTTTCCCCCTCCTCATTGCTGCAGAGCCAGGAGCTTGGGTCAGGGAGAAGCTGAGCATCCCAGTGCCCTAAGACGGGCAGCAGGACAGGCTCTTGTCCCTTGACCTCACTCTGCACCTGTGAACTGGAGTGCCTCTTCCCAGTGGCTGTAATGAAATGCTTTGAACATAAAAATGAAAAGAGAAGGGAAAAGGATGTCCCATTCCCTCTCCTGACACATACACATGCACGCACGCGCTCCTGCAGACTTCTTCTTCCCCTGGTATATCAAATGGCCATGTCTTTTTGAAGTTACCATGGCAGTGAGAGCAGAGCACCAGCACAACTCACAGAGGAGGAGAGAACGAAGGAAAAATGCCGTCACAGGGACAGGGAGGGCAGGAAGGGGCTGAGGACATCCTCTGATGTCTGTGAGATGTGGTGGAAGAAAGGCTTTCCCACCGGAGAAGTTAAAATAAGCAAATAAATATCCAGCCATGAGAGGGCAGACAAAAAGTAAAGAAAGAGAGATCTAAGAGCAGAGCTGGGAAAAGGACAAAGGAAGACGCAAAGCCGAGACCAAAATTCAACTAATTAGAGAACAAGGGGTGTACAGAATGGGAAACAGAAGAAGGTGAAAGATGATTTGGCATCAAAATGTAGAACAAGACTCGTTCCAGGAAGAAGGAGGTTTGAAGACAAAACAAGGCAAAAATGCTGAGCAGCTGGCTCGGCCATCACTGCCAGCCTCAGCAGGGGCTCTGCACCCCTTGCCTGGCCATCTGCAACTCTACAAGCCCAAACAAGCTCAGGCCGAACAGACACACATTGGCTGGGGCTTGCTTGCAATGAGCAGCTCAGGACAGGCTGGAGCTCATGATTCCCCTTGTTGAGGAAACCCTGGCCACCCTACTCAGCCCAGCACAGCCAGTGCTCCCTGCAAAGCTGGGCTCAATGCACACACCAGGCATGTCCCCATGGTGTGCCTGTGTGTCACAGCAAGTGGGTGGGTGCTCCAGAAAAACAGAGCACAGGGAAAGGAAGGACAAATGGAAGGCCAGATGCTGCTCCGGGTTGCGCTGCAGTGCTCTGTCTCCTCCCGGTGTCATGAGGATGTCCCCTCTCAGTTCAGAGTCCTGTCCTTGCTGCACAAGTGTTGAGCTGAGCCTCCCCTCTGCATCCCGATAATGTGAACCACTTAGAGCCTATCACCAGCCTAAGAGGTGCTTGGGAAAGCACCAGTGACCTGTCTTCCAGCCAAGATTAGATATCTCTTACTGCAGATCTAATCTACCCCAGCAACAAGGACCTGACATTTCCCTCTTGGGCTATTCCACAGATTTCATTGCCAGAAAGTCATTCAAAGCATCCCATTTTTCTCAGCGTGAGTCTGTACTCCCAGTAGAGCCATGCTAAATAATTCCTTTTTGCTCTGGAAGTTTAAAATCTTCATATGTCATTTTGGCGTTGTACCTTATTTAAAATGGTTGACATTTCTTCAATTCTAGGCTTACCTGGAGGGTGCTAAGTGGAAGACCAAGAGACTGGAAAACTTTGCAAAGTGAAAATCTTACAGAAGAGGAATGTAGGATGAAAACAGCATCCTACGCATATTTAAATACCAGCTTCCAGAGTGAGCAGGATTATGATTGCTTGGCCTGAAACAAACGGTTCCACTTTCGCTGCTGCTAATACCATTAAATAACCAAGAGAGTGAGCGTTGCTGATTAGAAAAATAGCACAGAACATTTGTGAGCACTAATCAACTTTGCAGAAATGCTAACTTTCGGACCTAGAGAACCTTTGCTGGTGTCCCCCATGCGGTTATTTCGGGTGAGGCTCTGTGTACTGAAGCTGTCTCTTTGCATTAGGTGTGATCCCTGCTCGCCGTCCACGCTCGCAGCAGAGTGCGCCCCGAATGCCTCCCAATTATGCGACAAGCAAAGCGACTTATTGGTGCTCTTTATGTTAATGTCCTGATATTTTTCATATTTATGATATCTAATTACGCTTGCTCCTGATAGTGATGTAATGTTTAGGTGCTGAAGATTGAGAAGACTGCTCTAATGTTAATATATTTACATTATTAAAAAGTAATACATTACATAGGCAGTCTGCTGTGTAGGGCTGGATTTCTAGATGAGCTCTCAAGGCAAATCCATTATCTTCTCTCTCCTCCTGTCCCCTGTACAGATTCTGATAACCAGGAATGACTGGCAGTGTTTAAAGTGACTGCAGCTGGTATCACGGTGCCAAAAGGGAAAAGGTATCTTACACATGCATGAAATTAAATAGGCCCAGGGGTCTCAAAGGACCACACTGCATTACCAGGCAGGGGAATTCAAGACGTTAGCTCAGAAGATCAGCCTTGCAAAAATGATGCAAAAAACCACTAACCCACTGTCAAGAGGGCTAGAGAAAGACAGTTTCTCTTGTGCAATGCCATCAGAGGCACTTTCTGTGAAGGTCCATTAGCTGGAAGAGAAGTCTCCGCAAGCCCCTCTGATTTCAGACTGCTTTTTCATGGAATTGCGCATGTCTGATGATCACCAGGGCATACTGCAGAGCCCATTGCCCTCTTCAGGTGAGGAGAAATGGTTTATTTATAGGAGAGGTTGAGTTGTTATATTCCCTAAGGATCAACGTCTGGGAGGGGCACATTCCCTTTGGGATTGCATCCTCCTCCAACTCTTCCTAACTGATTACATCTTCAGAAGTTCACCAAAGAAGTCAAGATCCATACTGATGCTTCATACATTTTTTAGACATACCTCAAAGTAGCTAACTCAAAGCTAAAATGCGTTATTTGGTATTACATGTCTAGTCAACTCAAGAAAGATGTCAACTGCAAGTGAAAAATGTGGGGGGACAGGAGGCAGAAGCTGTGGTTAGCCTTCCACTGGGGGATATTCACAAACCAAGCAGGTGCTGAGCATCTTCATCTTCTGCTGTGATCTGTGAGAACTGAGAGTCATCCACACCTCCCCTGGAAACGCAATGTCTCAAACGCTGGCTCCACATCAAAAACCCTAAAGAGCCCTTCTTTCATAGCGAAAATGAGTCATAAACACACAAGAGGACATAAAGATGTCCAGCACTAACAACGCTGAAGGATGTATTGAGAGAGTGGCCTCTTCAGGATTCATTTACAAATTCCTAATAAATGACAAATAGGTGCTTTAATGAACAGCAACTGTAGCTGTGCTCTCGAGACTTGAGTGATTGACATTGTAGAAGGAAAAAGACAAGTCTGGGGCACACAAGCCCTGCTAATAAACATTGGATAACAAAAAGAGTGCACTAACACTTGCGGAATCCTTACTGACTACAGCAAGATTTTCCTGGTTGGCTTATAAAATGTAGCATATCACCTACACATACTGCACGGGGCACATACACTGGAAGAGACACCCAGCAGCAGCGCCCACCAGTGAGGACTGGTATTTTTGCCAGTGTTAGCCTCTGGCCAAACAAATTGGATGAGGTGGAGATGAGCAGGTAGACCCCCAGCACCTGCTTCAAGTGTAGGCATTTCCATTCAGTACAACATGCTCACATCTTTCAAAAGGAAAATATATGAAACTAGGTCTTCCTGGCTATTTCAACTCCTTTGGATGTAATTTCTCTCTCCTTAGAGTGATGTGTGCTTACACCGAGGAATTGGAAATGACTACTGAGTCAGTAATAGTGGTGGGGAGGATGGGGAGCAGGGTGAGGGGAGGTTGCTTGCAAGTCAGAACTCATCTGCATTGACAGAGAAGTTGTAAGGCAGCTTCTGTGATTTCTACCCAAATTAAGCCTAGCACAAAGGAGGATTCTCAACCTCTCCTTTTAATGAGCACAGAGCTATAAGGACAATTACACTGAATGAAATAAAATTAATTAACGCACACATTTGGGGACTAAAAATGCTTATTATCTAATATGTATGAATTTGACCTAGCTTAAAATTAATGGCAGAGCCAGAACATACACGGCATTCAGGTTATATAAAACTGAAATAAACATGGTGCAAAGAGAGTTGTTGCTGATCCCTTTAATATCAGTACTGCAAGAGCCAGGAAGAGTGGATGAAAGCATGTGCTGTACATAATTTTCATAGAATTTTGCTTCGGCTGAGCTTGTACTTTACATGTGTTTTAACAACTGAACTTACTGGCAGGAGTGAGCTTGGCAAAGTGAATATTAGGTAATACTTCCATGAACATTTTCTCAAGCTGAAATTCTCTTTTGGAAAAAGACTTGCACAATGCAGCACTTTGCTTTCCGGGATGCCGATAGAGCTTACAGAATTGATTGAGTTTGTGGTTGCCCGAGTCCTGGCGTTTCAGCCAGGATGCCTTCTTTAAATGCTTGATCAGGGTGTTTTATTCTTGGAGGATTCTTTCAAGGAGAAGCATCCATCCAACCTGAGAAGTATGCCATGTGGCCTACTGATACAATTAAACTGACCAATCCAGCATCAAGAAATGTGCAATTAATTAATCACTTGCATGCAGTCATCAGGCCACAAATTATTCACCCAACTTATCCAGCAAGAAGTAACTGAATTATGAGGAAATTCAAGAACATCGTAAATTGTTTGTGGATTCCAGCAAGGCAAAGTTTATTAAATAACTCACTCCAAATTACTTGGGCCATTTTATGTGTGACAGTATAATTTGGGTGTATAAGAACTTCTTGGATGATGTTAAAGGGCAAGCCTCTCTGGCTAGTGGCTGTGAAATCACATTTGGCATCGCAGGAACTCCAGTTCAGCATGCTCCTCTTATTACAAAAATGTACGGATGTGTATGAGGGGAACTGAAGTAAAACACCATGGGTCTGCCTTGTGTATTCTGATAATATGAAGAAAAGCCCCTTTGCAGACTGGAACCACCAACTGTCTGCACTGGAAATCCTTAGCCTTAGACTTGGAGAGCACTGCTCAAAAACACCCAAGGATGTGCAAATGGTAGAAATAAATCCTCAGATTATTGTGTTTTAGAACAGAAGATCTGTGCCTAATTATAGTGCCCGTTTCCTGAGCCAAGGCAAGGCTGTTTTCTAGCAGCAATGCATGCATGGGGCGTTCCAGCACTTCCCCCGCTCTTAGAGGTGCTGGGGAGGGAGGAGAATTGGATGCACATGGTTCAACAGGATTTGGACCAAGGAAGTCTGAAACTTGGCATGTCTCATGAATCCAGCAGTCTCCAATGTACACACATCCGAATAAACTCTATATGAAAGGAGCAAAATAAATTTCCCTGCTTACACATGCATGTCTGCAGGACCTGGGACCCACCTGGGCATGGGATGGAACCATAAAATGAAGCACTAACTTCCCATCCCTCTGCAGATGCTGTTGCTAAGAACACCCTAGGGAGCAGATTTCCTGGGGGAGGTGATGCCAAGGACAGGGAAAGGGCTGTGAATGACTCTCACTCCCCAAATGCGGGTCCCTGGTGCTGTGTGGTGGCTGCTGGGGTTTTCCAGACAGGCAGGGCTCTCCACAAACCCCAAATGCACCCAGGGTGTGGGTTCAGTGTGTAGGGTGGGGGGAAAAAAACATGGGAAAAGCACTTTCCCATGGTGGTGATGGGATGAGGCAGCTTCAGGGACACTTGTGTTGTCCCTGCAGCTCTGGTGACAGGGACAGGAAATAAAGAAAGGATGATGTGTGATCCCTCAGTCAGAAAACCATGGATAAGAGTTTTCTGAACTAGACCACAGGTTTATATATGCAAGCTTATTTTTCTACAGTGAAATCTCCCATAAATAACTCCCATGTAATTCTTTATTCACTTCTATAATCCCGTTTTTCTTCTGGGGAGATTTCCTTCATTCCATCTGCCCCCAGATCCATGTTGGGATATAGGCATGATTTATTCCTAAGGGAAAAAGACTGATAGCACTCCTCCCAGCTGCTGTGGAGCAGTCCTTTAACCCTGCAGAGGAAGGACTCTTTCCTAGTCATGTTATTAGCATTCCCTACTACTTGCATGTAATTTTTCTTTTTCCTATTCATTCTCTCTTTTTTTTTTAAAACTTCTGCAGTGAATTCTGCTTCAACACCCACATGTCTGCTATTGAAGCCAATCAGCAGGATTGACTCAGGTAAGTTCTTTTATTAGGTACTGATTTCTTTGTGTCTGATGTCTTTATCCAGACTCCTTTGAAAATCCCATTTTGGCTGAGCATATCGAAGCAAATGCCTCTCTCACTCACTTTCATTAGCAATTTTAGGGCAGCACTGGCAGGTTTTTCACTCCTCTCTCTTGAACTCAGGGAAAAAAAAAAAAAAAGCCGCAGTGGTTTTATCTCTTTTCACTGCCTCCTGAGGATGTCCTGCCAACACTCCCCCACCTCCAAAATCGGATGGGAAAATGTAGGTCTTCAGCAGTCTGATGGGCTGAGATTTGGAAGGAACAATATTTCACGACACTGGCTTTCTCATTTCCTTAGACTAGAATTAGTTCTGCCACCAACATTTTGCCCAGGGCCCCCAACCCCAGGAGTGCTCACAGTGTGTGTCTCTCTCTCACGAATTATTATGCTCCAATGAGGATGTTCCTAGCAGAGCTCTAACGTGTCTGGCACAGATTCTTGTTATATCTAGGTTTTGACATTGGGCCTGCTTCTGTAGAAGTCAATGTCAAAATTCCCTGTGAGTATTGGAGCACGAGAATCAGGCCCGCTCCTCTGATTTATGCAAATAATTTTAATATGATAGCGAATTGGATGCAGTATTATATAGTCTGGAGTGAATCTGTATTCTAACACTTTATAAAAAAAATACAGCAAAAAAAATATCCCAAATTAACATCCTCCTTAACCTTTATTTTTATCAAGTGTACTAAATCAACTGAAGAATAATTGCTCTGAGGACTATGCCAAATGAGTGCACATTTAGTTTACATATTCCCTAATGTAATATGAATTGATGAACTTTCTGAGATACACATGATATAAATGATCATGATGTGCCATTCTTAATTTCTTTCAATTGTCTCTGCAAAAACACTTTGCTCTTAGGATGAAAAGTGTGTTACGTGCACACTGGGGCCACAGGAGGGAAGGAAATGCACTTGTAAGTATTTGCCCTTTTGGCAAGAAGAGGAACCATTCTAAACAAAAAGGTCAAAATCTTGTTGTGTAGCGACTGGCTGGGACCTGGGTTGTTGCAGAGGGCATGAGCCAGTGATGTCCCACCGTGTGTGGTTTGTATTTGTTGCTCAAATGCCTGCAGGTGCTACCCACTGTCTCCTACAGCAGCAAGCATCTCCGTGAGAGTGAAGACTTCACAAGGACTTCCTCTGCTTCTCCTGCTGACCACAGTCAGAGACTCTCTGTGGTATTGCTTCACCTCAACATGTGATTACCAGATGTTTTCCATACCCTATGAGTCCCCCAATGTTGTATGACCTTGGGCACATCTTCTCAGGTCCTCAGTTTGCCATCTGTTAACTGGGGCATAATAATGTGTTACAGGTTTTTAAAGCCAAATAGGATAAGCAATCATCTGAGTTGGAGTGCTGTATAATAGAGGCCACTGGACTTCCCTGAATTCTCTTTTGAACAATAGCAAACATCTTAGAAAATGTATCCTGCTTTGACTCACTCACAGCTAGCCTCTGAGGGTCCAAAGGAAATGTGGTAAATGGTGCCAACATTAATTACCATCACAGATAGATGCATCTGTGTTTGGCTCCCTGCATGAACTCCCACACTTTGCTGAGCAGAAGAGCCCAACAAAAAGGTTTACTCCTCAGATAGATATAGACTGTGAGCAAATCACACCTTACCTTTCCTGTTACGGCACTTATAATAGTAACTTGTTGTAATAGTAATATTTATCAAACGTTTCTGTCCCTGCCTTCAACCATATGGTTCCTCCCTGGATCTTGCCAAACTCCACTCAGCGGATTCTGCACCAAGGTAGTGATGCCAGTGATGAGCTCCCTCTTTCCGTTCCCTCTCCTCTGCGTGCATCCCAATGGCTCCCCAGCAAAAAGGGGGCCACATCTCCATTAACCTTGATAGGTGCTCCTGCAGTGCAAAAAATAATGGTGGTGGTGATCACAGAGCTAGCTGCCTAGGGAGAAACTTTTCTTCTCTGACACCTGTGAGCAATCTGGAGCCATTAGCCATTTCACTCCAATACTAATGATGCTCCCTTCAGTCATTATCACTTATTTTTTTTTATAAAACCCTACAGTAAAGCTGAATCTAACAGGTCATTAAAAGCCCAAGGAAGCCCTGACTGACTTGATACCAATTGTTCCTTATGTCTGACAAGATTTTCCCTATTGAGCATTTGGCTTGCATTTTATGTTGCCTTATTAAACTGTACTAGACTTTAATCAAGGTCAAACAGGGGCAAATTTGCGTTTCTAGAATCCAAACAGCTTTTGCCAGGGTGCTGAGCTGCAGCTTGTGTTGTTGCATGAGCTCTCCCCACAGATGGAGCCCTGTGGATTTCCTTAGCATGGGGCATGACCTGTGACTCTTGGACCCATGGAAAAACCAGGACCCATAGTTGTTTATACTTCATTAAAGTCTCATTCAAATCTTTCCCCAATGCCCCTGAAGTGAAACACCTGGACGAGGAGATCAGTGAAGAAAGAACGCTGTGTCACAGCATGAATAAAACATATTCTAATTTTATCAACACCTAGAGACCCAGACTTTAAAAACCTGAGGTATTTTTTTCCCTTTATAAGGTATATGATGAACAGCCGATTACATTTTTGATGTCTTTTAATGATCATAATTAAGTATGATCCATCATTGTAATTTCACCACTAAATCAAGGTAGATCACCATAACAGTCATGATAAATCATGCTCTTTGCACAACTATTCCCAAGGATGAACCAGAAAATGAAGTTAGAGGACTTCAGAACCTCTCTGCTCTGTCAGCAGAATACTCAGTGGTGAGTGCAACCCAACGGCACAAAAGAGATGTGATGAGTGGAACCACTTGTCTCCCCCCAGATTCACGGGCTTGCATGGCTCCTGTCAAGAGCTGTGCCTCTGGCCCTACTTTCCTACATCTGAGGAAGTTAATTCCTGGTCATCCTTTCTGTTCATTTTTCATACTGAAAGCCCAGGTTCAGTGTTTCTTATTTAAAGGAAGATGGTATCTAAAGAAAACAGTTCCTTATGGTATTCCCTCTGCAAACCTCCATCTTAAACAGAATATTGTTTTTAAAGAATGTAAGTAACTCTACAGTCATGCCAGCCATGACTAAGGCCAAAGTCCTCTCCATTGGAGGTTAGTAAGAACTCTTGGGGCTATCCATATTTATCAACACTCTAAATTAGTCTGTAAGGAAGTTTACGATGGGGCAATATATCCTCTTTGGGGCCATTAAGGCTCCCATATCACTTCTGACATCTCATCATATGTTGCTTAAGGGCAAAAATCTGGATAGTACTAGGAAGATGGATTTTCTTTCACCAAATTCAAATCTGAGGGTCTACACGGTTTTTTCCTGACTTTCCTCTGTAATTTCAGTTCTGTTAGACACTGTTCTTCAATGTTACATGCCCCAGATGGCTGCCTACCCAAGACATGTGAAGAGAGCTCTTGGGAATATAAAAAGAAAAAATCTGACGTAAGCTTCTCAGCCCAAAAGTTGAGCAAATAAGTGCTGAAGTATCCTGTTGACTGCTCTAGGACTCTCTGGAGGAAAAATAAATAGTCCTGCTAATGTAAAACATTGACTTTTCCATGTAGTTTTGTATGACGGAGTGTGCTTAAAGTGCACCAACTAAAGTGCTCATATAGAAGATGTAAAAGATTCATCATCAGAGAAATGGGGAAACTGGGTGTCACAGGTGTGCAATGCTGTTGTACAGGATATCAGCAGCAGAACTTTTTCTCTCTGTCCACTAGGTACAGTTTCCTTCTGAAGACCATGAAGAGAACAGAACAAGGTCCCTTGAGAGGACAGTAAAGATGGTAAATTCCCCTCATCATAGTCCAAATGAGAAGTACAGTAAAGGCGATCCATCACAGCTATATTCCTCACTGTCCTGCAAGCTGGCAGAGGGCTCCCATCACTCTTGGTCTTCTTTCTCACATTCATTTTAATCAAATCTCTGTCATTTTCAGGTTCAGGTACAGCACACTCAGCTCAACCTGCCTTTGGCTCTGCGTCAGGGGTGTCATATTATCCATCCATGATACAATGGTAATGCTTGATAGCCAGGAAGGTCATTTCATCTCTAATAATTCCCCCCAAAGGGGATATGAAGGTAGAGTGATTACAGAGTCATATACCTTCTTGCAGAATACCTCATCCTCTTTGTTGCTAGATTATTTAAATGATAAATGGAAATTGGCCAAGGGAAAATCACTTAGAAATGAATTGTGGTCATAAGCCATAGGAAACACATTAGGTTTCCAGAAAGACAAAATAAAAACCATCAAAGGTTACTGTCATTCCTAGACACAGCCTAAAAACACCTGTTTAAAGTATTTTAGATTTAGTACCACATACCTGTTATTAGGGAGGGAAATACCATGAGACAGGGTACTGGTTCTGCAGAGGTCCATCACTGCATGAATGGCCCAATAAACTCAAACAACTTGTCAAAACCTGGACCTGGTTCTCTGATGATCTAGGAAGAAGGCACATGTGTACAGCTAGTCTCTGTAAGCCAGAGGCGTTCACATGCTAATCTTAGACTGTGCCAAGCTAAGAGAAAGCGGAGATGCTCCTTTATAGCTCAAAAAAAACCTGGGAGCTGAGATCTGAGCTCTTTCCAACACAAGATGACAATACTGTAATTCTAAAAAATCAAAAATGTATTATAATTTTTCTTCACACTGTCATCTGAAATTCTGCTTTTGCTACTGCCTTTGTTCACATTCTTTGAAATACAAGTAAATACCCCTTACAGTCATATCTGTGTAGTCAGCTGGGAGAGGCGAGCGGGGGATGCCAGTAAGGATGGTGAGGTTCATCCCCTGACTCTGCCACTGCGCAGCCAAGCAGCCTTGGGCTACCCAGCCCAGCATCGCAAAGCTGTCTCAGATCTCCTGATTGTGAAACGAAGGATGGTAATAATACTGCTGTGGCTCGGTGATGCTTAATTAACACTGGGGAAGAGCTCTGCACGTTGTACGCACTGTCAAAATGCCAATGCCTTTGTTGTGTTGCTTACAAGATAAGGAGATGACAGCAGGTAGGTTGTGGTCTTGTTGGGCCAGCCTGCACCACGCTGCACAGCCCTCACCACTACCACGTACATGCTTTCCTGTCTGCTCCTGCCCAGCTCCTGTCTCCTGACTAATGTTTAAATCATAAGCTCTTTAATGCAGAAGCATTTCTTGCTCGGGATCAGTGCAATGTGGGAGCCTGGTTCATGGCTAAAACTCAGAGGCATTGCAGGAGTACAAATATTATCACTGTAAACGGTTGCTCTGCTTTGTGGCGTAGGTTTAGTTTGTGGGCATGTACTGAAATCCACCTGCTTTCCCCCAATCCCCGTGTTTCTTCTTTATTGACAGCTTAATCACCTTTATGTCTGCTGCTTATCTTGGAGGATTTTCTATGAATTGCATTCACTTACTTCCACTGTGGCAATACCTGACTTTGCTAATTAATCGCCTGGTGGACACGGTTACAAGCCACAATAAATATTTTCTGTACCAGAGAATAATCATGATGCTGCCACTTGACCTGAGGGTTTTCACATCTTTTGATGTTTTCTTTTTTGTTCTTTTCTTTTTTTTTGGTCTTACGACTCTGTTAGCTGTCTCACTGCAAATGCAAACGGATGTTTCACATCTTATGACTCAATGACCCAATCCACAAACCTAAAACAATAAAACTTCAGGCACTGATGTTTCTATCAAATGAAAAGTCCATCTACCCCTTTCAGCCTAGTACAAAAGATGAAAAAAATAAAGGTTAGCCTAGGGGAGCTTAGTCTCCAAAACCACCGAATCCTTGGAGACTACCAACAATATTAGTAATTACTGCTCAAAGCAAAGCTGAGTTGGCATGGAGACCACCAAGAGCTGGGTCTTTAAGAGATCAGCTCCTATTCAACACATATATTAAGTGCTGTATTAAGCACCTACTGAACCCCAGAAAAAAATATAATCACAGAATTATTTCTAAATGGACTTTTTAGTTTTTCATAAGTTAAGAAAGGGGGTCATGAATAGAAAGGGCAAAAATCAGCATGGAGAAACATTTACCTCAGCCTCTCTGGGTGCCATTAATCACCCATTCTGCAAAGCTTTGTACAAAAGCCATTAAAATTTAAGATGGGAGAAACTGCTGCTATTCCTACAGCCATTGCTGCTACTACTACTCTTAATTAAGGTCTGAGGGCAGTTAAATGCTTAGATATGATAAGGCTTAGAGGTGAGCTGACTTGCCAAATGGAGAAAGAAAACATTGCCAAACAGGATCAGAGCAAGGACCCGAGGCAGGGACATGTGATGTGGTGTGATGGGACAGGCACCTCCTCTAGAGAAGCCAAGTCAAAGTTATGCTCCATCTCAAGCAACAAATAGGAACACAAACACTGTCCCTGAAAAGGCTTTTCTTCGCAGGTACCCTGAGACATGTTTCTGTAAAGATGGAGTTTGTGAGGACCACCTAATGCAGGAAAGGATGGACGCGTTGAACAAAATCACATGGATTCTTCCCTGGAGAAAAGCCCCAGGCCAAGAGCTAATATAATACGAAATGAAGAATAAAAGCCACAGCCAGAGGCTCCACATTTTCAGGGCTAGGAATCCAGATCTGGAAAACCTCTGGGTGATGAAAGGTCTTCAGTACCTTTGCCAAACGCAAACAACTCAACATAACTTGTGCTTAGAAGTGGCTCCGAGCATTACCTGGGAAGTTAGTGTCGTATTGTATAATCCACATTTGCTTTATGATGACACAGTGTCTTCCCTGCTGGATATTTTACCTTTCAAGCAGTAAGACAATAAACTACAGTCCCTGACAAGAAATGTTTTCATTGCCATTGTTCTAGAAACACATGTTTTCTCTTTCACTATCAGCGCCACCTAAATCAAAAGAGGTGACTTTCACAATAAATCAGATAAGAACGGCTCAAAACTGATATCTGCCAGCTTGTTTTCTCCCTTAATGGTACTCCTGAGGCAAGCTGAGATGCCTTTTCCCAGAGCAGCCCAGAGGATGGGCGTGAGGAGAAGGATGAAGGCACTGCCAGAGGCAGACCACGGCATTATGGCCATCCCCAGCCTGGCGCGAGTGATCACTGAACACCCCTGGCGCTGTGATGAATGACACTGCATAAAGTAGAGCAGTATGGGAAGCAGGCAGAGAAATACATGAGAAATTAACCATTTCTGAGCCCTAAGAAGTGCACTGCTGAATGGCACCCTTTGAAGTCATTGTGAGCCTACAGCACAGACAGAGATGCTGCCAAGTGGGCATTTGTCTTAGTGGTAAGGACTGATTTTTGGCTGACAAGCTGAGGTTGTAGATTCTGAACAAAAATCCAGTGCTGTGGCTTTGCTGCTCACTGTTAAGGGCTTGGGATTCTCTCCCTTTCCCCTATGATATCCTGGGATACACAGGATGAGTTAAACATAAATGACCACCGGAGTCATTCTCCTCCATCTAGCATCTCGGCAGCTGTTTGCCCAGCTGGGGATGAGTGCAGGTTGTCTCAGCAGCTGGGAGTCTGCGCTGCACACCTGAACTCTGCATCCACGGGTAAACAACAAACCCCATCTTAGTCTCCTCTGCTCAGTTGTTTGTGAGGTCTCTGGGAGGATGAGAGAAGGGTAAATGGAGGAGCTTGTGCACTGCCGTTCTTCATCTTGGTCTGCCGCAGCTGGGGAGGCACCACGGTGAAGTAAGGCATTTGTAAGGATGCCTGAGAGGAACAGGTGGGTAGTATTTCTTCTCTGCCCCTGCGTTAATCTTTCCCGTGCTAAAAGAAAAAGATAACTTATTCTTTTCATTGTATGCTGCCCTTGTTTTTCCCCACACAGAGCGGATCCAGCTTCTCCCCTCAATGTGATGGGTTTGTTCAGATGCCTGTCCCCTGTGGGATCCCAGGGACCATGCCCGAATGGAGTTGACGCTCTCATTTTTCCCTGCTTCCTCCTTCCCCGGGAGCCCAGTGAGACCTGCCGGGCCAGCAGCCAGAGCTAGGGTATCTTCAACACTGCCTCTGTACACCAAAGTTATGTTGGGTGTCCTTTCCCACTGGGCCACAGATCAACCAACCATATGCTATAAACCCTCCCCAGGAGCAGTTAGAAACTCCATCGTGCACACTGACTAGGAAGACTGACTCAAACTAGAGCTGTTGCCATCTCTGGGAAGGATGCATCTCTTCATACACTCAAAATCCAGTTCCCACTCACTGTGGTGCACACAAAAACCTTCACAGAGAGAACTGTGAACTACAAGAACATTGGAAAGGGACTTTTTACAAGTGCATGTAGTGATAAGACGAGGGTAATGGCTTCAAACTGAAAGAGGGGAGATTTAGATGAGCTCTCAGGAAGAAATTATTTGCTGTGAGGGTGGTGAGACACTGGAACAGGTTGCCCAGAGAAGCTGTGGCTGCCCCATCCCTGGAGGGGTTCAAGGCCAGGTTGGATGGGGCTTTGAGCAACATGGTCTAGTGGGAGGTGTCCCTGCCCATGGCAGGAGGGTGGAACTCGATGATCTTAAAGATCTTAAAGTCTCTTCCAACCCAAACTGTTCTATGAACTTCCAATGTCTGTAGATCAGTTCCAAAGAGCAAGAACTCATATGCCTGAGTGTAGGGATGCAGAGGAAAGGCACATGCAGGTCAGAAGCTCCGTAGCAATCTTGTCCCTGTGGGAAGAATATCCCTTGCCCTTATAAGATCATTCCCTTCTCCTCACACTGCCACTGTGCTGCTGGTCATTAAGGCACCTTATTCAGACACTGGCTTCCACTTGAGGCCATTACAATCTCTTATCCAGAGCATGTCTGAATTTTTAAAAGTTCTGCATTATGTCTCCTTGCATTTCATATTCAGCTACACAACCAGAGCTGTTGTCTGCATTCTCATTATCTTGGACCTTCATTAACCTAACGTCTTCCCTGATCTTGAGGAATTAAAGCTCAGGGTGAGCCCTGCTGCCAAAATCAGCATCTTACCTGACCACATCACCACTATGTACAGCCTTCCCATAGCCCTGATCGCTGACACACCAAACATGACCTGTACAGCTCCACAGGTGTTCATCACACAACTGATCATCACTCCCAGTCCAAGCTGACACTCTTTTTTTTTTAGCCCAATGGTGCAAGCCTCTGCTGTCCTTTTCCCCAAGAAACACTTGCTTATTTTCTCTCCTTAACCCCCATGGTTTTACACAATCTTTGTAAACATTCGCTTTGTTGTTCTCCCCAAACATTTCATTAAGATGCCAGTTTGTGCTACAAAAAGATAGACCTTGATTAGACAGCTGATATCTTGCAAACAGCATCTATAAAGGTGACTAGCATGTCCAGACCACAGTCTCCTTATCCTCTACTTTTCCATCTCAATGTCTACATATCTGTTTGTCTCATCTCCTAAATTAAAAATTTTGGGAGGTGGAGACAAGCTTTTTGTACAGCAATAAGCACATCATGGTCCTGTTCCACACCTAGAATTTGTGGCTGATGCTACAGTAGTCCCATACAGTGCAGGGATGTCACCTCTCTCAGATGTTTTCTGCTTGGCTTCCCCTCCTGTTCAACCCCTGTCTGTTTTCTGTCCAGTGCCTACTCTCCATTTCAAACTTCTCCGTTTTCACTTGTCCACAATTTTTTGCCTCCCTCTGGCAATGTCCATTTGCCTTTTCACCATTCAATTCCCTTGCTCTCATCACTCATGGCTCACCAAAAAGCCCACTTGTTTATGCCATCTCCTGGTCTCCAGTCATGCTCTGCCTTCCCAGCATATTCCCACTTCCCTGGGCTCTCCTGCCTCCTTCTTCAGTCTTTCTACTGAACTATCGTGCCCCATGCTAGTTCACATCACTCTCTCTCTGCTCATATCATGAAGCACAGGCACATCTCACAGACAGAAATCAAAATATATGAAAAGAGGAATTGGGGATAAGACAGACCCATTGCCTGTCTCGTCCAGCACACTTCCACTGGCACCAGCTGTTCCAGACAAAAGTATTAAAATCCCATGAGCAGCCTTAGGATTCAAACTCCCCCAACAGGAACATTCCGCTGTAATCCCTAATAGTTACAGATCATTCTATGTCTTAAGGCAGGAAGTATTATGTGTCTGTATTAAAACATTATCATTTGAGATAGGGATATCTCATTACCATACCCAGATATGGAAAGTACTGCAGGACCTGCTGCTTTTCCCGATCATGATTTAATGCAAGGAAAGGGATTGGGATCTGCATTGTTCCTGCCCTGCTGTGATGGAGCAGAGGCGAGCAAAATCCCATCTCCAGAGGAATTACACAGAAACACTGCTTTTGTGCGCTGAGGGACACTGTGGCACCCTGGTGATTTGCTTCAGGACATCAGGAGAATGGTTAAGTTTTAGGAGCGTCCCAGAAAGCATACCCCCAGCACCTCCAAAAGGGCCCAGCAACTACCACAGTTTCACTTTGGCTTTTACACCCTAAGCAGTTGGTGCCTGGGAATTCTGCTGTAATGTGGATTTTGCTACAACTCCGGACTGAGCTTTCGGGTTGTAGTGAACTCAAGCCCATGCCTTACAGACCTTATTAAAAAAAAAAAAAAACAACACCTTTGCACAGCTCTAATTTTCATTTCAACATTTGCTTTACACCTCCAGGCTTACTAGAAAGCTGTATTTGTACCAGCAGAGACCTTAATTTGCATACAGAAACAAAACAAAAAATCAAAATTAAACATATGAATTCAATTGCTGAAAAACATCCTTTTGCTAAGGGTTCAAAAGTAATGACACTATCATTTAGAATAGCCTCATGTGGGTGTGTGCCTTCTGAGAGCTGTGAGAGGAAAATAAACCACGTTAAAATACAATTCCTCTAGCAGTTTCTGAGACACAATCAAAACCTTACAACAGGGATTTTTCAGAAGACAGGATTCTAGCTCAATAGTATCTATAGATTGGATAGTCCCAAATGACTCATGTGGAATTTTTATTCCAAACTAAAGGTGGAAATAATCTTTATGTGTACATGTGTGCACATACCATCTTCACCACTGGAATGGCTGAGTGCCTCACACTTGGATTCTTGTCCTTGTACAGGCCAGGTAAAACTGGAAATTTAGGATGTGAGTCAGGAATTAAGACAACACAGACATTGATGCTACTCATTTGTAAACACCCTACCTGTCTTCAAGAGCAGGTTGCTCTCCACAGGCTACTCCCCAGGACAGAGACTCTGCAGGGCCACCAGTGAGGGAATAAGGGGTATCCTGCTGGTGTAACATATGGGAGTCCTCAAAGTGCTGCTGGCAGTGCTTCTCACCAAAGGGCTTTAAAGAAACTTATGGGTCATGGTACAAAAGTAAAAACTTCTCTTGAAATAGCAACTGTTCAATGGAGACAAAGCTAAACAAGGGAATAAATGATCCATACTCACAGTGGAGGAGGTTATCTGCAGGGATCTGCACTGCTCAGTGCTGCCCAGGTATTTGTGTTTGAGATGGGAAACACGCTGTTTTGGTCGGCAGCTTCTGGACACGTTCAACTGGAAACAGCACAGAAAGAGTACAGATGTGACCAAAGCTGCGAAAGGGCTCCCATCCAAGAAGCCATTACCTGGGCTGGGATTCCCTACCCCTGGGAAAGAGATACACACAAAGGCTATAAAATCAGGAATGTTGTGTAAGGAAAAAAAAAGGGGGACAAATATTTACTGTTTCCCACAATGCAAGAAGTAGGAGACATCACTGTCTGGAAATTATTAGCTGCAGGCATAAAAGACACTGAAGAAAGCACTTTTTCCCATGCTGCTTAGTTAAGATAAAGCACAACTGCACCCAGAATGCTTCCTGCTGGCAGACAGCATTGTTGGTCACTGAAGCCCAAAGGGTGGAATTTATTTTTTTTTTAATTTTATTAAAATATATTTCTATTAAATAGAAACATGTCAGAGAATATTCCCCAAGCACACATGGGCATGGGTTTATTTAAGCCTTCAGAAGACGGCACTTTCACAGTGCCTCCAATCAACTCTGGTACCCTGAGCAAACCCCGCACGTTCACAGATTCAGCAGGACAAGGATGTACAAGGTCCTACTGTAAGAAATCCCAGTCCCTCACTCCTTATGTCTCCAAGTCCCTGTTTCCGATTGGAGGCAATGACTTTCACCTAAGCATCCAGCAGGCTTTGACCAGCCTGCTCCATTGATATTCGCACCCACTGGGACATCCACAAAAGAAATGCAAATTATCAGTAGGATTATGCTCTGAAAACAAATTCTAAATACCCACCACATCTAGTATCTTCTGTCTTACCCAGCCAGAGCTGCTGTGATGGTCTTCTGTGGCGGAGACACTGGCATATCCTGAGAGTATTCTCAGACAATCTCCATGCATTTTTCAATCAGATCTGCTTCTGGCGGCTGGGCTCACCAGTGAACATGACTCACTCCCGGAACGTTAGGAAGCATGAAGCAGAAAAACATCCATAAAGGATTAGATCACAATCCCAGTGACAGCACTGACGATTACTAAGGGGGGCAGAAAAAAGGTTCGTATTAAAGACTTTTGCTAGGATGTGTATTTTGCAGCATTTAAAATTCTTTGAAGACTAAGTCTGTGTTAAAAGATACCCTTGCTCAGAAAAAGACAACCTTTGGCTGGTATTATATGATACAGTTATGTGGCCATCTGGATTTTGCCTTCAATCATTTTCATTGATTCAGAGGCATTTTAAAATGCTTAAGTTACTACATTGGATTTAAATTTCAGATCAATGTTGTCTTTGCAGAACTGCTCTGTCTAGAAACATGGCTGAGCAAACCCTGTGCAGTGGCAGTGAGGGGCTGTGCAAGGCCTTCGCTGAAGCTGGCACCTCTCCCATTCAGGCAGCTATTGACAGCAAAACTTGTTGTGTTAATTCTGCTTGCAGCCTTTGAGGTCTCAGATGTCTTGGATGGCACAAGGGCTTNCTGCAGGGCCACCAGTGAGGGAATAAGGGGTATCCTGCTGGTGTAACATATGGGAGTCCTCAAAGTGCTGCTGGCAGTGCTTCTCACCAAAGGGCTTTAAAGAAACTTATGGGTCATGGTACAAAAGTAAAAACTTCTCTTGAAATAGCAACTGTTCAATGGAGACAAAGCTAAACAAGGGAATAAATGATCCATACTCACAGTGGAGGAGGTTATCTGCAGGGATCTGCACTGCTCAGTGCTGCCCAGGTATTTGTGTTTGAGATGGGAAACACGCTGTTTTGGTCGGCAGCTTCTGGACACGTTCAACTGGAAACAGCACAGAAAGAGTACAGATGTGACCAAAGCTGCGAAAGGGCTCCCATCCAAGAAGCCATTACCTGGGCTGGGATTCCCTACCCCTGGGAAAGAGATACACACAAAGGCTATAAAATCAGGAATGTTGTGTAAGGAAAAAAAAAAGGGGGACAAATATTTACTGTTTCCCACAATGCAAGAAGTAGGAGACATCACTGTCTGGAAATTATTAGCTGCAGGCATAAAAGACACTGAAGAAAGCACTTTTTCCCATGCTGCTTAGTTAAGATAAAGCACAACTGCACCCAGAATGCTTCCTGCTGGCAGACAGCATTGTTGGTCACTGAAGCCCAAAGGGTGGAATTTTTTTTTTTTTTTAATTTTATTAAAATATATTTCTATTAAATAGAAACATGTCAGAGAATATTCCCCAAGCACACATGGGCATGGGTTTATTTAAGCCTTCAGAAGACGGCACTTTCACAGTGCCTCCAATCAACTCTGGTACCCTGAGCAAACCCCGCACGTTCACAGATTCAGCAGGACAAGGATGTACAAGGTCCTACTGTAAGAAATCCCAGTCCCTCACTCCTTATGTCTCCAAGTCCCTGTTTCCGATTGGAGGCAATGACTTTCACCTAAGCATCCAGCAGGCTTTGACCAGCCTGCTCCATTGATATTCGCACCCACTGGGACATCCACAAAAGAAATGCAAATTATCAGTAGGATTATGCTCTGAAAACAAATTCTAAATACCCACCACATCTAGTATCTTCTGTCTTACCCAGCCAGAGCTGCTGTGATGGTCTTCTGTGGCGGAGACACTGGCATATCCTGAGAGTATTCTCAGACAATCTCCATGCATTTTTCAATCAGATCTGCTTCTGGCGGCTGGGCTCACCAGTGAACATGACTCACTCCCGGAACGTTAGGAAGCATGAAGCAGAAAAACATCCATAAAGGATTAGATCACAATCCCAGTGACAGCACTGACGATTACTAAGGGGGGCAGAAAAAAGGTTCGTATTAAAGACTTTTGCTAGGATGTGTATTTTGCAGCATTTAAAATTCTTTGAAGACTAAGTCTGTGTTAAAAGATACCCTTGCTCAGAAAAAGACAACCTTTGGCTGGTATTATATGATACAGTTATGTGGCCATCTGGATTTTGCCTTCAATCATTTTCATTGATTCAGAGGCATTTTAAAATGCTTAAGTTACTACATTGGATTTAAATTTCAGATCAATGTTGTCTTTGCAGAACTGCTCTGTCTAGAAACATGGCTGAGCAAACCCTGTGCAGTGGCAGTGAGGGGCTGTGCAAGGCCTTCGCTGAAGCTGGCACCTCTCCCATTCAGGCAGCTATTGACAGCAAAACTTGTTGTGTTAATTCTGCTTGCAGCCTTTGAGGTCTCAGATGTCTTGGATGGCACAAGGGCTTTGCTGAGAGAGTTGAGGTTGTTCAGCCTGGAGAAGAGAAGGTTCCAGGGAGACCTTAGAGCCCCTTCCAGGACCCAAAGGGGCTACAGGAAATTAACACGTAGTGACATGACGAGGGGTAACGGCTTCAAACTGAAGAGGGGAGGTTTAGATTAGATCTCAGGAAGAAAGTTTTCACTCTGAGGGTGGTGAGACACCGGCCCAGGTTGCCCAGAGAAGCTGTAGCTGTTCCATCCCTGAAGGGATTCAAGGCCAGGTTGGATGGGGCTTCGAGCCACTTGGTCTAGTGGGAGGTGTCCCTGCCCAGGGCAGGGGGGTGGAACTAGATGCTCTTTAAAGTCCTTTCCAACATAAACCATTCTATAACTCTATTACTGATTTCTTCCACTGACAACAGCAAAGATGATTCCAATTACCATTTTCTTGGCAAATTTATTAACCAGAGCCAAACAGTCTTGGGTAGGTTGTTGGTTGGCTCTGTGGGTGGTTGGCATCTGTGTCCCTTCCATCGCTGGGTAGTGCAGTGGGATGACCCATACCATGCTTGCTGTCCCCATCACCTGAACCATGGCATCTTGCAGCAGCTGTCTTGCCATGGTGACCCTGCTCCTCCTTATCATCTGTGTGATGAGCCGGCACAGTATGGTCTAGCCCCTGCTTTGGAGGACACTGCGGAAATCGTCCAGATGCGCTGCTGGGAACTATTCTTGTGCTCAAACATACTGGGAGCTATTCTTGTGCTCAAGCATCATCAGCTATGGGCTCTTGCTAAATTATCTGCTTCATATAGTGAAGGTGAACTTCTCCATTACACCCTCTGACACAATTACCCAGTTTGGCCTGGCCTCATGGCACAGGGGTTTCCTTCCCCACAGCGTGCCAAGCCTTTGGAGCGTGCTTGGCCGCAGACTTTGGCTGAGGCTTGCTCCTTCTCCTCTGCCCCTGCCCACTGCTTTGCAAGCAGCCCCTACAGAGGGGATATTAGTTCAATCCCCTGGTGCCTCTTTTCCAGTGCTTGTGCAGGGAACGATGCTAATTACTGCGTTACATCCTGCAGCTTGAAAGGAATTCACAATGAAGCTGACAGAATTGGACTGAGCACCAGGTAAGAAAGTGAAATTCGACTGTCAGCAGAGCTGTGATGACACCATGGGACACAAATCAGCCAAATGCGTCTGCCACTGTGGGTCCTTTGCCCCATAGTAAAAGAAACAAAGATTTAGTGATAAGCCACAGCCTGGCATGAGAAATGCACCTCCTCCTGGCTGTACGGGGCTGGTGAAGCTGAACCGTAAAGGCTTATGCTAAATTACACATGGATGGGGCTCAATCAGGATTATACTTTTCCTTCTGTATTTTGGTACAAAAGAGATACTCTCTTACAAAGCTGGAATGGGAAGAAACGCTCCCCCCTTTCAAGCTGCACACAGTCACTAAAGCTTTGTTGTTCCCTTAAATACCTAACATCAAAAATTCAGAAATCAGAGGCATTATCATTTCCCCAAGCTTTCAGGGCTGTTCTATGGGGTTAAACCACTGTCTGACATGTGGAAAGCCAGAAAAGCTTAAAATAATTTTAGGAGATCCTTCCTCTTTTCCTGCAGCCTGCAAATAGGCATTTAGGGATTAGTATCCAGGGCACCTATCATGACAGTCTTTAACCAGGATCAATAGAAGGAGAAATGCATAATCAATACATTGATGAGAACAGCCTGACCTTTCCACAAGAACTGCAGGGACAAGGGAGCACTTAAAGAAAGTTTAGGCAAGTTTTCTTAAAATGAATTTCAAATTTGTGGAAAGTTCTCAGCTATATATAGATCAGGATGAGGGGGCAGACATCAAACAACTGCGTATGCAAAGGGCCTCTGGCCAGCTTCTAGTCCAACTCTACCATGCAAGCCCATCTCCCAGCTTATTTGCATGGCAGCCCAAGGTGAAAAGACAAGATCAAGTGGGAAAAATAATAATCTCCTGCTGCAGATGCAGAGAGCTCTCGGGCAGGTCGAGTCTCCTCGCCAGCGCAGTGGGGCTCGCAGAAGCTGGGGCTGCCTCTGGAGGGACGGCGCTGGAGATGCCCTCACCTGCTCAACAGAGGAAAATGCAGACACAGAGGCAAAATCTGCCCTTAGCAGCTCTGGAGCTGCTATGGCAGCAGAAAGGCAGGGCTGACCCTGATGCTTTGAGAAGGCACACTATCATTGCAGTGCCCAGGGCATCAGCAGAATAACTTCCTCGGAGAAGTACACAGCTAATTAGTTCCCCACATACTACACTGCTGAGTGGCCACCATTGCAACCAGAAATTAGTCTAAGTGTGAATATGACTGACTAGACGGGAGCTGACTTATCGTTCGCTGACCCCCAGCCACCCATCACAGTGGCAGCACCAGCCCTAATGAGAATTTATGACAAAGCCACCAGCCACGGAAACTCACCTGGGCTGGAGGATGAGTTGTGCACCAGGACCTGGGCTTCTTCTTCGCTGAGAGGGAAGGGATGCATTTTGCTTCTCCAGGAGAAAGGGACAAGTGGTGCTAGCATAAATCAGAGCATGGAAGCACTCTGCTTCATGCACCCAAAATACTTTGTTTCACAACAGCCATTGCCAAACAGCACACAGAGACTTGTCACGGCGGTCCCTGGCACACCCTGTCCCTGACAGCCCCTTTTGCCAGGGGTCAGCACCCTTTGCTGGGATTCCCTGGGATTCCCTGGGAGCCCAGGCTGGGATGAAACCAGAAGTGGTAGGGGAGCACCTCACATCTACCCAGTATGGTCAAGGGCTTGGGCATCAGCCTGAAAGGCTGATGATCTAACTGTAGTAGCAGAGTGAGGAACTGCATAATCTTTCCCTATAGGTGATTTTGCAAGCAATTACATAATTACTGCTTTCAAGATTGGCATAAAAGTACCATAAAACTGTGCCAAACTGAGTCCAGGACATAAAAACACTTGGAAAACCTTGATAGAGAGAAAAGGTGTGATGGGCTCATACCTGCAGCACTTAGAGGGAACTCAGTGACAGTCTCCATTTTTTATTCTGCTGCAGAATAAAATTGGTACCTGGATGGTACCAAATATAACAGTTATCTCCATTTCAAAAAATGCGCTTAATCTATTTCTATTAATTTGCAGCAGCACCATAAGCTGCTGGAGACAGCGGTATGTTGCCCAGTACAGCAGGGTGTCTAGCCCCATTAGAATAAAAACCTCAGCATTAATAAGTGTTGTCAATGCAGGGCTTGCATGACTTGCTCAGACTTTGAAAATTCCTAACAAATTCAGGAAAGTACAAGGCTCTGTCTTGCACTGACAGTATATTTGGTTTAAAATCTATTACAGACATAAATAGTTATTACAATGTATGTGTTATAGATACACACAGACATACATATATATATACACACACACACATATAGAGTTTTTCTTTAAAACATCTCTGTTACATTTCTTCTTTAAGTGCTATTGCTTTTCCTGCAGAACTTCAAACCCAGAACTAGGTATTTTAAAGCAAGGAAATTATCACCGAAGGTATAAATACGTCTTAGCATACCACTGACTGACAACATGAGCTTCATTTTCATGCTTTATAACACCATCTGAATCACTAAATATATTTCTGTTCTTGTAAGACAGCATTCCACATAACTTTTATTTGTGAATAAAAGGCAGAAAGATGCACGCACGCTCTGGAATCAGGTATAAATTATTTCGGCAGAGTCCATTACTCTAGGAAGCAGTCTGAATACCAACTCTGTGACATAAATACAGGCCAAGACTAACACTAGTCCATTACCAGTATTTGCAACACTTGTCCCAGACTCCCCAGTTACCTCTGCTGAGCCCAAGTCAAAGCGCCAGTTGTCCCATTGCTGCCCACAGGCCCTGGGTCCAGCACTGAGAGACTCCACCTGCTGCCACATGCCGAGCAGGATCCTCACACTTGGGTTTCAACCATCAACTTGGGTTCCAACCCACAAGGCTGTTGCTGCCACAAGCTGAATTGTGCCAACATCCAGCAGACCCAGGGCCAGTGATCTCCTTGCACGCCTGGGCACACGCAGCTCCATGGACACCTCAGACTAGGAGCACTGGGAAGTGCTGGGATCTCTTAGGGGTTCCTAAGGGGCAGAACCAATAGCAGACACTTCCGTGGGGGATGAGGCAGAATACTGATATTTTTGAAGAACACTTGCACCCGAGATTTGGTGCAATCACATTGGCCACAGCTAACCCAACAGCTCTTTCCAGCCATACATGCTCTGGGGACCCTCCAGCTTTGATTCCTGTTGGAGGTGCCCGGTTTGCACAAGGTTTGGGCAAAAAAAGGATGATGTATCCAAGCAGTCCCAAACAATGTCAACTAGTGACAATGATGTATGGAGCCAGGTCCTTGCTGCTACACCTGCATTGTAATCCGTGTTCATCTTTCATTGAGCGCGAGAACAAACCTGTCTGATCTACATCTATCATGCCCAACGGTGAATGTGGAACGATTTCCGTTTGGTGTCAGCCCTGTCCCAGCCATGATACTGAAGGTCAAAAAAAAGCCACAGGCAATATGTACAAGACTGCTGCCTGGGTTTAAAGAGCCTAAGTCCCATTGTCTGAGGTATTTGTGCTCATTTATTTCAAATGCTGCTCTGGTTCTGAAGACTATATAAATAATCATAGTGACCGCATCTTTCCTGTCTATGCCTTAAATGCCTTTTTCACTCCAGTCTTCCCATCAGCAAAGGATACCTTCAGGGTATCCTTGTATTTCTAAATATTCCAGAAACTGCAGATGATTTACTCTCACAGACCTAATGTAGCTCAATCCATTCTCATTTTCTATTCGTGACAGCAGTAGTTTGCTAAAGAACATCGGCTCCTATCAGTTCATATCGCTCATGACAACTTTACAGTATCTGATATAATTTCTAATTTTTGTGCCTCGAATAGCAATGCGCATCCCAGCAGCTGCGTGTTCCAGGGAAGCGCGAAGGCACAGTCTGCATCCTGCCACCAGATGGTACTCCATATGGACACAGCAGAGGAGGACATACTGGTGCTGCATCACCAGTGGCAATCCAGGCCCTTCCCCCTCACAATATTCTCTCTAAAGGCTGTACGTGGTATTGGGAATCGCATAGCCCAAGTTCTCCGTTCATTTCTGCATGATATATAGACTCAAAATGCGGTGGAGGGCGCTTCACCCAGTGCCGTTTTCTGTTCCAAGGAGTTGCAGGCAAGTGTGGCAGCCCTATTTGTGTGCACCCTCCCCAAGCTGGTTTGCTGAGCCTGCATCGTTTCCACTTTGCCTGCAAGCTCCTGAGCACTATCAGTATCAGTTGAAGCTCCATGTGGAGATAGATGGCATTTCTCCAGGGACGCATGTGTCCCAGTGTAGTTTGGAGGCCACAAACCGGCTGCCATTTGGGTGGTGCGGAAAATCAAAGCCATGCCCGCTGCCAGCCAGAAAAGATCCTGGCCACTGCTCCTTCTGCCAGCGCAGAAGAGGGAATCCCAGGGTACTAGCCAGATCCCAAGTTCTGTAATTACTTATTGACCTGAATGTCTTCACTCGTACCTTCAGGTGGAAAATCTGTTTGACATTCTGGAGCAGAATTGTCCAGACAGGATGATTGGACTGTCACCAAGGAGATTATTTTTAAGTGAAGTAACATACCCATCCCTGCATGAGCTATGGATCTGACAAAGCTCTTACTGGAAGGTTCTCAGGACACTTCCATGATGATTACTCACTTCCACACACCAGCATGGGATTAGTTTTAACTTTCGTACACAGAGACCAAGACTTGCACACCCAGGTTTCTTACAGAGCCTGTGCTAAAAAGCGCATACCACACCCTTCTTCCACCGCTTCCCTGCGGCTGATGGCACAAAAGACAAAGGAATATCAGTGAGGTCTCTGCCTGGTGGCTGGCCTCAGGAGAGGAATGCGTCTACTTTTTTGCTGCATGAGGAAATGGAGAGTCTTCTGAGCCACCGGCAGAAGTAGCAGAGCCTACTAATAATGTATCTACATAGATGAACATAGATGATGAAAACAAATACCAGTGGACACCAGCACAGTGACTACTGCAGGAGGAGGACAGTGGTATGAGAAGCATCAAGTATTCCAAAATCCTGACTCATGACCTCAAAATGCTTGAGTTCAGCTAAGTAAATATAAAGAAAACAAATGTTGGGGTTTTATTCACTTTGCTGTTCCTAAGCCTTGAGAATGCATTTTCTTCTCAGGTACAAGAGTTCTCATCTAAGCCCATCTACATGTTGTAACCACAGCACAGGAGATGGGTGTCAGCAGCAGTCCATGGATGTGGCTGTAAACCATGGCAACTCCAATAATTCCACAAGCAGCTGCCTCAGTGCCACAAGGAGAACACAACATTGTCTGCTCCAGTGGCCAGGGCAACCACCGACCTGTGGGTGCCCCAGCCTGGTCTGCCTTGTGTTTTGCTCATTGACATCTGATGGGCTGCCAAGACAACGCAAGCCTGGAAAGAAATGCATGGTCCTCTGTGAGGGGTGCAGGGAGAGGAAGAGTCAGGCCTGTGCCTGAACTAGTGCTGACCACCAAGAACCTGCCCTGCTAGAGGAAATGCTGAGACTTTGCTGCCTGAAATACCACCGAGCAGCAAAACAGCCCAACAACTCAGCACTGACTCAGGACAGCTTCCCTGTGAAAAGCAGTTCCCAACCCCAGTGCGCTGTGGTCCTGCAATTCCCACCACCCCCTTAGTGTGGTGGAGGGAGCCATCCAGGCATTAGGTCCCCTTTGATCTTTTCCAGAATAAAAGGCTAAAAAAGAACAGACTGTTTTCCTTACATTGGAGGGATGGAGGGGGAGGGGAAGGAGCGAGGGTGAGGAAGAGCAAAATTGGCCTGCTAGGTTCATCTCTGCCATAAGAAAAAGTCTTTTTAACTTCTCTTAATGAGGACTACTTTTTCCAGATACTACCTAATTATTGCAAATTGCTTCATCTTTTAATTGTTACTGCAAGGCAACTAAACATTGTTACGTTGATTGCTCAAGAGTGGATTGTTAATGGCTTTAATCATTTGATAATCCAGTAATACAATCAATGCAGCCCCGCACCTTGTAGGAATAATTTTGGGATCTACATGCCACAAGACATATATTGCCTTACCATATGTCAGTCTCCATGGGCCAGATTCTGCCAGCCTTCCTCCAGCACAGCTGCACTCTCGCACAAGACCACCCCCCACATTTCTGTGGGGACACTCGAGTAGGAATGACTCACTTTCTGTAGGGCTGGCCAAATCAGGGAGGTAAAATAAAAGGATTTGGGTTCCACGTCACAAGTGGATGATCTATCATTCTGGAAGAGAGAAGAGATAAGTTCACTCCTGTGTAATCATCACCAGGGCTGGGGTCTTGTTATGGTATGAAGAATCATGCAGTAAAGCATGTTTTCTAAGGAGGGTCCTGTAGCTCCAGAGCTGACAGGGGGCCTACAGGAAAGATGGGATGGAGAGGGACTCATGATCAGGGAGTGGAACAATAGGATGAGGGGTAATGGTTTTAAACTGGAAGAGAGAAGATTTAGATTAAACCTCAGGAAGAAATTATTTCCTGTGTGACGGTGGTGAGACACTGAAACAGGTTGCCCAGAGAAGCTGGAGGGATTCAAGGCCAGGTTGGATGGGTCTTTGAGCAACATGGTCTAGTGGGAGGTGTCCCTGCCCATAGCAGGGGGGTAAAACTCGATGATTTTTAAATCCCTTCCAACCCAAACCATTCTATGATTCTATGACAAGTTCACAGATAGCACAAACCTCCTGCAGTGGGGAGAAAGTAGGTGGCAGGGCTGATGCTGACAAGGCAGGGGACCCTCTTCCATGGGCCTCCAGAAATCAGCTACCAGAAGTGCCAGAGCTACTTGAGCAGCAAGGCAAGGTGTCAAGGAGGAGCTGCATTTCTTGCCTTCATGCCTTTGGTCTCACCATTGCTCGGGACTGGTCAGCAGGTGAAGTCTGTTGTAGCCAGATGCGGGGCATCTCTGAAGCCTGTGAGATCTCCACTGTAGTCTTTGAGGCATAAAAACAGCACCAGAGGCTGAATTCCTTCGGAGTTGCTGGAAGAGAGGGGAGGAGGAGCATCACCTCACAGAGACTCAGTCAAAAAAGTCAGTTCTGACAGACAACAAGGAGACTAATAAACTAAAGACTTGCTTTGATTTAGTGTTCAAGCAAAAGGAGACAATTAAGAGGCTGTGTAATTCAATAACAGTTAGCAGGAGAAGGAGCTGTCATAGGCAGAGGAAGGAGCACTAGCACCCAGACACCCCGCAAAGGAACGGAGCAGCAGGGCATGACCACACTCACCCTTGGGGCCACAGGGACTGTGGCCTGTTCCCAGCAACTTGGGGAGGGCAAGGGAGGGCAAAGGGGCAAACATCCCATTTCTCAGGAGAGTACAGGAAAATCAGGATAATTACAGGTCAGCTTCCCTTTACTTTTAATGCCAGATAAAATGAAAGGGTATTTAGTGAGGCATGCAGAGGAAGAAGTACCCACCAAAAAACCCCTAAAAAGATACTGTTGAAAGCCAGGCAAGGGGCAAAACTTGCCAGGACAATTTAACCTTAACTTTTCTAAAATGACCTCAGAACATTGGGATTCGTTTTTATTAAGGACTGATTTTCTCACGTGCTGGGAGCATATTTTCCATCCATGGTCAAGGAGCAAGCTGACATTCACTAGTCAGGGATCTGTAGTGTCAGTCAGGACCAAAAACCAGGGGATGCTCCCAGAAAGGGCTGGAGACTTGTCTTGCTACAGGAGCAGTACCCATTGCTGGCAAGCAGCAATCACCTAGAGCAGGCATGTGAAACACAAGCTGGTTCTGGCAGTCAGAAGCATGTAACTGAATTAGTGAGATTTTTCTCCTCTGTCACTTTTCGTTTTTCTTAAAGGCAGCTTCTACCCCCAACAGAGCAAGGAAAACCTGCTAAAGATAAGCTTTTTTGAGGGGCAGAGCATCTGGTTGAAAGGCGAGGCTACTCAAGGACTGGAGCAGCCAGAAGAGGTGTGAGATGCTGCCACCCAGCCTGGCGCTGGGGACTTGACCCTTTGGGTTGCCCCTCACCCTAGGGACCAGCCTCATAGTTACACACCAGCTTGCCACAACCCCTGCCTCTGAAAACTGCCCACCTTTATGCTCACAAATAATCAGAGTCCACTGATGTGCCTTCCCTGAGCAGGACCTGAGAGCTGCTGAACACAACCAGGGTTTTACAAATCCAGGACTCCAGCCTCACTGGGGCGCTGGGTGGGAAAGCCCTGGGGAATGGGGCAGTCTTGTCATGGGATCAAGGCCTTGGAGGTGGTTTTTTGACAATGCAATATGATATTTTAACTTCAGACTTCACACAAATCCTGCCTATTGGTATTGGCAGCTCATCAGCAGACAAGGGCTCAGAGACCATGGTGTCAGATACTATATCTATCACTAGGAAGATCCTCAGGCGGGTGGCTGGAGCTACATAGATCATCATTTTTATTATCAAAACATCACATGGCTTTTTACATGGTGTAAATAACATGAACTACAAGAACAAAGATGTGCTGCTGATTAAAAATATATGGGCACATACCTCAACAGTTCGGAGTCCAGTGGGCAGAAATGTTAAGTGGAGTCCCACTGAGTGCCCTGCGAGGTCAATACAGTTCAATAGTTTTATTAACAACTTGGAAACCATACCAGGGGTATGCTAATCAAATCTGAGCATCTTACCAGGATGGGAGGGTGGCAAATAATTTGCAGGACAGAAATAAAATACAATACAAGCTTGATAAATTAAAGAAGTGCCCTGCAATCAATACAGAGATTCAGCAGGACAAATGCAAAAAGATTAACACGTAGGAAGGAATAAACAAAAGGACAGAGGCTGTATGGAGATATCTGGCCAAACAGCTATACAACAGAGAGTGGTCTGGGGGGGGGAGATGATCGATTGAACAGAAGTCAATAACATCAGGCTGCTGCAGCCCAGCAAGGTAATTATTCTGCTCTTCCCAGCGCTCATCAGGCTGCTGTTTGAAGCCACACGCCCAGATCTGGGCATCACGTTGTAACAAAGACAGACAAGCTGGAAGGAGTTCAAAGAACAACAAAAACGCCAAAAAAAAAAGCAAAAACCTTTGTGTGCGGGTGAAAAATGAACCACAAGCGCAAGACCCGACTCTTGCTTTTGTTCCCTACCCTTCCCTGGTCCCTGCTGAGGCCACAGGAGTTATAGCCCCCAGAAACTGAGGCTGGTCTCAGACACAGTGTGGGGAAAGACATGCTAAAATAACACAATGCTATAGATGAGCAAAAAGGGTGCAACATAGATGCAGGGATTAATTAGGGCTCGTTTTGCCGTTGGTGAAATCGCAGCATTGGGCCAAAGATCCAGCAGAGAAAATTTAGGGGAAATTTGATTCTGTAGTGCTTCTGAAAACTCAGGTAATGAAAAGCAATAAAAGACCAAACCCCTCCTCTTGGATGGGAGCTGAGACCAACCAGAACACCAGCACAAAAAAAGAAAAAGCAAAAAGCAAAAAATAAAAGCATACAGCACCCAGAGAAATCTGTGTAATCCTGCTGTTTGGAAATGCTTTAACTGACTCCCTGCCACATCTGCAACAAAACCCATCACACTCAGCTCCTGAAGACCCTGCTGAAGAGTTCCTCTCTGGGGTGAGAAAGCCCACTGCACCCAGCAGGTCCACATAAAGTCAGGACTGAGGCTCACCTTTTCCCTTGTAGAAATGACGCTGTGTTTACACACCTGCAGTTCTTGCTGCCATCAAACCTGGCTGCAATTAAAGGAGAAATGAGCTCTCCACCCTTCCCTGATAGCTCAGAACTGTCAGAAATCAAAGCTACTTGGCTGCCAGCTGAGGGGGGAAGGAAGGATGGACCCCCAGGAACTCCCTCCACCCCAGCACAGAGAGCTAGAGGAAGGCAGGCAGTGCCTGGAGAGGAGCCAGAGCATCGCTCAGCTCCCCAGCATGGAGACGGAGGTCTGTGACTCTGCAGCACAGTGTGTAGGCTCCTGCCAAAAGCCCAATTGCACCATCTGCCAAATTAATATTCCTATTTTTAATATCTCGTTTAAAGGGAAACATTAAAGCGAGAAAGGAGAGAAAAATATAACACCACCCTCGGGACTGGATTTCTAAGCTCTGCAAGGAATCGCACCAGACATTGGGTTTGCTTCTCTCCTGTCCTCCCATGATCAATCCTCTCTCCAGAGGTGTGGGACGGCTGGGTCGAATGCAGGGGAATGCACTGCTGAACACCATGCTGCTGCTGCCACTGCCACTTAGTGAGGAGAGCGGGAAGGCTGGAAAAAGATGAATCAACATGGTTCGTTTCTTTGTGAGGAGGTTTTGCCCTGTCCTATTTCCGTCCTGGAAGCAGCCCCTCCAACCTCACTTCTCCTGGAAGGTACACGGGAATTGCACCCTAAACAAGGAAGTGAAAGGGGAGAAAGTGGAGGAAAAGGAGGAAGAAAGAAAGATGGGAAATCCCTCTGGTAAACAGAAATGGAGCGCAGGAACCATGTGTCAGGAAGGAGACAGGCTGTGGAGAGGGCAGCAGTGGTGGATGCTGGAGTCACAGGGGAGCTCAAACCAGAGGCAGATGCCAGGAACCGCAGCTGAGGAGCTGGGGCAGGGCCCGATCCTGGCTCCTGGCCAGCTGCGGGGTCCCCCTTCCAAAAGCAGCACCTCCTGGGGCTCACCCCAGCAGCTCCCAGGCTGAATGGCAGCCACCGCTGCTGATGCTAATGGAATTAAACGTTAATATGCTAAACAGGACAAAGAGTGAGAGAGGGGCTTGGATTTCTCTAGGTAGCAGACATGTCTGAGGTTAATGCCTGCCAATTCTTATTTGCTCTGCAATGTCAAAATCTATGTCCTTATTAGCCAGCCCATTAGTCCCCGGAGGCTAGTAGCCCATTAGTTCTGTCCCAGTCCTCACCAGCATTTAATGCTCTCAAAGAAGCTCTCAAAGAGGCTCACACTCACTGACGGCCAGCATTTATAGCTGACCTGTTCCCACCTGGCGTTCACAACCAGGAGCCCCTGCAGGGGACCAGCCCAAATTTCTGACACCGAGCCAGGGGTGTTGCAAAGCCAGCCTCAAATACAGCACTCAGAGAATGCTAGTTTTACCTCTACCACCCCAGTTTGTTGGTGGGCTCGGTCATCCTGCCACCTTCTTTGTGATCTGCAAGGTGAGATAGGCTTTCTCACCTTCCTCTTCCTCCTCCAAAACATTTTGGGTTGGCTCTGATTCAATCACTGTTGTCTTTACACTGGGGATCCTATGGGACAGGAAACTTGTCTTCTGTTTACCTATAACACACTGCTCTTTACATAATTAATGCTAATAATTAGCAGGCATCACTATTAGGGACAACAGATTACCAAACCTCATCAGGCTGTCAGTCCATTAAGCTCAGTATCTGTTGGATGTATTTAGCAAGGGATCTCCAGCCATGGCTCCCACTGACAAGGCAGCAGATGCAGGAGATCAGGGAACCGCTGTTGGGGAACTCCACATCAGCAAAAATTTGGCCTGTCCACTCTTAACACTATAAATAGAGATTTGCTGTCAACAGGTTGTGAAGTGCTTCACTAGTGAGACCTGTATCATCATCCCCATCTTGCAGACGGGGAAACTGGGGCATGCAGGGCACTCAGGGTAACATGGGGCTTGACCAAGTTCAGGCAGCAAGCTGGGAATGTAACCCAAATTTCCTGCTGCACTGCTATTTCCCACCTTTAAATTAATCCTAATATAAGATTAAAAGGACGAGTAATGCCTTCTTCTCCCCCTGAGAGGGAAGTTACTCACTTTCATACTGTGCTTACATTTACATACCAGACCATGGCAATGACATTCATGTTGTCCTCCTGCAACCATGAAAGTAAATGATCCAAGCTCAGTTTGGAGCCACGTGTTCACTGTGGATAACTTTCCTAAGAAACATCGCTGAAGACGCCAGGATGGAGATAGGAAATTTGCCCTAGGACCAATTTCCTCTACCTCCAGAGCAAATATTTCTCCAGAAGGCCACCCCTCTGCAGGCAGGATTCTTCCATTTATTTCTATTCCCAGACCTCAGATGTAGCAAAGCACTGAAGCAGGTACTTACCTTTAATCAAGCACATTAGTCGCCCCATTGAAGTCAATGGGACTTCTCAGGTGCTTAAAGCGAAGAGCGTGCTCAGAGTGTGCTGCTAAGCCAAGGGAAGTGGTGGTTGATGAAGACAGAGAAAAAGCAGTCAACAAATGAACCAGAACCATCTGCAAATGACTCCCAACTGGGCAGGCTCCCTTGTATCTCCTTATACTGCTTTGCTTGCTGAAGAATTTTTCATTATGAATACAGAGCTCCTGCTGCTGCTACTGCTTTTAAATGGTGCTTAGTAATGCTAAACCCTTGGGGTATGCCTCAGACACAGCCAGAGCTTCCTGCTCCCTGCCTGGGCACTTCCAACCCTGACGTGGAGGGCTCGTAATGAGAAGGAGGTCAAAGTATGGCCATGTTTTATTCTGGATGGGGAACAATCCCAGAGCCATCACATAGGGGGAAAGCTGTGATGGAGACACTCCTGGGTTAGGCTACCCCAAACTGTGGCCCAAACATGGAGGTGGTGGCCTCCAGGGACAACTGGCAGCCACCAGATACCATGCAGCTCTGTATCCCACAGCATTATCCCATGACTGCTCATCCCTTGTTGAGTTGTAGCCTGTGTGAAGGCACCTTGAGAAATGCTTCCCACAAAGAGTTCTCTGAAAGTCCTTCCTCATCTACCCTCCCTACTTTGCTGATTGAATCACCAGTGCTCAGCCTCACTAAGCTCCCCATAACCCTTAGAATGAGCACCTGGTGTAAACGGATCTTCCTAAAAGCTCAAGATTCATGTTTTACAAATAAGCCCTTAAAAATTCACCATTTTCCGCTGGTAAACTACTATAAAATATTCAAAACATTCAACATGAACCTGAATGCAAAATAATTCTTTCCTTTTCCAGGTGAGAAGTTGCAGAAGATGTTACCACCAGCTCCGGTCCTGGGAGACAGAGCTGTTTGGAGTGGCTTGTGCATGCTCTCTATTGCTTTTTAATGGCATTATAGGTGGCAGATTGATTTTTATTAATTATTTCTACTGCAACAACACCTAAGGCTGATCTGTTGTTGCTCTTATATTGTGTAGGAGTAGCAAATAACGAGATTATCAGTTTGTGTACTGTCTTTGAAAGTGCTGTATTTGGGACTTGTATCATTTATTGCAACGTACCCTGTAGACAGTATTTATCAGTGACACAAAAAGCATACATAATATTCAGCTGCCTGTTGCCATCTCCATGATAAGATTATGATGGTAGTTTGGGGAAACACTTGAACAAGTTTCAGAGTCCTCCCCATAAGAACTGCATCCATAAGGACCACCACCAACAATAAAAGAATAACTTTCAGCCTGCTCCAAGGTCCTTCCTTGAACAGAGCCGTAATGTAGAGACAGACACTTGCTTTGCGAGTGCTCGTCCCCACAGCAGAGCTGGTGAACCCTTCTGAGAGCTGGTGGACCTCTTCTGCTTCAGGGCAAAGCCACCTCTCTCAGTTTCCAGTACCAGTGGTTCACTGTACCGAATGACGACTCCAGACCCTCACAGACCAGCTGGGAAGATGGTCCACCATTATCTTCAATCACTTTGGCCAGATACTCACCTTTATTATCACAGATGCAAACGTGCCAGACAGGAGACGGCTATTTATTCGAGAACAGCATCTGCTATGCATGAAGAGAGAGAATTGCTGACAGAGAGACTCTAACTTACTATTTAAATCTCACTTTAAAAAAAAAATGTCTTTTTTAATAAAATTTCCTTAGAAAACTCTCTCTTGTGTACACAAAGCCATGGGGAAATTTCCCAAAGGGTACAGTGGAGATTACAAGATACAGCTTAGGCTGGAGCATCAGGGGGTGGATGCTTTGAACTCAGGGGGTTTCTAAAAGCACAAGGGAAATTATTGCAGAGCCAGAGTATTTCACAGTGTTTTAATAGGGGACAAATTACTCATTTTTTTTCTACCCTCTGCAGATCTGCCCAAAGAATCACAAACATTTTTCCTGCCTCAAATCGTTGTCTAGTGAGAGTGATAACAATACATTCCTGATAGTCCAACTCCACCTATAGATCTCAAAGTACTTGATAAAGTTTCACAGGTTTCAAGACAGCTATTTTTCAGGGGCAAGGCGAGGTGAAGTGACTTCACTAAAGAGCCAACCTAAGTAGCTGAATCAAAAAAGACCTTATTATAGTAACACAAAAGCTTTGTTTGAGATACTACGATTTGACATCATCCCCCAAAATATAATGCTTTAGGGCATGACTCTGTAGCCATTAACGTTTGTGTAAGGCTTTCCATTGACATCGGTGGAAGCTGGGTCTGCCTTTTAAAAGCTATCCCTTCATCCACTCAGACAAGCCGGCTTTTTGCCTTTTTTTTTGGTTTGTTTTTTTTTTTTTTTTTCCTTCCCATTTGCAGCTGATGTTCTCCAGCCTGTTTTCTGGAAAGCGACAACTTTTCCATTTTCACATAGAGCAACTTTATTTCCATGGTACGCCAGTCTGCTTGGGATGTCATGGCGTGGCTTGCAGCAAACACTAATGTGACATGACAGGCAGATGCAACTCACAGAGCTCTGCCTCGGCAGGACAAGCCAGGGAAGAAGTTTAAAGCAGCTTTTTTCCAAGAAAACATGATGGAGAGGCAGGGGAGAAGGCTGAATCCCCCATTTCGGCTTCTGGAAAGAGGGACCCAAACTTTTACAGACAAATTTCACTATGGGCACAGGACCATGTCCCCTGAGCTAGCAGGGGCAGCAAGGGCACCATCAGCTGAGCCAGGGACAATGACCACAGCATCCTGAGTCAGGGTGATGTGTTTCTCTGCATGACTTACCAGCTCACAGTCACACAGTCAAGTTGTGTGCAGGCTTGGTTTTACCTCTCAAAACACCCAGGAGACATCCTGTAACAGAGGGACAAAAGGAATAAATCATGTCTCCTACCAAGGCTGTAATACCTTGGAGTGGTGCCAAGACACTAAAGCACACAGGCGAGTACCAGAAACATCCCAGAACTGTGATGGCACAGAGCAGCTTGTGGATATCTGGAGAGGGTGAACTCATCACCCAGCTGGGCTAAACCAGGAGGAAGATCTGCACTGGATTTCCAGGGACCTTCTAGAGGGTCAGCCAAAGCAGAAACTGGGTGTTTCCACGCCTCCCTTCACAGCCACCTGAGACAAAGATGCTCTGAGGACTGGAGCCCCTCCCCTATGAAGGCAGGTTGAGAGAGTTGGGGTTGTTCAGCCTGGAGAAGAGAAGGCTCCGGGGAGAGCTTAGAGCTCCTTCTACTATCTGAAGGGGGCCAACAGGGAAGTTGGGATGGGGCTACAGGAGAGATGTGGAGGGACTCTTGACCAGGGAGTGGAGCAATAGGATGAGGGGGGAAAAGTTTTAAACTGAAAGAGGCGAGACTTAATTAGATCTCGGGAAGAAATTCGTTCCTGTGTGGGAGTGGTGAGACACTGGCACAGGCTGCCCAGAGAAGCTGTGGTTGCCCCATCCCTGGAGGGATTCAAGGCCAGGTTGGATGGGGCTTTGAGCAACATGGTCTAGTGGGAGGTGTCCCTGCCCATGGCAGGGGTTGGGACCGGATCATCTTTAAGGCTTCCAACTCAAACCATTCTATGGTTTAGCCATCCCAGCTGGAAGGTGTGAAGGGCCCTCGGTGTGCATCAGTGCTCTGATGAGACCCCTCTGGAGAGGAGATGGTTGGCAAAGTGCCCTGCTTTGGACTCATGGCAGCTATGCACTCTTCTCTGGGAATAGACCTTCTCAGCTCCACCACTTCATTTTTTTTTTCCACATATGCTTCCTGGAATCAGGACTGAAAAACTCCCAGCAAGAACACGTGTTGCATCAGGGATGAAACAGCTCAGCATAGCTTTGGACTGGAGCCTGCCTTCACAAGGTGTAGTATTCCAGCCACACACCAGACACCACCACTTCTTGGACAGGATGAGTATTTATGATGACCCCAGAGCCTGCATTAATTCATTTACCATGATCCAGAGACTGGAAGACAACCCTCAGCTTCAATGGGATATTGGCTCAAGCCCATATACATCAAACTGTGTCTGCAACATCCAAGCTGTCCCCATCTGTTACCCTGACTGTGAAGTTTACAGATGAGAAGCAGGAAAAAAGTTATAAAATGCAATGTGCAAGCCTTGCTCTTGTGCAGACATACGAGGCACATTTAGCTTCTCACGTGGAGTGTAATCTCAGCTGTCCCAGTGGATGGCCGATAACGCAGAGACATCAGCACGCGTGCCAGGTTGTCAGCACACACGGCTCTGTGCAAGCAGAGTGAGAGTCAGCTCACACCTTGCAGAGCCTCAAACATGTACTTTTCAGGGGCTTCAAGAAGGTTGAGATAACTAATATCAATATTTATTAATATTCATTAAAATCCACTCTGTATAGCATAGAATGAAGTCTCAGGAACCCAAGGATCTTGCTCTCAGAAGGCAGGGTTGCTGTTTCCAACACTCTTTGCAGGACCCCAGATCTCCAGCCCAGCCCCGAGAGTAGCATAGGGTGGGCTGCACCACCTCCCACCTTCCCCTGGAGCCTAACCACCTCCAAATTCCCCAGGGAAGGCACCATCCCTGTAAGATTTATGACTCCCTTGAAGCCTCCAAGGAGCCCAGGAGTTTGTGGGCACTTACTCCAGGGGGAATGGGGAGGCCTTTTGATGTCCCCCTGTGCCAGCACTGGTGGTGCCGCTGCCACCTCTCCGGTGCAGCCACTTGGCAGCCAGTGCGGCAGCCGCGGAGCAGGCGCTTCCCTGGAAAGGGTCAGTGTCAGGAGGAACAATGACTGCACAGCGGCGCTGGGAAGCGGCACAACAGACTCTCAACAGAGAAATTACTCCAGGCACAAAGAAAACACCAACAAAGATCCCACTCAACAAAGAAGCGCAGGAATTTCACAGCAGAAGAGAAGAACAGAGACTTTAAAAACTGCTTTCATTTCACTTTGCAGCTCTGTACACGGACAGTCAAGCACCAGAAACGTTAGGGCTCGGGGCATGCTGCAGGTCACCAGGATTTCCTCATTTATTGCTTATTTCTTATATAAGCTCACTACAAACACAGGAGTCCTCATCCTCTTTGTATTCTTTGGAAATAGTGACACTGAATAGGATCTTTTCTTTCTCTCTCCTCTTCCTCTGAAGGGCTGCAGTAATGAGCAGAGGATATAGTTCACTTCTCAGGGAGAGGAGGCTATTAGAGCTGGTGCTAAACACCCACATTAGAGTGACTGCAAAGCAACGGCTCCCTCCTCTCCTCCTCTGGGAAGTCACAATCCAGCAGCTCCACTCAGGAAAGACAAAGAGGAAGGCACTATAAAGGACACCGTGGAAAGGATAAACTCCTCCCGGTCACAGGCAAGAAGAGATCCCCTTCATGATGAGGTTTCGCTGTGGGCAGTGGAGCTGAGGATGGGGCTCAGCCCCAGAAGCCGGAATGGGGTGGCAGCAGGGAGCAGGGCCAATGGGAGGAGGATGCTGCAATTGGTATCTGGCCAGATGCCCCCCGACACGGAGGAATTTAGGTTCTCTGAAAATGCCTGTCAGGAGGCCAGGTGGAGATCTGCTGTGACCCTGAAGTGATTATTGCCTTAAAGTAGGTTAGTGTGTTAACAAATTAATTATGCACTGGGGTAGCCAGTTGTCTGAGGAGAGAAAGATTAAAATTACCTCTTAGATAAATTAGGAGCAAGACATCCTGTGGGGAAGGCAAAGAAGGTAAGATCTGAACCCAAAGCAGTCCCACAGAAAACCCAAAGAGACTGGAGGTGAAAACTGCCCTGAGTGCCCATCACGGGAGTGCATGCCTTGGTGATGGGATGCCTGCCTGGAGCGACGACCTCAAGTATTGTGTATCCACCAGCACCACCAGCACCCAGCAAAACAAACTGCACAGGAAGCCATAACTATGAAAGGGAATGCCAACTTGATCCTAAAGCTGCCTCAAATTCAGCGCTGGTCACCAAAGGATCCATGGGATGAGATAAACACTCCAGGAATGCTTCGTCCCTCCTCCCCTGAGCGGGCGGTGATTACTAAGGACATTTCCATGAGCAGTGTATGATCTTTATTTTTTTCATGCACAATGACCTTTAAAAGTACTGGCTAAGCTATTTGCATTGCCTAGCCCAGAGTTTCAACAGACAGCAGGCAGACGAGCATTAACCTTAATGGCTAAATCACTTCATGCCACTCTGAAGATGGAACACTCCCGTGAGTCGGCAAAAGACCATTTCCATTTGATTATTATATATTTAAACAGAAACAAGGGTCTCTTAAAGCTCAAAGTTACATGCCTGCCAACGTTCCTCTGGTTTTCTGGAGGGCCAGCTCAGGAAATACCCTGACTGGGGCTTAAGCAGCACTTTAGGGTGCTTTGTGGAGGAAGGAGGACGCCTTTGAAGGCATCGTGCTACAGCATGATGGGGTGGGAGAGGTCATGCCCTGGCAGAGCCATGAGATGGCTCCTCTTCTCCCACCACACAGGAGAAGGCATCAGAGCGATGCAAATTCGTGTCTGATCCCCAAACAATGCTTCGGCACTTCCTGAAGGTTTGCAATTTCTTTACACTGGGATCTCATTTTTTTTATTTTCCAGAGAAAAAGATTTTGTAACATGTAAGTTACATTTATACCCACAATAAAGAAGCAGCATAAAGAGCATGTAAATAGAATCACAGCCCCCTCAGCACGCTGCTTAGGTAAAAATACCTGCTTTGGAGCAGGTTTATTTGTACGTTCATAAACACGAAGCCCAGAAGGAGTAAGCAATGCTGAAATAAATTCCTCGAAATTGCAATGCTCATGGCAAAACACTGTGTGTTATTCAGCCAACTCTGATAATTAAAACCTCACATCCAGCCAAGGTCAAAATATGGCCCTCATCCAATGCATATTTACTTCCATGGAAAGGTTTGTGCTGATCCTAAGAGATTCCCAGAAAAGATCAGTTTGCTATCCCTCCCCACAGGCACACAGCCACCTCCGATAATACAGCTGTTTCCTAGCAGCTCACAGAACTGCTCTGCAATGATTTTGGGAGGAAGATGAGAGCAAATGCAGCAAAAACCAAACTGTGAGGTGTGAGTGCGTGGTCTCACCCAGCCAGGGCACCCACTCAAGCCTCTCGCCCATCATCACATCAGCTTTAATGACCATCCTCACCCTGCAGAGACGGCAGCACCCACTAAGCCACAGCCTGTGCTTTCATTCTGATCCAAAGAGCTGTTCTTTAGCTACTGATGTCACACCAATGTTGGAAGGCATCTTTAAGATCAACAAGTCCAGCTGTTAACCTGGCACTGCCCAGTCCACCATTACTAATCGATGCCCCTCAGCACCAAGTCTATATATTTTTAAATACCTACAGAGATAGTGACCCAACCACTTCCCTGGGCAGCCTGTTCCAATGCTTCCCTTTCAGTGAAGAATTTATTGTTAATATCCAATCTAAACAGTCCCTGGGTCAACTTGAGGCCGTTTCCTCGTGTCCTGTCACCTGTTACTTGAGACAAGACACTGACCTTCCCTCACTACACCCTCCTTTCAGGGAATTGTAGAAAGCGAGGAGGTCTCCCCTCAGCCTCCTTTTCTCCAGGCTGAACAACCCCTGCTCCCTCAGCCTCTCCTCAAAAACGAGCCCTGGTAATGAGTTGGCTCTGAAGCATGGACACAGAGGGGTGAACATGCCCAGGGGACACACAGGCATCAGAAGAAGCCAGTTCCCTGCCCAAGAGGTCAGTGGCTGCTAGCAGAGGGCACAGGCAACACCGGTAACATCTCCAGCTACCACTGAAGATTTGACAGAGGACATCTGTCAAAGCCCTCGTTCTACAAACTACTTGAGAGGAAGCATGTGATCGTATTATTGGAGCTTGTATTGTGCTGCTGAACAGCACTATTCTTCATGTCCTTTTGTCATTTAAGAGAGACTTTTGTGACAGCATTTGCCTATCGCTTGTAATTCTGTGCAGGTTTGTGAAGTGCCCTATTTAAAAAAAAAACACCATACATTAGATTTTCCTGTTCTCATTTTTCTTGATGTACAATACTGTCTAAATCAGTTTAAGATCAGGCCTGTACATCATCTCTGGAAATGAATACAAATCCCTCTTATTCCAAGTCAAATTAAATAATCAGGAGATACAGTAGCCACTCGCATATTTAATATGAAGAAACGCAAAGCCCAGAGCTTTCAGGTGTTGTGAGACCACCCACACCACCACTTCTCCATCCCTGGCATGGCCACATCAGGAAGAGCCAATATCAGCACTGTTCCAGCCAGGAGAAGCACCGTGAGATGGACATCAGCCCTGTACCCATGGCTACATCCAGCAAACCCTGCACAGATGCAGCCTGAGTGGAATCTGTGGTGACACTGGAGAAAAGAGGCAGTGCCCATCCCTGGGGAACCCTCCACCACATTTCTTCTCCTCTTCCAAAGCCAGAGGAATGCAGACACCAAGTGTGGCATCAGCAAGTTGCCGAGGGCTTGGGGACTGCCCTCCAGTCACATTTAAGTTTTCAGGAAAATTTAATCTAAAATATACCTTGGACTTTAGCATTCATTGCTGGTCATGTCCACGTGGCCCCACATGGGCTGCATGGGCTCCCCAGGCACTCAGCCCCATGTGGGACAGCATTTGCCCTTGCTGGGCCCAGGCCAGGGCCCTGCTTAATGCCCAGGGGCAACCATGGCCACCTGAGCTTCCATAGGGTGCTAACAAGGAGCAACTGCCTCCTGGCAGCTCCGGTGGCCTTGGAATGAGAGACCAGGATAGCACACAGTGCCCCTCTTGAAATCCATTACCTCCTTTTAATTACTTGGAATTATTCTAATTAGATGCAAAGAGGCATAGAGCCTAGCAGCAGGAGGCTGGGGGAGCTGCTGGGGCTGCAGATAGTGACACCCTTCAAAAACTGCTCCTGACTGGCACCTTTCTGCTGCCAAAAGGAGTAAAGCCAGAGGGTATCATGGCCTAAGGAGAGTCATTGAGGCAACAGGAGCATTGCCACTCTCCCCTGGTCACCGCATCTGCCCTCAGGGGGCAGGGAGCACCATGGGCTGGGCAAATATCACTGCTTGCACTGCCTGCCTCCTCCCCAGCTCCAGCAGCCAGCCTGGCCACCCAGTTGCCCACTCCTGCTTTGTATGCCCGGCCATGCCTACAGTCATCAGTATTAGCCTCCTCCTTGACTGCTACAGCATGATTTTGTTTGGGTGATGGAAGCTGAATGCAGTAGTCAAGGCTGACACATAACACTGATTGATATATTGGCGCATAAGAGTTTTTATGGTACTGGCAAGCGACTATCAGGCGGTGTGAGTAGCTGCATGCCCCTGTTCAACTCGCCAGCAAAAAAAAAAATCAAAAAATAAAGCAGCAGTGAATGCAGCAGGAATGCTAAAGGAGAAACTGGCCTGACAGCAGGCTCTGGAGAGCAATGCCTGCCCCAGCAGCTTGTTGTGCACCTGAGGGGCAGAAACCATCCACCTGTGACAGCAGCAAGGAGTTCAGCTGCAAAGGGAAGAGAGGACTCACCAGTAAAGTTGGTGCCGAAAATTGTGCTTTAGATGAACAGGACCACACGGCTCAGGGCCACCAGCATCCTGTCCTCACCCGGCATGAAGCTGCACTAGGAGATGGCAAGCCTACCTGTGTCTCCCTGTCCTCTCTGAAAAAGGACCTGGGGCATCCTCATCGTAAGCTGGCACCATCACACAGCCCAGCAGAACCATGGGTTCAGCAGGGAAGAATCAGAGAACTGTTTGGGTTGGAAAGGACCCTTTAAATATCATCCAGTTTTACCCTGCTACCCTGGGCAGGGACACCTCCCACTAGACCAGGTTGCTCAAAGACCTGTCCAGCCTGGCCTTGAACACCTCTAGGAATGGGGCAGACACAGCTTCTCTGGGAAACCTGGGCCAGTGTCTCACCACCCTCACAGGAAAGAATTTCTTCCTGAGATCTCATCTAAATCTCCTGTCTTTCATTTTAAAACTATTAACCCTCATCCTGTGGCTCCACTCACTGATAAGGAATCCCTCCCCAGCTTTTCCGTAGCCCCTCTTCAGATACTGGAAGGGGCTTTAGGGTCTCCCCATAGCCTTCTCCAGGCTGAACCCCCCCTCAACTCTCTCAGTCTGTTCTCACAGCAGAGGGGCTCCAGCCCTCAGAGCGTTTTTGTGGCCCTTCTCTGGACCTGCTCCAACAGGTCCATGTCCTTCTGATGATGGTGAGCCCAGAGCTGGAGGCAGCACTGCAGGGGCTCTCCCCAGAGCAGAGCAGAGGGGCAGAATCCTCCTCTTCACTCTGGTGACCGCGCTGCTGAGGATGTAGCCCAGGATGCAGGTGGCTTTCTGGGCTGCCAGTGCATGTTGCCAGCTCATGTTGGGCTTCTCATCCACTAACACCCCCAAGTCTTTCCCCTCAGGGCTGCTCTCAATCCAGTTGCTCTCTCCTCAGCTGCCCAGCTCCTCAGCAGTATCAGCCAGGATTGCTGCTGCCCGAGTCCCAGTCCCAGGTAGCGAGTGCGGGAAGTGGACTCGAGCATGGGACTTGAGTAGCAGCTTTTATGAGCTTTACACAAAAAAAATTATGCCTTTATAAAAGCTTAACAGCAGGTAGGCATAAGGCCATGAGAAACAGGGAGGTGGTAATGGTCTTTTGAAAGTAATTCCTTTCAACCATAAAACCAAGACTTGATGAAAATGATAAGCCATGGGATGTGGCTGCCTGATAGCGTATTAACATAAATGCTTCAAGTAGCAGCCGCAGTGGCCTCGCGAGCCAGCGGGAACAGGGGGAATTAGCGGCCTCATCAGCCGACGTGGGGAGCTGCTGCACAAAGAGCCCCGTGAGGGAAGCTGCAGCGATAATTAATTGTTGGGCTGGAAATAGGCCCACCTGCGTGAGCTGCTTCTCCTGCCCCACAGCCTGCGTGAGAACAAGACATCGTCCCATCCCACCCCATCCCATCTCCTCCCATCCCATCCATTCCAGGCAAAATACTCCATCATTATCCAGTGCTTGCTGTGGAAAGCAGAAGACCTTCTTTCTACCTCATTTGTCACCTTTGCTCTTTCTTCCTCCTGCTCCCTAGGAGACAGGCAGACATTCCTCTGCAGAGAGGGCTCTCAGGAGACCTGATCCCAAATTCAAACCACCCCACGGAAATGCTTACCTGCACCATAGCTTGGTGTTGGCACACCGAAGACACAAACCTCCCCCTGCCCACTGCCCTTAATGGACCCATAGGTAGAAACACAACTTCCAGCAAATGAATTCTCAGAATTCAAATGTCCCCTTACAAAACTAATATTCCAGTTCACTGGTGTCCCTGCCAGGAGGATGTGATTTGGTTGCACAGTCTATTATGTTCCAGAACGTGAAAGGTCAGGCTTAAATGGGATTTTTCATTGTAAAAGTCACCTACATGAATGACACACAGTACCACCACAAGGCATTTGTAAAACAGAATCCAGGATTATGGATGCACCATTTACTTCTGTTTATCCCCCAAATAGAAAACTGGAAAATATTTGCCTCTCCCAAGCTTAAGAACTTTCCTGGAGCTCTGAGGGCTTTGGGTGCAGGCTGTCAAAGAAAAAGAGAAATGCCGGGAGCAATTAGCATTGATGGGGATTTAAATCCTGCCCTGAGGATTCTTTCTGCCTTGGGATCCATCCTAATGGGCATGAAAATGCTCTTTGGTTGGGTCTAGGTGCTGGTCATGGTGAATGGACCATGGGGACACGTCAAGTTTGACCCCACAGTGGTTCATGAGATGCATGTGCCAAGGTCAGTGCATACCCAATGGGTTCCACTTGCCCGGCAGCATCCCATCGCTTCCCAAACCTGCTCTCCCCGGGTATAAGCCCCATCTCTGCCTAGATCATCTTTCCGTTTTCTCTTCACGCTTCTGATTTTTACTACCGACATAAAAGGGTTTTGAAAGCAGCCTCCTCCGAGGACTGAGGAAAAAAGAATCAAGATGTGAGAGTTGGGCTGAGAGGGGAAAGGTTTTGGGGACAAAAGAGAACAGAGCCATTTTGCCCTTTCAGGATCACACATCCTGCTCTGGCTTACTGCAGAAGATCCAGAAGAAAGGGAGAGCCCTTTCAGCATGGAAAAGCAGAGAAAGGTTCAGCACAGAGAGCAGCAGGAGTGAGAGCAGCCCCATTATCTGGCAGAAGTAGAAATAAGACTGGGAGAAAGAATGACTTAAAAATAAAAGGAACATTAAACCCGATGTTTCCCAGAGCATACGTGTGTGTGTTTCTTTCCATGAGGAGGGCATTTGGAGGGATAAGCAGGGTTAAAGAGCCTCATTCATCTTCCCCTTACAACTGTGCTGACTCAGAACCTGGTCAAACAAGTTTAATCTTTTTAGCGACAACAAAGAGAAGTGGAAGGAGGGTGGAAAGGAGCCAGCCTGGACGGGCAAAGAGGGAGAAAAAGAAACACAGAAAGAAAACGTCCCTTTTACAGCTTTCAGTTACTCGTTCCACCACAGAAATCTGGCCTGATGGGTTTAGGGGGGGAAACAATGTTGTTGGAATTGTGGCTCTGCATCTGCCCTCTTCCCTGGTGCTGTCCCAGCAGGATGGGGGCGACCCAGAGGGGACAGCCCTGGTGCTGCCACTCTGACTCAAGGTGTGGGGATGGTGAGGGGAGAACTTCATGGGAAGCAAGGGCAGGGTGAGGATGAGGTCCAGGAGGTTGCTAGTGGGGATAGATCCAGAGCCTCCTTACTCCCTGGTTCCCACACAGTCTCTGGTGCCTGCCCAGGTTTCACCACCTCCCGCTTCCAGGGCTCTGTCAGCCCTGGTTTCCATCTATCCCTTGAAAGGCAAACTTCATCCTTCACCTCAAGCCCTGAATGTCTCTGAGCTCCCTGGGCCAGAAAAATACCAAGATGGGGCATGGAAACAGCTCTTGTCCTTTTTGGAGAAGAGCAGCATGAGGACAGTGCAGTTGGGTCTTACTTGAAATGGAGACCTCATTAGCAGCGCTGCTCTGTAAGGAAAATGGCCATCATCTACGAGGCAGAGAATACTTTAAAAAATCAAACACAGTGTACAAAATAATCCTAGACTGGCTGGAAGATGAGGTCTTTTTCATCCTTAATTTCTGTAATTCCCAGTCATGCTGAGTATGATGCATCCTCATTTATAATGTAAGAGTTAAGGTTGGGGCAACAATTATTTCCAGGATCCTATAATCTCAACTGTAAAATTTCACCCCAGGCTGAAAATGAAAGAGCAAATCCTTCACTTTGGCATGAGCTGTATAAGACACAAAGCAGTTCCTCTGCTAGCGAGTTACGCAAATATAAATGCACATTAGATTCCCCACTTAACATTTTTTTTTCTGATCTTGAGCCAAAAATAAGATCTGAACTGAAATATGAATTTTTCATTGCATGTTTCTGATCCAAGATGTAAAAACAGACTTCCGAGGCTGCGAGCATCTACCTGATTTTCACCCACCTCCGGAGCCCTGGAGATGGGTTTGCTGAGCACACACCCTGCAGACAGCTACGTCGCCTGACTGCGCTGCCGGCTGCTGCAAAGCCGCTCTGAAACGGCTCGCTGCAGCCCTGCTCCAGATCCAGACCTGGCTGCATGCTGCCAGTCAGCTCCAGAAATTAAAGGAACAAAAAAAAAAACCCAAACCAAACAAAAAAACCTGGCTCAACACAGCAATATTAGAAAATGCTGCAAAACACCCTTGGAAAGGTCTGAGCAACAACAACCATGTGTGTAAACACTGAATCCCAGCTCAACAGCCAACCTGCAGAGCAGCGTCTGTACCGGCCTGGCCACAGACTCCACCGTTTGCTCTGGCTCCTCTTGCCGTGACCGAGGCACAGCGCTTTGGGAACAGCCAGCCTTGGTGAGCAGGTTTTTGGGTAGGAAACTTCATGGTTTCCCAGCTCCGCTCCCCTCCAGACCTCAACAGGGCCTTCTTGGTTGGGAAGGGGATGCTTTGATCCGAGTGTATTTTGCAAGTGCAGACACACAAACCCCGCAAAGCAGCATAAACGCCAAAACCGTGAGAGCTGCCGGGGAGGGGACAAGCCTAGACCTGCGTGGATCGATGCTGACAGCAGCTCCTCGACACCCACCACCAGAAAACACCCATCCATGCAAGGAAACCTGGCCATGGCTCTGCTCCTTTGGTTCAATTTCCTTTTTCTTTCCCCCTGCCCCTTTCTTTTTGCTTCTTTAAGGGAAAGAGGCATTCCCTGCTGCTGGATCACTGCCCGACAGGTTGGGAACCTGCAGGCAGAGCTGCTGCCCTGCTGTCAGAGCGGGGAAAGGAGCCTGACAAAGCAAAAGAACTGAAGCACTTCTTTTGGTCATAAAATTTGACAGTGCTATGACAGGCTGGGGAAACATTAATTACCATCATTGTTGCTCCAGCCATTAAAAAGAGGAATGGTGTCTGCTATGGAGAGGTCTGCCCTGCTCTGGTTTGGCAAACCATCCCAGGACAATCTTTAGGTACCCCCTTAAAATTCAGCTCATGTCCAAGTGCTACCCTTATTTGGGCTGCAGTAAGCAAGTGCTTAAGGGATTTTTATTTTTTTTTTCCCCAAGCAGAGCCAGACCAAGGCCACCCAGACACGGGGTTGGGAGGGAAAACAACAGGGAAGGCTTTTCCTGTTCAAAACACTAAGATGTTGTGAAAGACAGGGCAAGCCTTGGTTTGCAGGAGTGGCCATACCAGACGTGTTCCCAGGCCACGAGGGAGGGAAAACCACTGAATGTCTGTGCAGCTGTGGGTCCAGCTGTGCCAAGTGGGGCACAGGCCCTAGCTATGCCTTGGTCCCCGCCGTAGCTCAGGCAGGCGTGCTCCAAATGAGCTTCAGGCAAAAAAACCTTCATCTTCAGCTCCAGAATGTAAATTGCTGATGTAAACCAGCCAGGCTGATTTACCTGGAACAGATGGTGACAGGAGCTGCTCCATCTGCAAACAGCCATGGTGACCCCTGGCATGGGACATGCCCCTGGCATGGGCTGAAGAGTGGAAACCCCATAACCAGGTAACCTGCAGCAGCTCCGTGAGGCCCTCCCCGGCCATGCTCATGATGGGAAAGCCAGAGCACCAATTTTAAACCTGACTACAGTATTTACACACACATACATAAGGCTGAGGGATGACAGAATTATATAATTTGCTCGGTACAGATTTGCTGCTCAATTTTGCAAAATGTAGCGTGTGATGCAGATTGCTATGAGTGTTTGTTTTTAAATACCAGATTAAATGGGCACATAAAATTACCGTAGCCTTGAGCTGATCCATTGCTCTATGACATTTAACGTTGGGTTGCATCAGTCATGCCATGTTGCATTGCATCACATAATGTAATGTGACATGACTGATGAATCCAGACCTCCTGCTCCATCACCAGGGAAGCCTCACCAGCCTGAGAGCCATTGCTGGGCCCGATGGCGCAGCTGGTGCTGCCGCTTCTCCATGGGCTCTTCATCCAGGGCTGCCCCCACAGGATGCACAGGAAGGAGGGAGGGACAGGCAGGGTCACTGGAGCCTAAACATGCCATAACAGGCGATTATTTTTTTTTTATAAATTTCTCTTGGCTCTGAAGTTGCCTCCCACAATGTTCTCGCCTGGCACTGAGCACCTTCTGCCTCAGCCCCTAAGGAGCCCTCAGTGCAGGCAGGCTGCCGGCAGGACTGAGATGCCTCCAGACTGGCATAGGGCTGTGCACCCTAAGTGGGCTGATGAGATAGGGAAGAAAATCCAGGCTAAGCTGTGGGAAAGCAAAATGGATTGGAGAGAGCATTAGCTAAATCCCCCAGTGGAAGGAGCAAGGGGGTTTGCGGTGCCGCTGATGCTGTCTTTGAAGCATGGGAGACAATGTTCCTACTGGGACTGTGAGGGAGGAGGCAGCTCAGGGACCTTGACTGGAGGTGAAGGAGGGAGGTCAGGCACCAAACAGGCCTGTAGAGCTGCAAAAGGGTGCCCTACACTTCCTGCCTGTCCTAAACCTGACCTAGGAGATAGGTGAAGATAATCATAGGGTTGGGTTTTTCTGCCCAACCCCATCCAAAGATGAGCGACCACTTTGCAAGTACTAAGTCCACCTCCGCAGGCCCAGCTGTGCTGCAATGATGCAACTCATCACTCTCTGCAGGATGAGAATATCACGCCTACACCCAGCAAGGTCCCTCCTTCAACCCCCCCCAGCATGGTCTCCAGCATCATCTGGGGATGCTCAGCCTCTACAGCTTCTCCCTGCATCCCACCTGCCTACAACTCCTTCTTGGCATACCCGTAAATCAGATCAAGGAAATGATCTGGGCTAAAAATAACCCAGATATAATCCTTTAAACTGCTGGGGAGGCAATCAAAATTATGATATTTAGGGATTTGCATGCAGTAGCTAAACGAAGATTATCATATTTAAATTAGCAAGGGAAGGCAGGTCTGTCCAGCAGGGCCAGCACAGTGGTCAGCACGAACACCAGCAGCGATGGAGCCTTGCTCCATGGCAGGACCAGCCTCTTCTCCGCAGAACCAGCACCCAGCCTGTGCCTGGACTCACCACCCCAATTGCACTCGGCAGAGAGACAGTTAATTGTAGTAAAATGGAACAAACGAAGGCAGCCAAATTGGCATTTAGCACTTGGAACAAGTGGTATCCCCGACAGAGTGTGCATGACTGCCTTCCAGAGAAGGATGAGTCGCAGGCGTGCAGGGCACATTCCCTCAGACAGCACTAAATAAGCACAATTTATTCATCTACAACCACTCACATAATTTTTTACAAATGATTATTCCCACTCTGCTTGGATGCTTAGCAGCAAAGACATGGCTGGAACAGGGTCAGCCTGTTTACTGCCCAGCCCACCCCCGGCAGCAGACAGAGACACATCCAAAAACACACGATGGGAAGGGAGCGAGCATCTCACCATGCTTGCTTATCCCAATCCGATACATAAAGCCTCCTGGGATGCACTGAGTTTAGGCACCAAAGTGCCTGGGATTTAGGAGCCTCATCACCCCTGAGACATGAGCTGGGACACAGGAACACAGCAATACCCCAAACCATGGTAGAAATGACCCCTGGAACATAAAAAAATGAACTAGAAAACTTCACCAAGCCCAGCACAGGGTTAAGCTTTGAAATATCTTGCCACAGGATTTCACAGATGATAAAAATGTACTTGAGTTCAAGAAAAGAGAGGAAATGAGTAGGAGAAAAGTCCCTCATGGGCTGAGGCATCCCAACCCATTCCGTTCCATCTCATCCCATCCCATCCCACCNTGACTGCTCTTAAATCCTTAAAACAGCTTAGTTTAAATGTCAGGGAAAGATCACAGAGTAAGAGCACATCTGTACTCGGCTATCACGGTTCAGCTGACAGCAGGTAATTTGTTATGCGGCTGTAACTGGATCCTATCTCTGGCAAGTCCTCAGATGCCAACATTGGTTTTGAAAGCGGGTTTTGGGCAGTCCAGACACAAAAGGAGTTTGGAAAACTTTACCCGGGATAGAGATACCACCATCAGATTCCCTTCAGATATAAAATCCTTCGTATCTCTTTCTTCCCAGCAAAAGCAGGGAAGATATCCCTCTGTGATCCTATGCAGATTACGGTTTTAAACTGGAAAAGGGGAGGCTTAGATGAGAACTCATGAAGAAATTCTTTGCTGTGAGGGTTGTGAGACACTGGAACAAGTTGCCCAGAGAAGCTGTGGCTGCCCCATCCCTGGAGGGGTTCAAGACCAGGCTGGATGGGGCTTTGAGCAACCTGGTCTAGTGGGAGGTGTCCCTGCCCATAGCAGGGGTGTGGAAGTGGATGATCTTTAAAGGTTCTCTTCCAACCCAAACCATTCTATGATTCTATACATACTGATATGTTATTAAATACCTTTCCCTGAGGATTGCAGGTCTCCCAGTGCTGGCAGGTGATGGGGGCTGCGGGGGACAGGGTGCACACAGTGGGCCTGGACTGCTCTGCATCTCGCCACGGCCCAGCTCTTCTCTATGATTCTCTGGACACTGTGAATAAAATCCATTTCTAAGGTCTTGAACCAATGAATTTTCCCAGGCGGATCTTTAAGAAGTTATTTAGTTCAAGTGTCTTCGTAATTGTGATAGATTGAGACAATTCGTCCCAGCTGCAGACTGGGCAGCAGGAAGAAGAGGGGATGAACGTGAACACCAACTCGAGCCACTGTAACAGATTTTATTTACACCGGTGACATTCATCAGGGCACAGCAGCCTGAGAGGCACAGTCCATCTTCGGCCCAAGGGGAACAGCAGCGGAAGGAGCAGCCCTGGGCATGAGGTTGTGTCAAGGGTTGTACAGAGCCAGGCTAAGGACAGCAGCCTTGCCCTTCAGACAACCTGCAGGGACTAAATGGCAAATTCACTCGTCACCCCAGTTGACTGGAGAGATTTAAATGCTTCCCAAAGAAAATCTTTAAGGAACAAGACAGAAAACTATAGCACTACCGGGAAAAAGAAGTCGCTAATACACCCTAGCTCCTGTGAGTCAGCCAACGGGAGCAGCAAGAAAGCTGCTATAGCACAATCTGCTGTAAGGTTTGATGCTAAAAGAAAAAAGAATTAAATGTATAATTTTACACAGCACTTAGAAAAAAAAATCTATTTTCATTTTCTGAGATTGGTTTTCCTGCTTGTCCTTCTCCCAGGTCATTTTCTCTCTACTCGGCCTTATCCTGGTGATTTCTTATCGTGCTTCCAGCAAGTGTGAATGGTGAGTGGCTTTGCAAACCCTGTTCCCTCTAGACTCAGATTATTATTCGCTATTGATTCATTGCATCCATCCACGAAGATGCCTATTGCAAAATATCCAGGAGCAGTACAAGAAAAGCAATACAAAATACCATTAAAAATGTAAAGAACCAGTCATCCAGACAAGGCACAGGATATGAGGAATGGCAGGTTCGTCAGGCTGTGGCATCAGCTCCCAGCTTCCCTTCACAAACCCTAACAAGTCTGATGCAGAATAAGAGAAAGAAAAAGCAAGTGTTTAATCCTGGCTTTGTCCACAAAAGCACTTCCACGGGAGCGAAGGCAGCAGCCTCGGTAACAGGGGTAGGCTCCAACTTCTCCCCAGTCCAGCCAGAAAAAGGGAATGGATACATGATGGTGTGCACCACATCAGCAGGGAGAGATCCTAGATCTCATAAAGCCCAGTCACAGGTATCCCACTGGGTTTTCCAGGGGCCTAGAGCAAAACAAAACATTCATCCTGTTCAGTATCGTACTCTACAGCTGCCCAAAGCCATGGATGATGAAGGTCTGAAGGACCTGGTTGTGAGAGGACCCTCAAAATCAGACTTGCTGAAAATGCAGGCAGGATGCAGAAGCTGCTGTGGCTTCAGGGGGGTGAAGGAGCCCGGCTCCCCCACAGCAAGGCTCGGGTGTGGAGACTGAGATGGCTCCTCTCCTCTCAGTGCATCTCCCACTGTCCTTGCTCTCCTGAGTCTCTGCAGACTCCACCAGGAGCAGCACCTCACAGCCATGTTCTGAAGGCACCTGGAATTTCCCCCTTCCCCTGGCCATTGCTTCCAGGGCTCACATTCTCCTCCTGTACATATAGAAAATGAAAGAGAAAGAAAGGGGAACAATATATGGCACACTGTATACTCCAAGCAGAAAAACCTATGTACACAGAGCACACAAATCATCTAATTCAGGGCTTGCTTTGCAGGAGTTTAATATTCATAGTGCACCTATTTTTATTTTAGTGCTACCCATGAATATAACTGAATAATTGCAGCTGATTAAAGGCAAAAAAGAAAGGAAATGTTAACACTGAGACAAACAAACACTGACTATGTGGTAAATAGAAACACTCAAGGATTTAATTCCCTGAATAAGAGAAAGGAGGGGGCAGTGAGAGCAGAGAGCTCCTGCCCTTGAATTCCTCAGAACCAATTGAGCTCATGTTCTTGGTTGTACTTTCCTGCAAATAATTTAAAGTGCTATTGTAGTTTTTGCTGTACAAACAGTCATAGCCCAGTGTTATAGTGGAAGTTTTTCTTTTCCTATCAAATACAGGGCTAAATCCGTGTCTTTCCCCCTGCGCAGGACATCACCATCTCTGCCACAGCTTCCACCAGTGCCTCAATGTCTAGCTGAGCTGGGCAGGGCAAGTGGAAAACAGTGTCCAGGAGATGGGAGGATGGCACTGGAGAAAAAAAAAAATTCCCTCTTCCACCACCTTTCCATGTGTTTGGCCTTGGTCCTCATGCTCCTCAGCATGGGGAGGTGCCACCAGTGCCGGGAGATGCCCTGTGCCCCGCTGCATCCCTGGGCCCAAGTGAGGAGCATTCTTGGGTTCCTCTTCCCCATAGCACCAAAAATAAAGGCCTCTTTGTCAAGCAGCAATCTTGAAAAAATGCAATTGATTTTCTGACTTGTGGTCAGATTTTCCACCAAATTTAACACCCTACATGTCATGCTCAAAATACAGGCTCTAAGAGCATAAGGCATTTATTGTTAAGGCTTATTTTATTATACAGTATTACAGCCATTTGAGATAGATTGTATCCCCTGGCAGTTTCAGGAAAGTTTTTTCCTTGTATTCATTAGAAGGAAAATAAAGTGCTTGCAAAAACCGGGAAATCCCCAATTTCAGTTAAATCGAGATCATTTCAGGGACTTCACCTTCAAGAAGGCAGCAAGATAATTTGCATTCTGACCTAGATTTCTAACCCAAATGTATTTGCTTGAATGTGAAATGACATTTCATTTGCTCAAGGGTTCTATTTATTTATTTAATTATCAAATAAAAGGGGGTGGGTGAAAGGCCCTCTTTCTCAGATCCTACCAAAAGAGTCAGCAAGAAAAGAGACTAATTCTCTGCTCACATGTGAGAGAGGGAAGAGCGGTCTTCGCAAGGTCACTGTGCCCATACAACTGTTCCCTGTGCAATTCCAAAATCTGTGTTGAAATTCAGGTCTAGCTTCAGCAAATGCTTTTGCCCAGTGGGACCTCAGCCCATCGTTACCCTGTGCTCTAGTCTATGTGACGCCAGGAGCTAAGGTGACAATGGTAAAGCCCAAAACTGGTTGGGATCATACAAGACAGTTCCCAAATGTTTCCAGAAAGCCAGAATCCCAAACATGTGAAATCAAGGATTTTGCACGTAGAAAAAATACTATCTCCATCTATGGGAGAGTCCATGAAATAGCTCTCAAAGACCTTCAACCACTGAACAGTGTTTCCTCACAGTCTGGAAGCTTCTGGGGTTTTTCCCAGCACTGAGAAAGGCCAAAGGTTGCTGCTCTGCAGGAGGGAGGAGAGCAGCAGAGAACAGGCAGAGAGGGGTGTCCTGGTGACCCAATGCACCCATGCTCCCTGTGCAGACCTACAGGCACCCCGAACATCTCCTCAGCCTTTGCTTGCATGCTCCTCTAACTCAGTGCACTGCTGCTGCCCAAATACCTGTCTAATCTCACCAAGATCAGCACTGCACTCTCTGTGGCACCTCATTTCATGTGATAATCTTTCCTTATTCCTCTTCTCCCTCTGCACATTTCTGATGGTCATACTGTGTGGGATGGTTTCCTGCTCCTAGAGGAACAAGGGCAGCAGCAGATTTAAATCAGACAGCGGCAGGACATTCCAGCAGGCCCTTTGAAGCTCCCCACCTAACAGACTCTGTAAAAAGCATGTAAGGAGGAAGAAAGAGCCTTAATATTGCACCACAGAGCTAATCATCATAGAGAAAAGCCTTTGTGCATTGTGAAGTGCAGGTCAAAGCAGCTCAGCTCGAGTAGAGTCAACAGCCCCTTGTTCTGACACAAACAGATGCTCATCACAGAGAGACAGATGAATGGAAAAAGCTGGAGAAAATGACATAATGACAAAGTAGCACCTTTGAATATGAGTGTGCTAAAGACAAAACTTGCCCCTGCCCTCCATCCGCTTAGCGGCAGGTCCCTGGAATAGTTATGCCTGGTACATGACAAGAATCTAGTCATTAGCTCTGTATTTGCTGGCAGCCAATGCCTGACCTGCTGAATTCATCTGGCTAAGAGGTTTATTTTCCCCTACTTTATTCCTGACAGTGTCATCTTTCAAAAGGCACATATTTCTCTGTCCTAGAAGCAGCTTAGCACAGTCCCTCTGAGGACAGGAGACACTCTGAAAGATTTCCAATTCAAATGTCTGAAGTGCACCTTGACTCCTCTCACTGGGGACCTGTTCCCCAGGTTGCACCTCTCCACCAACACCACTTAAGAGCCGTTGGGAGTTAAAATCTCCCTTTCTGGAAACCACAAGGTGTCCCTGAGGAGCCCTTTCCTTTGCTCTTGCCTTTGCTGCTGAGTAAAGACCATCAGGGTTAGCCCCATCCTTGCAGACTCTAGTTTTCACCAGCTCCCACTGGAGGTGGCCCCAGTGCTCATGTGGCTGTCCCTGTGCGTGTGTCTGCACCCCAGAGAAGTCCTCTCCCTTGGCACTGGCCCATAATCACCCTGAGGTGCTGTGCTCGCAAGAGCCCAGTTCTTCCCCCTCAGCCATTCCATTCCTACCCTGCTCTGACTTTGGGGATGCAAAGTTCAGCCCCAGCATGTGACTCATCTGAGCCATGGGTGGATAATGAGAAGGGTGAGCGTTGATGCTCCATTTCTGCTCCATGCAGTTCCCATTGTTCTTGGCTCTTTGTCTCCCTGCCCGACGCTCACTGGCCACCTGCCTTCCTCCCCGGCCTTTTGAAGAGGGATTCTTTGCTTCCCTTTGTTGTTCTCCCTGCCCCAAGCTGCCCACGCTGTCGACCTCCTCCGAAAGGAGCCAACAAAGAGGCAGGGATGGAGGCAGGGATGCAGCCTGCCCGGGACAGGGAGCACCCTGGCATGGGGGAGGTAGGGGTGAGAGCAAGGCTAGGGAGTGGGTAAAGAGTGGATATCTCATCATAAAAACAAACAAAATTAAATTAATGCAGCAGAGGAAAAGTGTGGAAGTGAGCCTGCTGCTCATTATGGGAAATAGTCATACAGCGGAGGCACCTTGTAAATTATACAGAAGGTCTTAATGAGAGAGGCAGTAAGCCTGGCTAGTGCCTTCACCACTGGCCCTAGCCACCCTGCCCAGGAAACAAGCAGTGGTTGGACCACATACGGTGGCTGTGCTCACCAGGGCTCCCACCTGGGGTCCCACCACCACCAGCACAGGCTGCAGCCCAGGATGGCTCTGACCGTGGTGAGTGATGAGACAGAGAGGCTGCACGTCAGAGCTCGGCATGGGGTCACAGCATCCCTCAGCTGTGCCCAAGCCCAAGTATGACCTGCTCTAAGTACATCTGGCAGCACTTGTCCATCAGGGAATGAAGTTTCTATATTACTCCTGCATCCTCTGGAGCCTTTAGCATCCATGCAAACTTCAATGCTACATCTTTCTGCCACAATGGTGGCTCCACAAGGTTGCGGGACTCCAGTCCCACTGCCAGTAGGGATAATCCTTCTGCCGCTGTCTCATGTCCACGTGTTCCAGCAGGACCCATGGCCATGGTGTCTGGTAAACACCCTGCTTCTTGTGCAAAGCTCCCATCAAAGCTCCCTCTGCCCTGGGGTGTGAACCACCAGGGTGAAAAACAGGCACTGCCTTCCTGCAGCTCATGCAAATGAGGAGGGGGAGCAGCCACTGGGCCACCACCAAGAGAGGGACCTGACTAGTGCCAGAGCAGAGCCACGGCAAGAGGTTTTGCAGCCCAGGTCTGTTCTCATGCATCAGAGCCACCTCCTGGGAGACAGGGTGACTCTGATCAGCACAAGCCACTGGTTTATGTTCAGAAGACGAGTCTCTCCATGGGCATGAAACCAGCACAGTAAGATAAAAAACAATTCATTCAAGCCTGCAGAGTGTGAAAGTGGTTAAGGGAATAAAGTGCTCCCAGCTGCCCTGAGCCCTCCTGGCCCCAGCCCACTAAGGGGTTTGTGCAGATGCCTGCAGGTCACAGCCTAGTTCTCTGTGCCTACCTGATGCATCCTTTTTCCCTTTGGGAAAAAATCACAGAGCCGAATCAGCTGTGGTAATCAGCTCCACACATTTCTTCCCCCAAACCCTGGCAGCGCAGCTCCTGTCCCCTGCAGAGCCAGGCTCCAGGCTGAGCTGCTCCTACCTGGGCTGCTCCTGGCTTCGCAAGGCAACCCTTCCAGCCCCTTTCCACCCCAGAAAATCTGTGTAGATGCTGTACTGCCGCAGGAGACAACTGCTGCTGGGAAGCTGCTTTAAACTACAAGGAGAACGTGCATACAAAAAGGCTTACAAAGAGCTGCTATAAGGAAGCTACTTATTGCTGTAGCTCCAACCTAGTAGAAACATAAAGTTTACCGTAGCACTCATCTAGTAAAACCTGGCAATGGAAGGTTTATTTTTTACCTAAGTTATTTTTTACCTCCCTCTGCTCCTTGATGTACCTGGCATGGGCGGATTTGCACACTCCAAATAGCTTGCAAAATGCTTACAAAAGAGTGCAAAAGAGGGGCAAAATGTTTAGCAAAGATGAAAGACACACATTCACTGCACTGACATTTGTTGCCCCCATGTTTAGATGGCTGGGGGCAGCTGCCCAGGGGTGCAGGAGGGGTTGCAAGGAGCAGGAGAGGAGGAAGAGGGCTGCTGGGTGGCCACACTGCTGCCTCCAAGACCAGCAACCTCCCTTCCACTTTTGCGATGTCTGTGGTGAGGGACACTGAATGCAGGACAGGCAGAGGACTATAGGATGGGCAGCAGGAGGTGTGGGAAAAGCATCCCCTTGGCTTGCTCAGGCTGCAGCTGTGGCCTGCCCAGCATGGGGGCATCACCCTGTTTGCCCCCCCTGCAGCCCAGTGACCTGACCGGGAGCTCATCCCTGGCCTTGGCCATGACGGCAACTAGTGGCCTTAGCCATCTGGGGATGGGAAGGACAACAGGGCCAACCATCCTCCAGGATTTTGACGTGCGCTTCATACAATCACTAGCAGGGATGCAGCTGTGGCGCTGGGAATTTGTCAGCAGAAATCCCCTCCCGCAGGTGTCAGCAAGGCTGGGTGAAGGGGAGAGGCTCCCCCTTGCTCAAACGCCGTCCCATTAGCACATCCCACTTTCCGTTCCCACATTGTCAGCACATTATCCCCGCACTACATCCCTGGGGCCCCAGGAAGCAGCCAGCGGGCACAAGCACTCTCACCCTGTTCAAAGAAAGGGGAGAAAGACCCAAACACCCTTTTACCACCCTGCCAGACGCTTGTCTCTGGGTGATCAAAGCCCTGCCAAGGAACAGGTCTCCCTGGGAGCTTATCTGGGAAGGGCTGATGGGACAGAAAGCATGCACAGGAGCGGGAGGGGGATGGGGTGCTGTTTTTAGCCCAATTTCCTCAGGAAATGAGGCTGGTTGAGTCACAACTACTAGTCACAGTGCCTAATGAATTCTGAGGCCTTTGGCCAATTTCAGAGAAAATTGCCTGAAAGGGGAGTCCTCAAATTATTAGGTTCCTAGGAGCTTTGGAGTGTGGCAGCCCTGGCTACTCTGAAGGAGGATGTGGGAACCGGACCTCACTGATCCCACACTCTCAGGACTGCTGGCTCCAGCCTGACTGATGCAACCTAAATGGGAAAGCCCAAAGTGGAGGCTCATCTGAGTGAAACACCCTAAATTTCCTTGATGACATCCCTGGGGAGCAGGGACACCAGGATGGGACACGTCTCACTGGAGGAGCAGCCTGCTGTGCCCAGTGAGGAGTTTGCTCTGCTCCAGCCTACAGTTTGCTGATTTATGTTTAAAACACAGACAATTAAATTACATGGAGGCTGATGCTGCTTAATGCATAAAGGCACTGAAATGCCAGGCCTCATCGGGTTGCCATGTAAATCACCATGGTTAAGCGGGGAAGTGAGAGCACAAATAGCAGGGGCTGAGCGTGCGTCACCCAAAACTCCCCGCTGGCAGCAGAGCCCAGAGGCATTTCGCCAGGATGAGCAGGGATGGAGGGGAGCAGCCTCGCCATAGCACAGCGGTGGATTTTTGGGGATTACACCCCAAAGCAGATAGAGCCACACAGAAGGGAGAGGCAGACTCCAGCAATTTACACACCAAACCTGGTTCAGGTTCCAGTGAACTAAAATCAATATGAATAAAGGAATAATCAGAAGAGATGCTGTGAGGATGGATGGGAAAGGAATAGCTAAGCATCCTGCTAGGAAAAGAGCATAAATCCCGCTGAGCTGCAGGCCGTTCCCCACAGGGCAGGTTTGGGGTGGTCTCCCTTGCCCCCTCACCCGAGCCACATCACCCTGTCTTGATCCCAGCACTGGTGCTTGGCTGGTGGGGTGCTGAGCCAAATCGAGCAGCTGAACCCACAGAACAACTCAACCGGCAAGATACAGCCCGTGTGGATGACAGAGTGTGGGAGGAGAGCTTATGGCTGGGACACCTCCCACTAGACCAGGCTGCTCAAAGCCCCATCCAACCTGGCCTTGAACACATCCAGGGATGGGGCAGCCATAGCTTCTCTGGGCAACCTGTTCCAGTGCCTCACCAACCTCACAGGGGAAAATTTATTCCCAGTACTTAATATAATTCTCCCCTCTTCCAGATTGAAGCCATTACCCCTCATCTTATCATTACATGCCCTAGTAAAAAAGTCCCTTTCCAGTTTTTCTGTAGTCCCTTCAGATTCTGGAAGGGGCTCTAAGTTCTCCCTGGATCCTTCTCTTCTCCAGGCTGAACACCCTCAACTCTCTCAGCCTGTCCTCACAGCGGAGGTGTTCCAGTCCTCTGATCATCTTCATGGTGCCCTCTGGACTTGCTCCAACAGGTCCTTGTCCTTCCTGTGCTGAGGGCTCCCAAGTTGGACAGAGCACTGCAGGTGGGGTCTCACCAGAGCAAAGTAGAGGGGGAGAAAGTTTGCTCCTCTCCAGGATGCAGCCCAGGAAGCATCTGCAGATGTGCCCTGAATGCTTCAGAATTTGGCAATAAGCCACTAAAAGAGCTGATGTTCTGCTTCACTTGCCCTTTCTTAGCAACTCATAGCACCAGACTTTCGCTGCTGGTTAATTAATTAACCCATTGTGAAGAAACAGCTTTCCTGTCACATGTGGTGGAAGAGGAGCCGAGTAGTGGGGGATGAAGGCATGGGAGGCCAGGAGAGCAGCTCCTCTCAGCAGGTTCTCTCAGCAGGAGCCAGGGAACGTATGGAGCTTTGGGGATTTCACAGGAAACGTTGTCACTGCCAAAGGTCACCCATTTGTGTGGGAGCTCCACAATTCAAGCAAGCAGCCCTCTCAAGCCAATTAGCAGCAAATGTGACAAATCTGGATTTTATTTATGTAGTATCTGGCAAACAAAACTAGATTTCAGCCGCATCTAACAGGGATGCAGGCCCTGGCAGGACCACACTCCACGGTCACTTCAGTCTGCTTGGTGCATTCAGCATGTCCCCGTAGGTGCTGGGTCTTTCCCAGCACCGCAGGCTGTGGCAAGAAGAACACCCTGCAAGTAACCACCAGTGCCACAATGACATTCCCAGCCTATCCTCAGGCATATGAAATTATTAGGTAGTAAATTTAAGCTGGGAAAGAAGAAAAAGAAACCTTTTTCCACACAGAATGCAATTACATGGTACAGTTTATTACCACCAGATGTTGCGGTAGCCAACAGCACAAGCTGCTTCAAAAGAAACCAGAGATATAAATGGGGGGAGCAGATCAGCTGGCTACTGAGCCCGTAAGGCTGGCTGCCATCCCTGGCTCAGAGACATCCCCATGCCCCTCGCTGCGGGAAGCCGGCAGGCTCTGCCATGGGGAAGCTCAGTCCTTGTTTCTGAGACCTTCTCCCCAGCACCTGGCTGCTGCCGGAGGCTGGGAATGGAGCTGCGTCCTGGGCTCTGCGGACTCATGCTCTGCTGGTGGGTGGGAAGGTGCTAAAGAGCAAACCTGGAGTCAATGGCAGCCTGGCAGGAGCCTGCCAGCAATCCAGCTGCGTGCTGTGAGGCAGGCAGCCTAGCGATGGTTTAGATCCAGGCATCAACCAAGTCCTCCTGGTTGGGGGTAGCAACCTTCAGAGGATGCTAAGCTTTTTTTAAAAAATCAGTATAACATACAACAGGTCAGCCTATCCTCATGGCTGAGATCGCAGGCTCCTCTGGGGCACTGCAGCACACAGCAGGTATGAATTTCACATTCTCCAGCCAGCCAGCACCACTGGGCAACCAGGGCNAATCTTCCCTACACCTGAGGACAAGGAAAACTACTCCATCCCTTTTGTCACCAATTTAAATCCAACGTGCTGCTGCTTTGTCCACACCGTGAGCCATTCAGCAGCAGAAGCACATGGTGCTGTTGGATTAATCACTGCCACTCACTGGCATGGTTCACACACACATCAGCCCAGCAGGAGTAGTACCGAGCTTTGTCATTGCAGAAGTACTTTTCAAATATACATATAACAAACCTAACATCAAAGATCCTGAAAGAGAAACTTCTTTCAGATGACATCCCAGGCTCCGACTCTACAGAGCACAAACAGAAGGGATGAATGATGCTGGAAACAACAAAGAGAAGTAAATTGTCTCCTCTGGATGAACTCAAGCTTAAAATCTAAAAAAGGAACTTGTCTTGCCTTTGTCTCTGCTGAAAATCCACCTCCTGCCTGGGCAATATGCGGCTGTTCAGGAGGCAAGAGGCAGGCAGAGAGCTGGGCTGGAGCCTGGTCAAGCTCTATTTACAAACCCCCAGTTCACCAGGGAAACAATAAAACTTTGCTTTGATCCGCCTATTCAGATCCCCATCATATTAATGTAATATGTTAATTAATAGCAAGAGGTCATGCTTCTGAGGTGTCTTTTATTCAAAGATCAAGACAACCCTATCAAAGTGCATCCTCATCCCCCTGCCCCAGCAGCGAGGGTCTTGTCTCTCCCTTCTAGAGCTTCAGACCCTTGCTGCAAACCACTTGTGGCAAATGTGGGCTGACACCATCAGGGACTGTGTCCCCAGGGCAGCAAGAGGACAGGCAACAACCCTCTCCGAAAGGCAGCGGTGAGCCCAGGCGCGGCACAACACCCAGCCACCGTGTGTCACTTAAGGAGAGGCATCCCCAGCCATTATATAAATTGCTGATTCGCCATTTAACAAGTTAGCATTAATATTTATCGCCGCGTGTTCACAATTGTAAAGATCTTCATTTAAAATGTTTTGTGCCTCACACCCTGTCAGCGGGGAAAGCACTATAAGGCAGAAAGCAGGCTTGCAGGCTCTAATGCAAAGTGATGGCTCTGACTTCAGAAGGGAAGCCTATTTCCAGCAGGAACATCTGCTCTTGGTGTGGAAAGCGGGTACCTCATCGAGAAGGCTGGGAGCAGATGGAACAAGGAAGTTTCTCCTCCTCTTCTGGAAGAGCCGGCGAGAGCAAGGTTCACCACCTTGTCAGATTGCCGTCATGGCCTGCGTCCCCACGCTTTCCTCTCTTCTTGTGCCACAACAGGTGGGGAGAGGAGAAAAAGCACTCTAATTTTTGGGTGCAAGAGCAAACCTGATTTAGATCTGGTGGGAGAAGCCAGGCCGCTGGTGGCAAGGCAGCTCTCCATCCCTCGCATGCCTGCGGAGCTGCAGGAGGAAAGGTTCATGGTGCTCCATCGCTGGCGGCGAGGAAGGTGTGAACTGTCTGCACAACAGCAGGAGGAAGGAAGAGAAGTTGAGCTGAGCCCGGCAAAGGGAAAGGTGAGAGGACTGTGAAGCAAAATAAAGATTAAGGTGGAAAAGTGAGAAGAACTTAATGCTAAGATCTGTTAAACCTCCCCTCTTGCAAAGCCTTATGCAGGTGCTTAACTTTGCAGGCTGTGAGTAATCCAATTAAAGTTGTTAAATCCTGCAGAGACTTAAATTCAGGGGAATTAATGGTAGTGTGCAAAGTTAAGCTCACGCTTACTGGGTGCAATAGTGTGAAAAAGACTCCTTAGGAGAGAAAGCTTCATGACTTGGAACTTTTAGAAGTGGAAAAAAACACCATCAAATATATCAAGCAATCATCTTGCGCTGGGTTGGAAAGAGCGTTTGATGTGACCTAAAAGTCTCTTCCATCTCCGACTTCTATTAGTCTGTGACAAGACTTAAAAGGTCATCTAGTCCACCCCTTTGCTAATGCAGGAATATTCCCCACACCACAGCACCTGTTACTTTGTCCAGTCGAGTTTTAAATGAAAAGCCTTGCAAAATTTCCTCTTCCCAAGGACCATTATCCTCCCAATTCTAATGTGTTTCTTTTTGTCAATAGTTCCGTCAGTATAATGAAATCCTCACTGTGCTAAATTGCTAAAAAAGATCTAAAAGTCGAATCTTCTTCTAATATGACATGAAAGTGCTAGTATAAAAATAGGATTGTATTAGCGATTCTCCACTGTATTGTATTAACATCCTATTTCACTTAAGAGAGGCAGGACTGAATTATCTGCGGATTCTTCCAGCCACTACTCTCACAAAGCTGTGTATTTGGGGTTCAGAGCTGCATGACTTCCCATTAAAGCAATACAATAAAATCCTATGCAGCATGCAAAATGCTGAGGCAGGCGTTTAGGACACGTGCCAAGCATGGAGCCCGACCCTGCTCCTCCTCACACCCAAGCCAAGTCTGTAGGCTCTCTGTGAAGCTGTTGGGTATGCGGGAAGAGGTGTGGGAAGGCCGGAAGGCAAGATTTGAGGTCCCAAAAGTAGAAAAAAAGGACAGGCAAGAGTCTAAGAAAAAGCAAGGCTTAAAATGTCCATTGTCGAAGTGTGGCACGGAGCTGGAATGGAGACGGGAGTTTTGTTTCTGCTGTTCACAGGTCAGGTAAGAAGGAAGAAGAGCTGGTGGCGGAGAGTGTGGAACCCAAATACAATCAAAGTGGTCATTCATAGAAAATTTTGAGGGGATGTCAAGAAATTCAGCTGCTGGGAGGAGGACTGATGCTCACAGCATCCTTCAGAAGGGCTGGGGAGGATCAGTGTAGGGGCTTGGGACCAGCACCGAGCCAGTGGAAGCAGAAGACAGAGGTGATGCTTGGCATGCTCTTAATTCCTGTCAGCACAGCCCTAACTCCAGCTTAGTGGAAGTTTGTGCAAAACCTTTACCTGCTGCTTGGTGGCAGGTACAGGTTCTTCCAACAGCACCATGGCTTCAAACAAGCATTCATACTAGCAACTTCATACAACCCATCCTTACCAGGATTAATGCAAGTTTAATATATTTTTGCCAACACCAACATAGCCCCATTTTCCTCCAAAAATACAAGTTTGGATTCTTTGAAGGAGGCTCTGATCTTCAGTTGTTTATATCATCCTGTTTACCAGGAAATCTGGAAAAAACAGTTTCATCTTGCTTCAGCCCAGTTCCAGTCACCATTCCCAGCATGTTCTGCAGCCATGCCCTCCCTGGGATTTACAGGAGTTTATTTTCCCAACACACGCTCCCTCTTGCTATTCTTTTTGCTANTTTTTTTTTTTTTTTACTGCATAGCAGAAATCTATTGAGTAGAAAGCCAGTGGGAAGCCACAGCTATTGTATCTCTGGTTTAGTTCCTTATCTGCTGAGGGGTCCTTTTGTGATTGTGTTGAGGAAGGACATGCAGACAGAGCCTTTTATCACCAGCACGGCATCTCCGGAATGAAAGGAGAGGCAGCGGGGATGCAGATGTGACGTTAAAGTATAAAAATCCACCATATGGTAAAGATTGCTTCAGCTACAGTCTGGTCAAGATGTTGACACTTTGGTTATGAAAAGCAATATGTATCTCTCTCTTGGTGGTTTGTGTTCAAATTAAATGTTTTGTATCAGGCAGAGAACTAATAACGAGCCACGTTTTCCCTCGATAGAGGAGTAGTAACAAATATGGAGTAATGTGAAAGCTGACTTGAAAATTACTATTCCCAAAGATGCAATAAATGTTGAGATAAGATTTGCTTAGAGGACTTGAATGAGATAAATGCGAAAGGTGCTGCTGGTGGGAAGAGAGTCCAAGGGGAACAGGCAAAAGTGAAAAAAGTAGCATTTAAAAAACATAACCTGACCTGTCAACATTTCTGTTAACACCAAATACCGCCCGGACACCAGCCTTCTGCAAAAGCCCCTCTTTCCCACAGCTAAGCATAAGCAAAGAAGCAGAACAAAAGGGTATCTGGGTGCGAATCATTGTGCATTCAAGCCAAAGCAGCAAGACATCCCTTTTTCAGTGGCCTTGGAAGGGCTGGGATGCCCAAATGTGGATTCATTGACATGTGCGGGGAGGTAGGATGTGCTGCTGCGAGGTCTCAGAACCAGCCCCCATGTCTCTGAGTGTGCTGGGGGTGACCTGGAACCGAAATTCCAGGAGCACCAAGAGAAATCAAGGCACATAAACACCAGACAACCAGCCGAGGTTGTTCCTCCCACCAATTGCATTCTGGAGGCACAGCAATTCCAGTCTGGCTTGGGCTAAAATAAACTTTGTGCATCAAATATTTAATACCCTGCAGTCTCTTCCTGAGGAGATGCCCTGCAGCTGCCTGCCCTGTGCAGGGAGGCTCCCGTCCCGGTGCGCTGAGCTGCGCCCGCCGCTCCCCCTGCACCCAGCATCTTCCCGTCCTTAATGCGAGTTAACAGCAGTGGCAATGACTTATTTAAGAGCAGATCAAGAAATACCCCGTCTCTCTTTGGAAACTTCAAAAGCAGCCAAACGCTACCAGTATCCTCCGAAAAAGACACAGCTTTGCTCTACCGGCTGCCTCAAGGGAAACTTGAACAGTCGGCGGCAGGAAAGAGGGGATGTGACTGCTGTTGGGATGTCTGGGCAGAGGGGGGACCTGCTGCCACCCATCCCTGGAGCTGTGGCTGCCAGACCCACTGCAGGTGGAGGGGAGCCAGCGAGATCCTTCCCCTGCCAGGGGTTGCATCCTGCCCATGGCCCTGACTGCCCAGCCATCCCCCATCGCCAGCTGAGGAGGTGGGATGTGGTTGCTATGGCAATGGGAAGCAAAAAAAAAAAAAAAAGAAGATTTTGTGCCCCTCCCCCAGGGAGCACAGCACTGGAGACCCCCATGCGGTGGCTGGTGTCACCATCCCTGTGCCATGGACCAGGGGAGGGACAGTGGGGGAGTCAGAGTCATGTCGGGGTTTGGAGGCCGGGACAAATGATGGAGGAGGGACAGTGCAGACAGGCAGACATCGCTCCTCACTGAGCACATGTCCCACCTCACCCAGCCCTGCCAGCCATCACCACCCCATGCCTTTATGCCTAAGAGCATAGTCCCAACAGATGTGGCGAGTGAATCAGAGAAGGGCTGGGGAGGGAAGTGGCCGGGAGGGGGAGGGGAGCAGGCAACAGGTGGGTGGGTTGAAGGATTTCTACCAAAATTCAGACCAGGAGACTTCAGCCGTTGTCCCCATCACAAGAACAGGCAGGTTAGGCTGGAGCTGAAGGATAGCAAAAGCAATGTGCTTTGATCAAGACCTTGGGAAGAGTTTACTGGCTGAGGACACAGAAAGTGTCCGCCATCAACAGGTGACATTTCCCATTGGGAATGGAAGCCCCATGGCAAAAATATCCGTCCCAGGCTGAGGCTGATAAGAGATTTGATATTGATTCACTGGGGCTAGGATTTCATCCTGTGATTTAAACCTAACTCCTCCAAAGAGAATAACATCAATTTTACAGAGAATCAAAAAGATAAAGAACAGTCTTTGAGTCAGTGTGCAGCAGAGGCAGAAAGGGGAGTTTAAAAAAAAAGGTTCTTTCCTTATCAGGAGTTTAAAAAAAAAAAAAAAAGAACCTGGAGAATGTTGTTTGCTCATTTTTCCTTTTCCAGTCAAAACAACCCCGCCTCTGTCTGCTCTCCACTTGGGCACAGAGGGAGCAGAGCAGCCCAAGGTTTATCATGGCCAGGATGGAGCTGCTGTGGTGCCCATGCACAGAGCCTTCATTCCCGTCTCCACCACCCCACACCTTGTCTGGGTGGCCCTTGCCCCATGGAGCTGCCTCAGCACCACAGTGGCCAAGCAGGTCCAAGGTGCTGGGGGCTCAGGTCTACAAAGTGATGGGAGATGCTGGAATGTGCTGGTGATGGAGCATCCATCTGCATGGACAGGGGAGTGAGAGTGAGGTGGGGAAGGCGGAGATTTGGCACTGGAAAGGGGAAAACCAGAAGCAAGAGACTTGGGCCATGCTGGACCCCCCCTGCCCCAGGGGTTCAGGGAGCCCCTGTCCCAGCTACCTCCTCATTTGGGGGACACGCACTCCCACCAAGCAACTCCCACCACTCTTGTGCAGGAAGCTGGAAACCCTTGCACTGAGCTTCTCTCTCTTGGAGTTTTTATCATAATTCCCTTTCATTCTAGCCTTGGAAGACAATTTATTACCCTTGGGCAGCACAGACTGGCCCCTGTCAAGGCTGCTCTTCTGTTTCTGCACCGTCTCCCTCTCAAGCACCAGGAAACTTTGGGCTGCTTCTGTCCTAGAGCTTTGCAAGGGATCAGCCTCCTGTTTGTCATTGCCTCTCTGCTGCCATCCCAGTCACCTTTGCTTCCCAGGGCCAGGAGCACCTGCAAACAGCACGGGATCCCTGGCAGAGGTTTCTGCAGGCACCAGTCCCCCCGGCCATTATTTAGCTGCAATCCAGAGACTATTTTTCTTGGGGAAAAAAAGCTTTTAAGCTTGATCAGTGATGGGGTTAATATTGTTTGCCATGTGTCTCAATTTTTTATCTATATTAATGGCAAGTGCTACAGCAGGGTTTTCTACAGCAGTACCACAGTGGTGCTTTGCTGGTTTTTTGTTGTTGGTTGGTTTTTTTTTTCTAAACACTGGGTTGCAATGACTGATCACATTGCAGCACAGCAGCTACCAACCCCACAGAAGCTGCCCAGACACCCCCGCCTCCAGCATGATATCTCCCAGAAAGCCCAGAATTCATCCCCAAAGAGCCATCCTTGCAGTGGCAGCCCGTTCCTGCGGCCGGGAGTGGAGGAGGGAGCCGTGCAGGGCTGAGCGCGGGCGGCAGCGGAGGTGAGCTCTATAATTGTACACCTGCCCGTGTTTGTTCTCTGATGGCTCTTTGGGGACACTCAGTTACATCACGCTGGAAAGAAAAGGACAACAACACAAAACAAAAAAACAGATGCAAGTTAAACAAGTGGAAGGCCCGCTGGGGCTGCTGGGGGAAGCTGGGACTCCCGTTTCTGCCCCAGGCGAGTGGCAGCCGCGCAGCCGGTCCCGTGCCTTTCCCCACCGGCACCATGGCACCAGAGCAGGGCCCAGACCTGGGAACACCAGAAATGAAGGACAGGGACCTTTGCTCCCCCCTTCTCTACCCTGCCCTCAGTGCTCTGTGCTTGCACAGCCCTGCTTCTCACAAAAATATATTATATATATTTTTGCTCTGTGCTTTCAGGCCTTTGATCCCTCCAATTTATTTGTTCTTGCCTTTGTGAGCTTAGCAGTCAAAGTGTATGATAATTCATTGCCTGTTAATCCAATTTGGCTCTATTTAGATATTCCAGTTTAACATCCAGCATAATATAAAATAATGTCCAGAAGAAACAAGATGAGATTTGTGTCCATGAACAAGCTCTGAACCTTTCCCAGTGCGGGCTGGCTGCTTTCTTTGCTAATTTATTCTCTCTCCAGCTTCACGGAGCCAGTTTTTGTGGCTGAGCCCCTTACCACAGCTGGGAGCACAGCAGAGTAAGGGGCTCTGTACCGCAGGGTGCAGCACAGCCCCCCAAGAAGCTCTCTCCCACGGGTGAGTAGGGGCAACCCCAGGAAGTGGGGTGCTGGGGGAGCTTAGGGGACCACCAGCTGAGTCCCCTCAGGTCTGGGGAAGTCCTGGGCAGGGACGTTACCAGGGCTTCAGATCAGGATCTGGCCCCCAGGGGCCAGCAGCTTTTCCAGACAGACACGCTTGGGAAGAAAAATCCCTTTATTATGTGCAGCACACTCTCAATCACGCTGCTTTCTACCTCAGCCCTTCCTGGCACTGTTATTTATGCAAACTTCAATGCCGCCGTTCCTGATGCTGTCTCAGCAGAGGAGACGCTGCGGCTCTTTGGGGTGCACCTGCAGGGACAGAGGACAGCGACAGCTGGCTGGGGAGCACAGTGGGGACATGTCACCAACCTGACATCTCTGAGCCCCCAGCTTGCCGCGAGCGGGAGCCTGCAGCCAGCACGGCAAACTGGCTGACCTTAGAAGAAGTTTATTAAATCAGGAGCAATCCAGCGCCTGCGGAGTCCCGGCAGGTTCTGAGTGAGAGCTGCTCTGGGATGCTGCGAGGGAAAACCTCTCTCCAGGGAGGTTTCAGCCCCATTTTTGCTCCCCGCCTGTGCTTGAGCCATGCCTGTCCCCCACACTGGGTGTCTCCGTTGCTGAAGGGCAGCTCACTGGGGCTGTTCCCCCCAGAAGAGGGTCAGTTCCTCCCTGCGAGATGGCTCTGGCACTGGGTCCCCAGTGCAGGGAGGGGGCACGGCTGCGGGATGCTGGAGCACAGCCCACCACTTTCCCAGGCACGAACATCGTTCTGCAGCAGCATCACTGGTCCCCAGACAGGCTGCAAAGCAGCCCAGAGAAAGGGAGCAAGGGCTGGAAACCCCTCCATGACCACCAGCCTCCCCTCTACAGCCTGGCTTTATCTCCTTTTATCCATTTGCCAAATGACTCTCTAACAAGGGTGCAGCCAGCTCTTAGGGTTGGGCTGGGCTGGCTGGAAACCATTAGCCCGGTTTCCCAGTGCTGACACATACCAGTGCCACAGCTGACCCTGCTGTATCGCTGGAGCCTTTTTTGGGGGGTTACAGCAGTGGGTACTCATCCAGGTGTGCTTAACCCCAGCTGCTTCCCGTGTGCCCCAGCCATGCGGGGTGATGCTTGGCATGTGGCTCAAGTACCTTCCCACCCCAGGGGATGGGCTTTTCATGTCACTGCTCTTGTTCCAGTTCCACCTTGGTGTCACCTTGGCTGAGCCAACAAAGGAGCAGAGATGCTTAGGGGAGGGAATTTGCACCCACATATTCTGTGTATGAATGGTCCATGAACAGACCATAAATTCAGAGGCAGTAGATGCTCCTCACCATCTCCCCACAGCCTCCAAAATGCTCTCCTGAAAACTTGGGGAAAGTAAGTGCCTCAGTGGAATGAAGTGTGTGTTGGAGGTGTTTCTTACCCAGAAGTAGTGTGTTGGAGCTGTTTCCCCCAAAGGTAAGGGGTGGCGGTAGGAAGGACCAGCACCGTGTGCAGTTTTGATGAGGCAAGAAGCTGTGATGGGGCTCAGAACCTCCAGTTGGCTCACCCATAGGGACAGTGACACCACCTCCTCAGCGTTTGGAAAGCCCAGCCTGATGTTTGCAACCTCTTGGTTGCCGAAGTGGATCAGCCATAGGAGCAGTGGATGGGGAAAGGGCCGGGGTGGCACCCAGGGGCTGCCATGGATGCCCAGCCCTGTGCTGGCGTCTGCAGGACCAGCTCCAGGAGCCCCTCAAAGCAAACCCACTTAGGCATATTTAACCAAACACTTACTTTCCATTTTATTCAATAATTGCTTTAATACTAAAATGCATTAGATGCTCAAAGCAGAGAAAACAAAAAAAAATCACATTTAGGTGGTAAACAAAGTTCTCATCAGATGAAAAAAACCCAATGTGGCAGGTACACCATTTTGAAACGGAACCATAATAATTTAATAAAGCTGCTTTATCATCTTCATAAAATAGACAGAATGGTGGTTCTTTTTTTTTTTTTTTTTCCTTTTTCCATTTTGTTGTTTACAATGATTCAATCACTGTGAAAAATGTACATAACATACATATCAGCATATACAACAATTTATTCTTCATATACTCGGCAACGGAGACACCATGACGAGACATACCGTGCTCAGTCCGGCGGCAGCCCTGCCTGCGGCCAGCAGCCCCAGCATTGCGAGACCCTCGGCTCCCACCTGCCGCCCCCCCCAGGTCTGCCAGGAGGTGCAAGCCGCTGAAAACCAGTTTGCCCTGGGTGTGTCTGGGGATGATAGCCCAGTTTAGATCAGCTGAACATCAGCTGAGGCCAATGGAGGGTCTGTGTCAGCAACGCTGGGCTTCTCCCCGGCAGGAACCACGGCTCACAGGTCGCATCAGAGATTACCCATAGCTGCGAAAGCAGCTGTAGCAACAAGATCATCAATTTTTCCCCAATGACAGACAAACGTGTTTTCATTCATAATTAGATTATTTCCCCCCTCCCTCCCCAAGAATAATTTCAACATATCCATCAGACAGTGTGTTCTTTACAAAAGCAACTTGTTTCCTATTTTGAAAAAAAAAAAAAAAAAAGANAAAAAAAAAAAAAAAGAAAAAGTAAAAAAAAAGAAAGGAATTAACTTCTGCACAACGTGTGATCCACAGGCCACCTCCAGCTTCACAAAAAACAGGGAACGGCAACAACCTCAGCAGCATGGTGCTCAGGGCCAGCAGGGGGGGAAGGGTTTTTCCACCCATCAGTCATTTCCCCCAGCTCTCCATCATCCCTCCTGGCACAGCCCTGCAGACTTGAGGGTGGGAAAGGTTCCCCAGGGAGCAAGGAAGGGTCCCTGGGCCATGGTGGGGGTCACCCCCTGGGTCCCCAGCCCCAGGGCTGCTCCAGGTGGGGTCCTCGTCATGCTCGGGGGAGAATCGCAGGCGGATGCTGCTCCCTGGGTAAAGAGGATAAATGGGAGCAGAGAAAGCTCACCTGGCAGAAACCAACAGATCCCAGCGATTTTTCCTTAACCAAATCTGAGGACAGGTTTAAGTTAAATAGAAAGCAGAATAATTGCATCTGGAACAACCTCCCCCACCAAAAAAAAAAAATCCAAACCCACTCACCCCGCAGCCTTGAACGTTTTTGTATGGCCAGTTTTGATGCAACTGGAAAAAAAAAAAAAGCCAAGCGAGACTGGGATTTGCCCAGGAGCCCTGAACTCATCTCCAGTGACACAGAGGGACAGTGACAGGAGTAGCAAAATATTCAGGAGGGGGCCGGGGCCGCTCTCCGGCTGTCCCCTTGGCCCTGCACAGCGATGACGTGCCAGGGAAGGGCCCCTCGCTCCCTGTTCCCGGCCGCAGCCTGGGTCAGCCCAGAAAACTGGTGTTTAAACGATTTTCTTGGAGGCATAAGGGTTTACTGACCTCTTTAATGCCCCCTTTTAATACAGAATTATTTCACATTCCTTCTCAGCTGCGCTTTTATTCGGAGTGGCAAGGAACGTTTCCTCTGGGTAAATTAGAGAAATGTTTCTTTTTTTTTTCCCCTTTTTCTTCCTTTTCAGTTAGCATCTATTTTTCATCCCAAACGGCGGGCTGGTGGTGGCAGCTCCGCAGGCAGAGGGCAACGCTCAGCAGAAATTAACGGCCGGTGCTTTGCGGACAGCTGGGGATGATGATGGTGGTGATGATGGGGTGCCTGGGGACAGGAGGGACCAGAGTTCCCCATCCTCGTGAAGACCTGCTGGGTCCCATCCTGCCGGAGGTGGGGGACAGACGATGGGGTGTCGTGGGGCCGTTGCCCTGCGAAGCCAAGAGGATCTGACAGATGGTGTGTCGCAGGCTCAGCAAATACATACAAGAAGCTTTCCCTCCCCCCAAAAAACCCCACCCAGAGCTGACAAAAACAGGTAACCCCAGAATAAATCCAGCCTGAAGGTTATAGAAAATCCGGTTACTCCAACAGTCCCAAGCCAGCCCCTCTCTTCTTTGCTTGTGTTATAATAATATAGACATTTTGGGGAAGAAAAAAAAAACAACCCAGAAATAAATGACAGCAGTAACAGAACACAGGCAGGAAACACCGCTGGAACAGAAATAACATATCCCTGAAAAATGGGCTCAAACTCCAGAAGAAAGAGGAAAAACCCCAGTTGGCTTTCTGGAGGGATGCAGGACATCACGTCAAGGTGTGGGATGGGAGCTGAATGAGGTAGTCATCAACAACAGCGAGGGAAGTGTCACACATTTCCTTAGATGACCATTTTTCGTCAGTTCTTTCCCAATTCCTGGCCCTAGGAAGTGGGGAGGGGAACAGACTGACTGCAGACCTGTCTCAGAGCGGCTTTGGTTCAAGCAGGATCAATCTGCCCCGAAGAAACAAATGGCTGGAGCTTAATTTTATTTTGAGGATAATAATGACTGGAGCTTGTTTTCTTGTTGATGTTTTTAATTTAAATAAATCAAAGTAACAAATATTTTATCATGATATGTAGGCCTAGAAAGACTATTTCTCTAGAAACCACTAATTTCAACTTGCTGGTACAGCAAACATTGGCAAGAGCTATATATTTTCCCTTCCATAATCGATTTTAAATTCTAGGAAACATTATTTAGGGTAGGAAAATCTGTCTGGTGAAGGGTTAATAATTATAATAATAATAATACACTAACTGAAATCCTCCTACCTTTCTCATACCTCACTGAGGAATTATCACTGCAAGAGAGCAGAGAGCTGTGAAACCCCTTCCCTCTCTCCCTTCTACAAAATGGCTATTAAAGTAGCTCAATTTTTAAATCAATTTTATATGAGTAAATTTGTACCCACACAAAAAAGTCCTTAATTATGAGAAAAAATAATGAATTGCTTTAATTTTTTCTCCATTAAGAAGGCACATTAATTGAATTAGTAGCGTTGTTACATATCACCTGTCTGCCCCTAAATTAACATCACTATTGCTCATTCCATACTTATTTATGATGCAGGGATAGAAAGAAATCAGAACAATCTAAAATCCATGCCATGATGACAGACACACACACACACACACACACACAGAGTTGGTATATTCATGACTGGGAAATGCTGACGTGGAAGTGTGTGTCTAATTGAGAAGGTAATTTAGATCTCTTAAATAATTCCATCACATTTTGACTTGGAAATGGTTGGAGACAGGGGATATCTAAATCTGGGAACTAGAAAAAAACCAACCCAACCAACTTCTGGAAAAAAAACTTTCCATGCATTGCCTTGAAATTATGCAAAAGAAACGGGTGAAGGGAAAAAATTTCAGCACAGTGCATCCGACAATTGCAATCCAGGCAGAATTCTCCCCAAAACGGCTTCCCGTAATGCCCTGTTGCTGCCCTGCAAGAGCCAGGGGTGGCTGCAGGCGATGGTGGAGGTGGGAAGAAGCGCTTGTTCCACCGAGTCTGAAAACTGCAGGTTCCCCAAGGCTTAAGTAAGATGATTGTGATTTTTTTCCTTTTTTTTTTTTTTTTTTTTTTTTTTTTAAGCTCGAAAAGCCTTTTGCCATCACTAGACATACAGTAATTTGCAATATCAAATACAATAATAGTACAGATAAGCGTGTGACAGCAAAAGGATTCATAAATGCAGGGGTGTCCATAGCAAAATAGCAACATCTTAAAATACAACCAATCTCGTGTTGGGTGAATACTAAAACTCACCCGACTGTTATTTGGAACAGCCGCACACAAGAAATGGCTGCTATTTTGTCTGGGCTACAAAACCGCCGGGGTGACTATTAAAGATCTCCGAATAAGGAATTTGCCATTCGATTCTTTCCAGGAATGGAAATTTATCTTCGGTTTTGAGATATAAAAATATAGAAACTCCGAGGAGGGGATACCGAGCACTCCCGAGGACCGAGGTGGGGGGGTGGGTCACGCCTCTGCCCCCACCACCCTCTGCCTCCCGGCAAAAGCAAAACCCCAGCTACTTTGCTCCAGCTGCACACCCCTGTTGAGACAAGTGGGATTGTCACATTAACGATAGCTTCATTTATAAACAATACATTTAGGGAAAGCTTTTAAATACAGCAATCTGTGAACCATTGGTAAGCAATAAAAACAATCTGCGCTGGGAGTCCTGCGGTCCCTCATCCTCCTCATTTTCCATCCTCCTCCTCCTCCTCTCGCCACTCAGAGGACAATGTCTTTTAGTCTCCGGGTGCCGGGGGAGTCCTTGTCCCGGCGTTCTTGGAGGAGGGGGTTGCCCTCTTGCCCTCCGCTCTCGCTGTCCGCCCCCCGGGGCTCTGCCTCTGTGGGCCGGGAGGGACCACTGTTCCCAAAGGGCTCCCGTTCCCGGTTGCCGGCACAATGCCCGGCGCTGTAGGTAGCTGCCGGCTTGCCGGCCAAAGGGCTCTTCAGGTGGAGGGGCGAGGTGACGGGGCTGACGGCCTCGCAGCCGTTGCCCGCCTCACGGACGGCACCGCTCACCTTGGGGCTGCAGGCGGCCGGGTCCACCGTTCTTTTGCCTTTGGGGTTGGCGAGCCGCTCCTCGGCCAGGGGCTCGCCGCCCTCCTTGCCGAAGGTGGCGAAGGTCCTTTTTGTGCTGCAGTCTGCATAAGGCTCCGCGTCCACCGCTGTCGCCTCGATGGAGAGGGCAATGACGTTCCTGCCATGCTCGGGGGACTTGGCGCGGCTGGGGATGGCGGCGCGGGGCATCCAGCACCTGTCCGAGTGACCCAGGATGCGGCACTCCTCCCTGCAATGGAATCCTTCGCTCTGATCTGTGGGGACAAAACACAAGGGATGGTCAACTGGGCGGGGGGTGCCTGCCACCCCCACCAACCCTGCTGGGGCTGGGGAACCCCTCACCAAGCCATGGCTCCTACCCAGGCAGCCATTATCCTACTTCAAACATCCGGTCTTACAGAAGGGCTTCGAAGAGGGATTTATTATTATTATTTTTTTACTGGCATTTCTCTGCTGCTCTAAAGAAAGGAGGTCAGGTTCCAACAGGTCATGTGTCACCTGCTGCCACCAGCCTGGGGAAGGAAGTTAGGGCTGCGAATGTGTCCCAGGGTCTTTTCCCCGTGACACCCTGCTCTCAGCCACCACCTTCTGGGGTCCATAACCAGTGCCCAAAGCCACCTTATAGCGGCCTTCCAGTACCTAAAGGGTCTACAGGAAAGATGGGGAGGGACTCTTTATCAGGGAGGGGAGTGATAGGACAAGGGGTGACAGTTTTAAACTGAAAGAAGGGAGATTTAGATTAGATATGAGGGAGAAATTCTTTACTGTGAGGGTGGTGAGACACTGGTCCAGAGAAGCTGTGGATGTCCCATCCCTGGAGTTGTTCAAGGCCAGGTTGGATGGGGCTTGAGCAACCTGATCTACTGGGAGATGGGTGGAACTGCACGGTTCCAAATCATTCCATGATTCTGTTTTAAGTTCAGTCTGACATGATTTTTAAGCTTGACTTTTTGCAGAGAAGGGAAGACAGCAGAGGGAGGAGGGTGTTTTCTTTGGGTTTTTTAGTGTATACTTGTTTTTTCACTTTTTGTTTAATCCCCACTGACCTCCCGCACAACAGAGGCTTTATAAATCCTGGAGACTGCCCACTCCACTGAAGATTAAATGTGTCATTCCCAGTGCTGGGGCTTTATTCATACCAGAGCAATAAAGATCCCTTCTCTCCACTCGGGGCTGTCCTGACACCACTCTACAGGGCTGAAATACGGCGTGGTGGCTTAACCTTCTCCAAGGACCTTCCCTGCCCAGCTTTGAGCGCTCCCTGGGGGGTGCAAACCCTCCTGCCCGATGCCCACAAGCATCCCCATGCTGCTGGCCATCCCTGAGGGACCGCAGGACCTCACCCCCACACTGGGGATGGATAAACCAGGGCTCAGGCAAGTGCAAAGCTGGAAAGCAAAACCCAGGAGTCTCGACATCCCCAGCCTTTGCTTGAGCATCCCACCGTGGCTCCCACCGAACACCACAAGCTGCTGGCTGCTTTTCAGCCTCAGCTTATGCTTTTTCCTTCATTTGATCAGAATGTGTAATTGCAGCACAACCCTCCCCTATGCATAGACGGAGCTCCTTCCTATAGACCCGCAAAGCAGCGTTGAAGCACCGATGCCATTATCCATAGGAGACCGTGCTCAGCCGGTGCCGGTTTGATGGATCGGAGCCTGGGAAGGTGCAGACTCAGCCTGGGTTTGCTTCCTGTCTGCCTGCAAACCCTTCATTTCGATGCTCTGTACATCTGTGTGCATAACCTCCGCTCCTCAGACACATTGGTATTTCCACCACATGCGAGCGCTAGGGCGGCTGATAAAAATTCGCAGCACATAACACAATGCACCAAAATATGAGCAGCTTAACACTTACAGAGAATAAACGAGTAAAAGGNGAAGAAGGTAATTAATTGAAAAATCTATGGGAAAAACATAAGCTTTTTCTCTACATCAGAGTGGCTGCCTGGTGGTGCAGCGTGCGGCGCCGGGCGGCTGTGCAGGAGGTCTGGGTTTCGGCAGTTTGAGAGAAGGATGCTCTGAGCCTTACACGCAGAACAACCTGTGCTGAGATCTAAAAGCCCGTGCTCTTATAGTTTGATTCTGTTACTTTCAAGTACTTGAGGAAAATAATAAAAAGAGAAAAATTGCCCAGAAAGTGTTGCTCTCTGCCTATTTATCCACAGCTTAACTTCAAAAGGATGCTACAGGCATACAAAGTTGTGTAGTCTGGCTGTGATAGCAGAGGACTTGGTGATGGCTGGAGGGGCTACAGAAATATCTTGGGTTCTCATCCCCGATGAGACACTGATTTATTGTGCTGTGTAACCTTGGGCGCGTTGCTGGAGCACACATCACTCCGGTCTCACTGCAAACATGAAAGGCCAGATCTAGGCATGTGCTGGGATGGCAGGTCCAGCATGGGAAGGACAGGGGATGATGCTGCTCCTCACCTTCCTTGCACAGACCTATGTCCATGGCACTACCACAGCCCAGACAAACCACACTCCAGCCAAGCGCATTTTACAGTTAAAAACAAATCAAGGACTATATCAGTTACTGCATGGGAAGTGGATAATCCTCAGAGCCTAGAAAGGGCCCCATGCTTTCAGAGCACTTTTCCTAAAGCCTACTGGCGTGGTGCCTATCTGCTGGGGAGATGACCTGCTTTGGGCACCAAGATGTTTGTCTGCAAGTCACGCCAGTGGCAGCTGAAATGCAGGCAGAAGAGATGAAAAGCAGTACATTAAATTATACTGTTTCCATCTTTTCTTTTAAAAAAGGATTGTAACAAGTATGAAGGATGCTGTGCTGACAGGCAGAGGGACAGGAATCACCATCCATCCACAGATTTGAAGACAACAGGTAGCCCCATGGCATGTTCTGCCTGCTTGTTTCTGTCCCCACCACATATCTCACCTTTGGTCTGCAGAGATGATGCCCCGCAACCAGAAACCATCCTGCTTTCGGGGACAACTTGTGTCTGGGCTGCCCAGAGCATCCCCGACCGGGAAGCAGGACCAGGGGACCAGCACAGAGCCCTGAGCAGCAGCCACTTCGCCATGGCAGAAGGAGGATCTTCAGCTACCTATCCATCACCACCTTAGCCCTCTAGTCGACATAAACCACTGTTTTTACACCACAAGTATGCCCTGTTGATACATGCAAATGCTACACCATTCCTCTGCTAGCCCAGTTCCAGGCTCAGAGGGCTTTGGGCTCCTCCCTCATCCTGAGGCTGCCACCTCACATCCTCCTGCTCCTCCTCTGCAGGAGCAGCGCCTGCCCCAAAGCAGAGGCAGGCATGGAGCCACTGGCCACCACTCCTGGCACTGCCCTTTGCAGCCAGGTCTGACTCACACAGTCCTGACGACACCCAGGACGGTCATTCCCATTCACCGTCTCTTTATTGTACTGCTCTGTCTTTGTTTTTTTTACCACTTTAACAATTGGAAATAGGACAACAGGAAATTCTTTTACAGCCCGAGACCTGCCTGAGTCAATATGACTGTTGACTGTCTGCACTAAAAAAGGTGCTTAATGCAAGGAGCAAAGCCCAGCTAATAACAGCGCTGGAGGTGAGGGGTGGCAGGCAGCCAGGAAGGGTGGCTTCCACTGATGGTAGGGGCTCAGGCAAGCTGGTGTGAAACTGCTGCCCACTGGGAAGCCAGGGAAGGAAGAAACAATGGAGGGGCAGTGCTGGGCAAGCTCTGACACAGAACAGACACCTCATCCCACGCAGGAGTCCCCAGGCTAGCAAGGACCTAGTGGCTGGCGTGGGTTGGGGAAGAGGGACACCATGGCATGTGCAAGCCACCCTGACCTGGGTCAGGCTTTCCATGGAGCCAAGTACATCCTCACACCCCAAATGTGGCTGTAGGGACAGCTGCATCACACACAGGCTGTCCGGAGAGATGCTGAGGAGCTCACTGGGTACCATGCAGGGGTGACAGCCACGCAGGGGTGATGGCTGTGCAGCCTGGTACACAGGGTGCACAGGTCCCGCAGTAGCAACCTCCATGTTTCAGACATTCTGCTTCTGCACCGCACAAATCCAGAATCTTGTTTGAAAGCACCTTAGGGCAAGGTCGCTTTTAAAATTGCTTCCCCCCAAGGTGCAAAACACCCTGGCAGAAGCTTCACCATCAAGAAGTGAGCAGTTATCCTGAAGCCAGGCTTGGCAGAAAAAATATGCTACTGCTAAATGTAAGCTCTCTTTATTTCCTAGCAAATAGGAAATAAAATAAAACCACTGGCCACCCCTGGAATAAATATGCTTCTCAAAAAGTATGGCAAAACCCATGTTGAGCTCCGGATTTCAAACCTTCTTTACTTGCACCTTGGGGGACCAGCATGAAGGCAACTAATAATGAGCTCCTGCCTGTGCTGCTAGTCCTGCCTGAGGCTGCTGAGAATCAGTGGCTGCAGGGAAACCTGGTGGGAGAGACAAGGAGATCCCTGGCTCATCTATGGGCAGATGCACAGGCATCACCTCTGGTGGAGAGCAGAAGCTGGGGACAATGGCACAGTGATACAAGAGGCAGGGAGGTGACATTAAATGTCGGGACTGCCCTAATTCCCAGGGCTGAGCCCAGCACAGCACCCACCCAAGGGGTCCAAGCCCCTGCCCGTTCCAGTCTCACCGTGAAAGCTCTTGGCCAGGAGAGCACGGAGATGGGATGAACGCCCAAGAGCCAGGAGGAGCCTGGGAGGAGCGGCAGAGGACATGGGGTGGGCACTGGAGCAACAGAAACCCCAGCTCTCCCCTGCACGGGGCCTTCTCTTGTTAAAAGGAAGGATTAACGAACATCCAGGTGCTTTCAGTCTCCGTCTGTGGCAGAGCACCATGAAGCGGCCGTGCAAGTCGCTCGCTCAGCTCTCGAGGCAATTGAATTATCTCCAGTGGAATCGCAGCACTGGCCAAAGAGACAAAGCTAAATCGTAGCAAGGTGCAAGTGCCTGGGAATGTAATATTCCTGATAAATGGCCAGATGACATGTGCTGTTATACAATCTAAGGTGCAATTTGGGCGATGACAATAGTCCCTGGAGTTTCCATTTTCAAACAGCCGCTCAGTTCAATCCAATCCATGTCAGAGCAGCTTTGCCGGGGTGAGTAAGTAGAGCTCATTTGTGCTATTACATGGGGCGCAAGGAAAAGGAGAGGAGGAGTTGCTTGAAAAGGAAAAATAGAGGGGAAAAAAAAGGGGGTGACGGGAAGAATCTCAGCCCAGCTGGGATGGGGGGCACAGGGGAGCATCGTGCCAGAGCAGGGCACGTGTCCCTGGACCTGGCCTGGTCCCGTAGGTACCATCCTGCCGGAGCCTGGCTTTATCTCCACATTTTGGTGTTTCTTCAGCAACCCAGTGATTATACTGTAATCATGATGACACCGCTCCTGGGTACAGCAAACAGCACGATCATTAAAAAATTCATTTCAAAATCTTCCTGGAAGCTAATAAATTTTACAGCAGTTTCAATCCTTTCTCATTGCAACAAAGAAAAGCTTAGTTCCAGACAAATTAAAAGTAAATTGATTGCCTTAGGGGAATCTATTCAAATATCACTTTTCCATGTTAGAAATCTCTTCCTGAAACAAGAAGAGGAAAGCCAGGGAGAGCCAGCATGGGAACTATATGGAAAAGCAAATCATTAAATCTCAGTTCACGAAACTAAGGGGAAAGGGAGGGGGGGGGGAAGAAAAAATCAAACTTAAAATAAAATGCAAATGTCTCACTGGGGTGCGGGCCTAACATTTGTGACGGAATTTATGAATAATAAATACGAATAAATAGTAAACATGAAGGGATCAAACACTGCTGTTGATGTTTACTCATGGTTAGCCATCTTTCATGGACAACGCGCAGCTGCATTATTTAACACTCCTCTTTCCAGCTATTTTGGGGTTTCTTTTCAACTCCAGCACCTTAATTCTCTCAAGAATGCACACCAGAAGGTGCAGGGCATGTCCCTGAGCCCCCATGTGGCACCCTGGGCCCACTGGCGGAGCCCACCTCCCCTGCATCCCACCTGGAGCAACTCTTCCTGGCTGGGGAGCAGCCATCTACCACATCACGCTCCAGATAAAATAATAAGCTTGAGCAAAACACAAACAGTCCCCAGCCACGGTTCGTCATTTGCTTGTAAATTAAGACTCTGCACCTCTCCCTTATCTCCCATAATAGCATAATATCAGCAAACAAGAGGTGGGGAATTGTATATTATATTTTTGACCTATGGGCTTTTACAGAGCCTTCTTTGCCTTTCTTAATAAGAAATCTCTAGTCTATGCAGAAATGTAATCCTGACGTGGCTTCCTTCACACAATGCTTGGAGGATACTAATAACCAGGGACAGTGACAAATGCTCTTTACCGCAACGAGGAGCCTTTCTTTTTCCTCTCTTTCCCATTGTTTGGGATTTCTGCAAGCTCAAAAATGCTGTATTTTTAATCCTGCATTGTCTGTCCCAACACAGGAGGTCAACAGCACTTGGACAAAGCAAATGCCTGTGAGGAATTATTTTAACGAAATAAGGGATGTGAATTAGATTAATTTATCAGGTAATTGCTGATAAGGACCCATGGCTGAATGCAGCTCGTGGGCAGCGCTTCTGTGATGGCAACAGAAAGATGCCCTGGGGCTCGCTCCCGGCTGCTGCAGACACACTCGGCTCTCAGGATGTGCCAGGGACCCACATGGATTTACACCAGCCGGTTGGCCCATTCACCTCTTCCCCTGCGCTGTGTTACCATTAATAACCCCCTTCCCTCTGCAGAACATGCCCTGTCTTATGAATGAAGACTGACACAACGACCCATCTAGGGTGCCTGGCTGGCTACATGCTGGGGGACAGATCTGATGCCAAAGATTTTCTCTGTGAGAACATCGTTCCAGGCATGCCGAGGCCGTTGGGATGAGAAGGCAGCCGTGGGACGGAGCACAATCAACCAAGGTGAGAGGAGCTGGGGTTAGGGCATGCCAGCCAGGCCAGACCCAGGAGGTGTTACGGGATGGGATGCAATTTAATGCTGGCTGCCCCCCTTTAGCAGGGACTGTGCGCCAACCCCCACATTATTCACATAGCAAAATTAATTCCTATTTAGTGGAACATGCCATTTAAACTCCAATTAATCCTTTTTTGAGGACTCAAGTGGTCCATAGTGCTCATGCCGGCCTTTGAGTGGTGGGGATTTCACCTCCAAACCTCCGCTCCTCATGCCTCCATACAGGGCTCATTAACATTCTAAGTGATTCTGGGATGCAGGATCTGGACCTCGGAGAGGTGAGCACTCTGGGATGTGACAGACCTTTTCTACCTCGAAGCATTATGGCTCCGTAATTCACAGGCAAAGCTCCGGTTAAGGCTAATGGCAGTTACGGTGCTGCCTGCACAAGCGCAGAATACAACCCTGTGACTTCATTACTGGAATTCAATTTCATTAACACTGGATACAGAGGGATTGCCCTAAATACACTCTTTCTTGTATTTTTTTCATGTTAATGTAACCATTTGAGTATATTATACCCTGCAGAGATGGAAACATTTCTAGTCTGTTTAAACACATTTCCCACAATTGGGAGCAAAACTTTGTCTCCATTTATGCCTTTGACACCAGCTGCCTTCCATTTAATGGGACTTTAGTCACTAAAGCAAATTAATCCAAAGGTTACTTTTCGCCGCTATTGTCAAATCCGAAACAGAAAAATTCACATATTGTGCTGGGGTAACGCGGGACCAGCCAGGCAGCCACACTCCAATGGCAGCAATAAATCGAATTATTAGCCTGTCCCATTCAAAATTAGGCGTTGCTCAGAAAATAGCTGCTCCTTGATTCTGATAAAATCCAACAAATCAGAAATTGCAGTTGGGGGAGATAAGAAGCAATTCCCAGCTCCTGGCCCAGAGCCTGTGGGAGCAGCATCCCTGCCCTTGTTACATCCCTACCCATGTACACTCCTTGGGGGGCTCACAGCATATTAAATATATTAAAGCAACCAACACCTCCCTTGACCAGGATGAAGCAGAACAACCCATCCTCCTCATCCTCTCCCTGCAGGGATGTGGAGGACCCGAGTGCTGGCACGAGTGGGAATGTAGGCGAGATCCCCACCTCCTGGGCACCCTCCTGGCATGGCTCTGCCATCCCTGTGAGGTTTCTGGTGCTTCCACACAACAAGTGAGAAATAGAGGAGCCAAAGTTATAAATGCTGATACATAATTTACTCCTTTTATCAAGATTAAACACATCTTTGCATGCTTAGCATAAAACAACTGCCTTTCTCCAGATTTCTCAAGGACATGCATAAACTTCATTATTATCTAAATAATCAAAAGAGTATTTCAATAGAATATTTAACTGTCTGGCTACTGGAACAGCCTTAATCTAACACTGATCCTCTGTTGTCCTTCATGTAAATATTGTTGGGATGTCAGCCAAAGCCTAGGGAAGTGAGCTTCATATTGGTGGATGGGAATCTCTTGTGTCAGATACAGTCAGCCTGACTAATGAGACCTACAGCTTGCCAAAACCTACAGCCTCGCTGTCTGTTCCAGCCATTGAACACGCTCAGAAACCCAGTGGCACCAGCCCAGCAGTCTACAGATCCCAATCAACTATCAATAGCTTAAGTGTAAGTGATTGTGTATGAAGTACGAGCCAAATGTGTTTCCTTTTTCAGTTTTAGGACCTCCAGTATTGTTATTGCACCAGTAATGCTTGCACGGAATTAATCATAGACGTACCCACAAGGCAAAACATTATGAGAAGCTCTTTGTACTTTCTAAAAGTGCACAGCTCTGAAGAGCGGAGGGAGCTGGAAGGTTTCCCAGCACGATGGGGCGTTCCCCACCATCGAGAGAGAGCTAGGGAATTTTTCCCTTTCTTTTAAAACCAAAAGCGTTGGTGGCTGGCCATCCTTCATCATGACATTGACCTCTCGCTCCTCCACCCTGGAGCCCGGCCTTGTCCCATCCCTGGTGTTCTACTTTAACTCTTTTTTGGATCAACACTTTTCCATGCTGGTGGATCCTCTCCTCTGGAGCACTGGGATGTCCCACAAGGCAATGCTGGCCTGGAGTGACAAGTGCATCAGAAAATCCCACAGGGAACTGGGATGGCCATGGTGACAGGTCTGCAAAATCTGCTCTACATTGTCCAGAATGCAACAGTACCCATGGCCTGATCCAGCACCATCACTCCTTGCAACACAAGGTTGTTCCCGGTCCTCTCTGCCCTAGCCACAGACCTTCACACCAAGGAGAGATAATGGCAATACTGGGGGAACACCAGTCATGGGTTAGACTGGCCCCATGGCCATCAAAAGAGATCACATCACTGCCAAAGCCTGGGAATCTGGCCCAGTTAATTCAGCCAAAACTTTGTTCTGGCAATTAAGTTTACCTTCGTTAATTAAGAGAGTGATCATAATGTATAAATATACACATGAAATTACTCTAAGGCCAAGGTCAAATCTAAAAACTCATATAAGCCTAATTACATTACCTGCAAGTCATGGACAAAGTCTATTTCCAGCAATACAGATGGGATCCCATCCCATCTCATCCTGTCTCATCCCATTCCATTGGCCCTGCAGCCATGGGAGGATGGAAAATGAACCCTTGAGTTTTTCTGGGACTGTAAACTGAAGAAGAGAGACAGCTGAACAAGAGGAATGGAAAATCACCATATTTCCATGACCTGTGTAAGGGAAGCAGTTGGCTCCATGGCTCCAGCCAAGCTGGTGTCAAACCCACGGGAGCTCAATCCCAAGTCCAGCATGGAGGGTCTGACCCCATGTCTCCCTGGTGTCCTGCCATCCTGTGGCTCCAAGACAGTGGGCAGGAGGCTCCTGGTCCCTGAGGAGGGCTGCTCTGGCACGGTGGACTTCTGGCCAGACCTCTCTACCTGCGCAGCCTCCTGTGATTCCCGTTTTCTCTGAGGAGCCTTTCCGCAGTGCTGCCCTGAGGTCAGGCTGGGTTGTGTTGGCTCCTGGCCCTGGTTCACAGGGCTGTCAGCTAAATTGCACCACGGCATCGTTATTCCTGGTGATGGGGTGACAGACAGACAGAGCCCAGCTGGATTTTCAAAACCTAAGCACTTTGCAACACTGTCAGGCAAAGGAAAAAAAAAAACAAAAAAACCCAACAAAAACCAACCACCAACCCACAACCCTCTTAGCCTGAGCAGGTTTTATCTGGAAATACCGAAAGCTAGGAGGTGTAAGGCCCCACAAAGTCATCCCTCTTGAACCACTTTTCTGACCAAACCTTTTAACTGTCACTGGGAAATAAAGAGCGATAAGCACCAGCCCCAGCCGGCGTTACCTGATTAGTCTAGTCCCCACCGCATCCTTAACACGGCCTTTCTTCAAAGGGATAAAGCAACGCCAAAATGACTGATGTAATTTGGGGCTTTCAGACAGACTTAGCTCAAGGAGGAGAGTCAAGTTCATTACGTTGGAGTTCACCACAGGGCTGCGGCAGCCGGGGCTGAGCCGCCAGCCAGGCGCCCACTCCCAGGACCAGAGCACGAGATGCACCATAAGCAGGTAGGTTTAACCCAAATGTGTCCTCTGCTGTGGGAATCAGCCTGACTTCTCCCTCCTTTCTCCCCCGCCCCCCAAAGCACAAGACGGGGGATGCAATGGGGAGGGAGGCAACGTGTTCCTGCAGTAATTCTGCTGGAGCCTCTCGACAGGGATCCACCCTCGCTGTCTGCGGCACAGGGATGTAATGCTGCCTCTTTGCCACTGCACGCTCGCCTCATTTCTAAAACACTTACCCATGCAGTATGCATTAGAATTAAAAAACCATTAAACCTCGGAAAGGAAAAACTTTGACAGGATGCGTAATATACTAACTATAATTAATTAAATTGGATGAGGCACTGGGGGACAAGAGAAGAGTGGATGGAGACTGTTCTTGGAAAAGGGATGGTAATGCACTAACGTTCAGTGTGTGCCATTAAGTAAGAAACAGCCTTGGAAGAGGCGAGGATGAGCGACGGGAGCTTCACAAGGAGGCACCAGCCAGTTGGGCACCTTGGATGCATAGCAAAGGTGATAGCACAAAATGCAGCCATTAGAGCTCTAAAAAAAAGTGACAACGAAGGTGGAAAAGGCACCTGAGAGACGGGAGAGCAAAAACGACAAGAAGGTTGCTAAATAGCAATACCCCTACCAGTGTCAGCCGCCTCTAGAGCATCTCTTGATGCCCTGCAATGGCTCGGGGTGATGGACCACCTTCACTGGGCTCTTTGGGCAGGCACGGGCATCAGGACAGGCAAAAGGAGATTCATTCTGGAAAGCATCTGGCTCTCTGTGGGGGTATTCTTCAGTTATTTGTACCCTAGTGTGGGTTTCCCCCCTGCTGCATCTGTGCCCCCTCAGTGGGTGCCAGCAGCCCCAACCAAAGCCGGGGCCAGGGAGAGACATCAAAGATGTTCCCAGCCGACACAGCAGCAAGCATGACATGATGAGAGCCACAGTCTGGCTGTTCAGCAGGACAAAGTTTTAACAGGCTTAACAACAGCATCAGCACTGATCATTAGGCAATTACAACTGCTGAAAGTTGACAAAGCACCAGGACCAAATGAATTATCTTCCCAAATCCCGCAGGCAGGAGCACGGAAAAGAGAAAAGTCGCCGTCAACAGCCTCTGATAGCTCACCGGGTGCAGAAGCAGTAACCAAAAACTAAAGGGCTGCTCGTTTACTTGCTGTTTGGAGAGATAAAAGGGAAAGTCCAGGAAATGAGATCTTCAGAAACGCTCTCATCATTTAGGGAGCGGTGGGAGGGAAGGTCCTGGAAACACTGATACAGCCAGGACTGCTCAGCCCTTGGAGATGTCTGATTCAGCAAGGAAGGAACTGCATGTGTTTGGAAAGGGAAGGCAGGTTTTGGCTGGGGGAGTTCACTCCTGAATCATCCCCGGCGTGATTACTTGCTCAATTCTGCACATCCTTGCACAGCAGCCAGTGCTAACTGAGAGGACAGTGGTGAGCTCTTCTCCTGGAGGATGTGCCCAAATGCACTCCTCCAGGGATCTGCAGAGCTTAATCCCAGCACGACAAAGGCGAGTCCCTGCTCTGCTCCCTTACAAACCACGGGATGGTTGGCTTTGTCACACTGTGCTTCCCAGGCACCGCCCGTCACTTCAAGTGACTAGGCATGCTTTTAGGAAAAACATGCAAATGTGATTTAAAGACTCTAAGTGATATGGAATATATCACATCCCTTGGGAACCTGTTCCAGGGGGTAATTATTCTAATTCCTAAAATCACGCATCTCATTTGCAGCTAGAATTTTCCGAGGCAAACCTCCATCCTCCAGCAGCGGCTCTGCCTTGGTCGCTGAATTAGAGCGATGCTCAGCCGCAGATCTCTTCTCCCTGACTTCACTTCTGCACACAGGCTTAGATGACCAATGTCTCACGCAAAGTTCAGAGCACATCCCCCGAGGATGCCATCTCTCTTGGGTCTTATTTCAAGCCCAGTGGTCTATGCTGAAAGAGTCCTGCCGGATTCAACGGGCTTTGAGCGAGGTCCTAAACCTCCAGACAAAGCAGGAAACAAATACACCTGTTTGGAGAGCAAAAGCCAGTCCCTCCAGCGATACTCAGAAGCTCCTGAGGCAGAACAGTCTCCAAAGAGCAAAGGAACATTTCTGCTGAGAAAGCATCTCCTCTCCACCTGACGTCCCAGAGCTCGATGGTCTCTGCAAGGCAGGTCTGCCCAGAGAAGGGCTTGCGTAGATTTTATAGTGAATTAATTGGACATATCTACCCAATAACAATGGAGGAAGACTTGACAAAGCAGAGGTCAGGCAGTGAGGGAATTGCAGGTGGAATTGTTCCTTTTAATTACTTGTCTTCATTAATGTGAGGTTTCTGGATCCTACAGTGATGACTAATGGGTCAAAATATTTGCATGAGTGAATATAGTTCCACAAAAGGACACGTGGCTGGAGGGTGGAACAGATACAGAATTTTCTTTGTATTTCACAAGCCTGTTTCCACCACAAGTTGAAGTGACTTCCCAGAGTGCAGCAGCATACCAGAGAGGAGCAACCCTAGACACAAGTAAAACATTTTTAGGAGGCACAAAAGTGCCCAGAAAAAGCACAGCAGAAGGTGGAAATAAGTGATGAACAAGGCAAAACATGGGTTGTACTTGCACTGTTTGTGTCTCCCTGGTACCAGAAAGAGTTGGATACAAGAGTCATGGCTACCTGTTCTCCTGACAGCACTGAAAGGAAACAAAAGTTTGGAACAAGCCAAACACATTCAATTGGCCTGAATAATTTAGGCTGCTGAGTTGTCATGTGCTTCATGGACTGTCATCGAGAAAAAACTGTATTGCAGAGGAAAGATCTGTAAATCAATGCATCCCAGGGACCAAAACTAATCAGCCAGTGGCTGCAAAAGCACTGCCTGTCAAAGCAGATGATGGCCATGGAAGTCAGTGCTGCCGGCAGCCCCAGTGGCTGCTCAGGAGAGGCAACGAGGCCAGGCAGGGGGAGCAGCAAGATGGCACAGTTCCTATTGAAACATGGTGGGAACAAGCAATATCAGCAGCACAAACAATTCGGCTGGTAAACACAGAGTGAAAATCAAATGAAAGTCCAGTATACGCACAGTGTCCTCCCAGGAACACACCTGGGTGTGCCAGACCCTGCCCAATGGTACTGACCATAGAATGGGTTGGAGGTTGGAAAGGACCCCTTAAAGACCATTGAGTTCCACCCCCCTGCCGTGGGCAGGGACACCTCCCACTTGACCACGTTGCTCAAGCCCCATCCAACCTGGCCTTGAACCACTTCAGGGTTGGAGCAGCCACAGCTTCTCTGGGCAACCTGGGCCAGGGTCTCACCACCCTCACAGGAAAGAATTTCTTCCTGAGATCTCATCTAAATCTCCCCTTTTCCAGTTTGAAGCCATTACCCCTTATCCTATCATTACATGCCGTTGTAAAAAGCCCCTCTGCAGCTTTCCTGTAGGCCCTCTTCAGATACTGGAAGGGGCTCTAAGGTCTCCCTGGAGCCTTCTCCAGGCTGAACCCCCAACTCTCTCAGCCTGTCCTCACAGCAGAGGGGCTCCAGCCCTCGGAGCATTTTTGTGGCCTCCATGTCCTTCTGATGTTGGTGCCCCCAGAGCTGAAGGCAGCACTGTAGGGGGGTCTCCCCAGAGTGGAGCAGAGGGGTAGAATCCCCCACCTCACCCTGCTGGCCATGCTGCTGGATATGCAGTCTAGGATGCAGTAGGCTTTCTGGGCTGCCAGCACACAGTGCTGGTTCATGTCGAGCTTCTCATCAACTAACAGTTTATACCCTCCACTAATGTGCCTCCTGCTCCCAAAACACTTCTGGCTCTCTGACCTTTCCTGAAGTACTACTACGCCCGGTTTTGACTTTGGGTTTCTAGCCAAATTCCTCTCCCCAAACAGGAGCTGCCCCTTTGTAACTTCTTGCTGAGCTGTATCAAATGCAGAAGCTGAGTTAGTTGCACTGGGAAATCTGGAGGCTCCTCGCCTGGATGGGGAGTGGTTCCCTTGTTAAACCAGGACATGCTCGAGCAGAGGAGGCAGCACCGTCTGCTGCACTCGCATCAAATACTCTCCTCCCTTCTATCTTTAATGAAGCCGACGCTTCCAAAGCATCAGAGGAAATCGAGTGCCCGACCTATTTTGGTCTGCAAGCGATGCGGACACCCACCTTCCTTGGGCTTGCTGCAAAAAATTCCAACCAACGTTTTTCGTTCTTTCCTTTTTCACATTAAACGGTACAAGAAGGACCATGAAACCTCCTGCCTCCCGCACGCACCCAGCAGGAGCTCCTCGCCTTTCACCCTCACCCCATAGGAGGTGGCACCCCCCTGACCCACAGGGACCCTCCAGTGACTGTCCTCACACCTCCAGTGCTGTGCCAGGGAGGCTCTGTGGCACACAGCTCCCAAGTGCTTCCACAAGACACAAGGTAGCATCTGTGGTGACATCTCACCAAATGATCCAAGATCGTTTTCTCCAGCTGGGACTGATTGAATATAGCCTGGGCACCGGATGATGTGGGAAATCAGTCGTAGCCGAGCACAAATTGCATGCATAGAGGTAATTACTGCAGCACAAGGTTGGTAGCACCACTACCCACATGACAGTATATCTCAGCAATTTTCATTTCCTATTGCTTCAATTCAGGGAGAGGTTTTTTCATCTTTTTTTTTTTTTTTGTGGTTCAATTTTCTCCTTTTCCTACAGGGACTGATGTTAACCCAGGATTTCTTCAGGACAAAGCTCTGCTTTCACTACAGCCAGCCATCCCACAAATCCACATGTCCCCCTGCTTACTACCCCAAGACCTCCAGCCTGACTCACCTCAACCCAAAGCCACTTCCCTGCCCTGAGTGTGACCGTCCCTGCCCGAAGGTGAAGCGACACAGTGGTGACCGCTGGTCACCCTCTGCCACGGGCTGTCACCCGCAGCCGGCTGTGGGCATCGGTAATGAAACACAACGTGCCAGTAACTAATGAAGCTGGTTGCAAAGCAAGTCATTCTCCACACTTGAAAAAGGGTAAAAATGCGATAAGAAAAATGGAACAAAAAAAGGGTTTCTTGCTGAAAAATATAAACACTAAGAGAGCTAATGGTGCAAGTGGGGAAACTGATCATTACTATTACAGATACTCAGCAAAAATGGAACCATATTACGCTTACTGTGATTATACCCATTGTGGCTAGCATATATCTATAATATAATTCCTGTAAAGAATTTATTTTCCAAACAGACACTGGGGTTAAATGCAGGATGGAAAGGGAAATGATGGAGCAAAGGCCACACAAGCCCAGCCGGAGCTCCTGCTTGCCAGTCCAGCCTGCTCGGCTGCATTACCTGCCTGTCTGCCATCAGGAAAGGCTGCCAAACTTCTGAATAATCCTGTGACCCATTTAAAAACATCGGCTCTCTTACATTCATATATGCTGTATGAGAAATAAAATATAGAACTCGCGAGTTTTGAGTGGCAGCGCTTCCCTTAAGACGGATAAAAGCTGCAAGTTCTCTTTGCTGTTTGGTGCCAATTATTACTGAGTTTTGACTTATATATTATTACATAGATCATTTAGTAAAACAACCTACATGCAAACCCAGTGGTGTGTCTCCCTTCAGCAGTTAATCTGCTGGAACCGGAGCAGTTTAGACACTGGTAATACACTGAATTTTAGAGACTGGGGGGCTCCTTCCCCTGTACCCAGGGGAGATGCAGTCCCCTGGCCGGCAGGCCGGCAACCCTCTGCAGTGTGCGAGAGAGGTCTAATAGATTTATCTTTATTGCACAAAAAAAAGTTAATTCCACTGCTTTTTTTTTTGAGGGGGCAAAACAGGTACCCATCTTGTACCACCCCCTCTGGAGTTGCGGGTCCAGTGCTGTACCCAAATCCCCCCAGAGCTGCCAGGGACATGTTTTAGTGGGGAGGACGGGATTTAAACTGATGGCAACCACCTGGGACCCCGAAGGATGCTCAGAAACTTGCTGTGCCATGCGCCCCGTGGCCACCGAGCTGAGGGTCAGCCCGCTGTTTGCTGTGATTATTCCTTTAATAAAGGGCGCTGTATTTTCCAGCGGCTGCAAAATTGATGCAGGTTGCCATGGTAAGCACACACTTTCCCATTTAGGGGAATAATAGACAGCTTTGTATAATTCACTGATTTCAGATGATTTCTCACCCCAAGAGCAAGTCGCTCAAGTTACAATAAGTCACCTGTTGTTTAGTCAATCTGGCAATTTTAATTAGAATAAATTTTTATGATTCCTCTTTGCAACACTTTGAGCTGCTCTGCCACTAGAATGCCGAGATGTCTGTAAATTATACAGGCTCCAATCACATCTTTTTTTGCCATTTTAATTACAGTAACATTGCAGCATTAATCATGTAAGCCTCTGTTAAACAAGTAACAGCCATCCTCCATCATAATTAAAAAGAAAGGCCAAGCAAACAGGAGCTTTGGAGTTTACCATATTTCCGCTGAAAATTGTATTTTAACTTAAGAGTTTCGCAAACAGTAGTTTTATTTGGCTCTAATTAGTGCTGTGAAGGAAACACCGAAAGGTTAATATGAGATGGTTAGTTTGTAATGCAAGTTTCCTGGTGCCAGCCCCAGCAGTTCAGTCTGTTTTCAGAGTCATTAACGGTGTAGATTGATTACGGGAGGAGATCAGGAAGTGCTGGCTTGCTGCGTTAGCAGAAGGTTTGGTTTTATTCGTATACCTTCCCCACTGTTAAATATGATGGCCATTACCTTGACCACTTTACTAGTCTTAACTGCTGGGAGACGGAAAGTGTTAACGGTTTCCTTAGAGGTTACTGGCAACGGGGGAAAAAAACTCAGTGAGCCTTTTTTTGGCTTGTTTATAAGGGAAAAGGAAGCTGCAAGCTTGACTGAGCTGTTTATTTATCTTAGAAATATTTGAAAATCCAAGTATTGTGTGGCGGTTTTGGAAAAGGATGCTTTGGGAGAGCCGGGGTTAGTACAGCCCCGTCCCTCAGCTGAACCCTGACAAAGATCTCTGCGGACCTTCTGCTGGGGCTGGAGTTTGGGAGCAGTTAACAAAACCAAGCACAAAGAGAAGCCGCAACTCTCTGATCAGAAATACCGCTCCTTCTTATCTCCTACAAACTGTTCTCCAGTCACCCAGCAAAAATATGGATAAGCATTAACTAAATTTGACAAAATCTCATTAAAAAGTACAATAGAACACTAGAAATCCTCCAACTTTCTGGGCTGATCGTTCATCCATTACAACATCCTACACAACAGGGCATGGAGCCAAATTTGAATTTTGCTCTCAAAGTTGCCAAAACGTTCACACTGGTGAGCGTTTTCTGTGCTTAGATGGGAAGGACTCAAGGATCTAAAGGTTAGAACTCCTGTGACCCTGGGACTGAGCAACTTCAATGATGGAGACGTTGCAAGAATTATGTGTCCATCACCCCTGTGAATGAAGCAACCCAAAAGCTGAAGAAAGAGTGCCAGGAAAGTGGGATATATGCTTCTTATGCAAAGAAAGAAGGTTACACATCTGTTTGCCATTTAGTTCTGCCGTTGCAGAAGGGGATGGGCTTTCATTGAATGCTGAGGATATGACTTCAGTGTCACCCCTGCCCCACCACAAGGTTCCATGAGGACTTCTCCAAGCTGTGCTCAATGGTACGGCACTAGGAACCTAAGGCAGAAGCAACTCGAGGGGTCTGTCCATGACAGCCAGAGTGTCCATGAGTGGATGAAACCTTCTCGAGTAACTGCAATGCAGCAGTGAAGGAAGCTGAGCCCATTGGTGGGGCTCACCACCCAGCTCTGCCTGTTCACATCACCCAACGAAGGTGGAGCTAAGCACCTGGCAAGGATAAGGGTCAACGTGAAGAAAGGCTTTTTTGTCTGTGTGTTTGACAGCTTTCTTCCTGTTACATTCACTGGTCTCATAATAAAAGATGTCACATCCCCCTGTAAGCCCGGCAGGGGGCTAGATCAGGCATTTGGGGAGGATGGAGAGCATGTACAAAAGCATCCGTAGCCACCACATAGCCATCCACGAGCTAAATTAGATGCTCCATACGTAATCATTTTAAAGGATAGGAGTCCTAAGATAATCAGCTCCTCTTCCCAGAGCCCAGCTTATCCACTCGTCACAAAAATCCTGCTCTGGGGCTTCCAAGCTGACTGCTCCCTGCAGGCTGGTCACTGCAGGAGCACCACTGAGCTCGCCCAGGCTGCTTCACTGCCACATCCAGGCAATAATACAGAAATCAGAAGAGCTCTAGTAATTGACATTGCCCTGTAAAGAAAGCTTACAGCGTTTATCCATCTTAAGGGATGAGCTGTCACTCACATATGAATTTTACTCTTTATGTCTTGTGCTGCATATATGAATACAAGAAAGTAGGTATTTTTATTAATTTGTAGAAACTTCCAGAGAAATGCAGCTGTATTTCCAGCCTCCAAAGCCCTAGAATATGACTTAGGTCATCGTGTACATACAGATCTACAGAAAGGCTTTTCTGCAGTGTAAAAGGGAGTTGCAGGTGGAATGACTGCTGGAAATCTGCTTAAAAAATCAACAGTTTCTAATACCTGTGTTTGCCTCCAGTTAATACCATTAGTCATGTTCTCAGTTCACTACTGAAATGCATCCAGATACTGTGGAGATGAGCGTTAAGAATGAATTGGAACATTCTAGATAAAAGCTGATCCCCTAAACGACAATGTATCTGAATAATGTGGGATGCAACCAGCAATAAAAGTTTCGATGAATATCACGCGCCCAGTTCCCCTTCACATTCACACCTATTTCTATACCCTGCGATAGTATAAAGAAGCCTTAATGTAAGCATTTAAATATAACCCATTTCTATTCAAAAGAACCCTTCGTCTTGCTGGAGTTTATGAGACTCAGATGCAATTAAAGCACCTCTGTGAGCAAAGTTACTCAAATGTGGAAACGTATGCAGGATCAGGGCTTTCCAGATGACATTTCACGCCAACCTTTACTGCTGATCTGGCACCAGAAAAATGGAAGAGATGCTTTTAGAAGCAATTCTCAGTGGAGACACATTACTGACATCGCTTAAAAACCCTCTCACTTTGATTTTAAAGCTTTTTCACTATTTTATGGCTGTGGTGACTATTTCTAACACTGGCTTTTTTATGATTGATGTGTGTTTATTATTTTCATATTTCCTTTTGAATTCTATTTTTATCTTAAATAGCAAATCAGTGCTTCATTGGGCCAATGATTTTCCCCCTACACTGATGGTAAAAATACTAGCTGGCCCTAGTAATTAAGCTAAGTTTGAAATCTGTTGCTTCTAACATTAAAAACAGATATTTGAAAAAGTTGCTCTCCGATTTCTATGCTGGCAAGAGTTCCTACGACTTACAGAGTACAAGTATTGCTCTGGCTCAAGGCAAGGTGAAAAAGGTAATAAAAAACATTTAGGCAGATCTAGGTGCCCGTGTACATCTGCACAAAGAAAACAAGCCAAGCCTGCACAAATGCTATGTTTGGAAGAGGGGAAAGGGATTAAAAAAGAAAAAAAAAAGTATGAGCAAAATCAAGGGAGGAATGACTACCTGAATCACAAAACAGAGTATCTAGCCTCAAAGATGCTAATTCAGGTCTTGAGGGATCTAATCAACCTCTTTGTTGAAGTAAAGATAAAACTTTTTGACAGCAAATGCTTTCTGATAAAATGGAATTTTCAATTACCTTGCGAAACATCTGGTCCGCGCTGCCATTTCCCGGGAAAAGCACCGCCACACTTTGCAGTGTTAGAAAACATTTCACGCTGAGATTTCCCCACGTTGCTGGGAGGAACAAGCGTCAGGAGCTTCAAACCTGACAGCAAAGCTCCCGCCGTTGCCAGCATCACCCACTGAGGTGGTGTCCACGGAGGTGACGCCAGTGGCAGGTCTCCTGCCCACCATCACCACACACCTCACCCCCTTGCTAGGAATCAGGGTTTCCTCCAGTGCTGGACTTTGAGTCAAGGTTACACCAAGACGTGGAGAAAATCCACCCCATATTGCAGGGAAACAGGCCAAGATATGACAGGGGACCCCAGGATTTACCCCCATCCTCCAAGAGACTTCTCCAGCCAACCCAAAACGTTGCGGAGATCCAACAGCCGCATCAAAACCTCCCTTTCTCAAACAAATCCGTTTGGAAGTTCAGCTGAGGACGCTGTTAGGAAAGGAGTGCACATAAACTTCTAGGAGAGCTTAACACCTCCACAAATAAACAAACAATTAAATGGCAGCGAGGCAATCGCGAAAGGTGGAGCGGTGCCGTTGCCCGCCTTCTTCAGCATGCCATTTGGTGTCAATTAGCAGGGGAAGGAAAACAATTCTGGGTGATAATGAACTCCAAATTGGGTACATATTAGAGCAATTAAAGCCATCTTTTCAGCTGATGAATTTATAATCAATAATTAAGATCCTGAGGTAAAGAGGGACTGGGCAGAAGTCCTACTCCCAAAATAAGCAACGTGGCTGAGCTCCAGGCCATATTTCTGATGACCTGCTGCTGCCCACTAAAGCTTGACACCCTCCATGCTGTGGTTTGCCATTTTTCTGGAAATCTAGGTCATTTCCAAAGGAAGAACAAGGGCTTCTGCCAGCGGACTGGCAGCTGGTGTCACTCCCACCCAAGAGTGGCACCAGGGCAGTGGAGGGGTAGAGGACCCAGAGGCCACCTAAGCATCTGCAGCAGGTTCCTGGGGCTCCCACGGCCATATACTCAACACCAGCACTAGGCTTGGTTCATGCACTGGTTTTAAGAACACTCAAGGATCTTGGACTCATCCATGCCCACCTCTTTCTGCAGGAAATCCAGTATCCCACTAGGTGAAGGCTGGCCAGACAGGTTCACGCCAACCCCCAGGTGCCACCACAGAGGGACCCATCCTCTACCACCGATCTGCATGTATCTCTGCCAACCAGCACCTTGTCTTGGCAGATCCAGGATGACCTACCGAGCAGATAAAGACTTCCCGATTATCTGGATGAAGTCTGAGAGCTGGCTGCTCATGAAGGACTCATGGACAAGCCGAGGTCCAAGCCCAGCAGAGCCTGGCCGTAGGGACACCTTGCCCGGCTCCCCGGCAGGATCATAAACATCGAGGAGCAAACTGCGGTGACTTTCTGGATGCACCTCTCTGGGATGGCACGGTGGTAGTCAGGCCATTGCGCCCCTGCATCCTTGGCACTGAACTTGATGTGTTTTCTTCCTTTTGACCTGAAATTTTGTAAAAATTACCATGCCAAAACCATCACTTTAATCATGCGGGAACCGCTGTTATCACCATCATCTCAGCGTCTTGATTTTCCTGATTATTTTCTGCAGTCCCTGTTCAACAAATCAGCTCAAAAAATAGTCTCTTTAACCGTTTTGGTTTTTTTTTCAGCTTCTGTGGCAGTAACTGCTAAAACCTCCCCTCCTGCACTGCTCCCCTCTTGGGTCCACCAACCAACACCCTGATACTCTCACAGGAAACCACCCCCTGTTGTTCCCCACCAGGCAGCATGAGTCCTGTGGGACAGGAGAGCAAACCTGCCTGCCTGCTTGTCCAGATGAATGGCATACATGCCATTTTCCTCCTCAGAATATCCCACAGCCACGAGCACCAACCCTTTGGCTGTCGCAGGAGCAGGAGCCAACCTACAGGTTGCCTTTGGAAGCCGCGTTCTGGAAATACTCTTGATTTTTGGTGGGGGTTTTACACACAACGAGGAGTTTTTGTTACAATGGCTTGGACCATATTTATTTCCACCTGACTCCTCTGGTGAGTTCTGCCTCCAACTCAGACTCTTTAACTTATTTGCATTGTTATCTGGTGCACAACAGAGCCAGCACGCAGACTTATCAGAAATGTAATCTCTGTAAAACCCTGTCTGCAGTCCATTGAGATTGGTGGTGGGTTTGTATTTTTTCTTATTTTTTTTTTTTTTTGCTGAAGAAATGTGACAAAAAATTAACAGATGTTGCTCAGACCATTCAACGGGATGGGAATCAATTATGAACATTTTTGCTCCTACTGCCATCCCTTACTGCAAACGCATCTCAGGAAACCCTCTCCTGATCAAAATGAAAAAGCATTTCTTTGTAATAGAAGAATAATAAATGATAGCTATCAGCCTGCATTCTCTGACACGGCGCTGGTCCGCAGAGAATTAAACTGCCACTGTACAGTTATATAAATGTTTAATTTTTTTCATCTTTGGCCACAGTAGGGTTATCTGGAAATACATTATCGCTGCAGATGCCATCCCTCTCCAATTAGCGTGGCTGGCAGCGTGGAATGGGTAGGTGACCTCTGTGTTCCCCTCCTTGCGGAGTCTTACAGGGTTAACTACAGCTATTTAACAGACTCTATCGAGAATTAATACAGCGATCAGCTTCTCTCCCGAAAAAAAAAAATCAACACATTCGGCGGCGCAGATGGCAAGAACTCTCTCTCCCCCATTTGACTCTTTTATGACAGCAAAACAAAGGCTTTTAATGATGTTTACCATGAATTGAATTAAACAGCTGAAGACCAGTTCATAATCACAGCATTTTGTTTTCATATCCTTAAGTCTTTTAGCAGTGGGGCTTCCAGTTGAGCCTCAGCAACAGCTTATCTCAAGATATAGCCAAGCGCCCCGAGGCTCCCCTGCGCCCGAGCACCAAACCACACTCAGGCTCCTTAATTGAAAAAGACAGGATGTTTGCATAGGATGTTTGCATCAGTCAGACATTAAAAGTGACATTTGTGCCCAAGTACAAACGAGGGTTTGGGCTCAGCTGAGCTCCTCTGCCTTCTTTCCTCTAGCTACCACCCGGCTGGTTTTGGAGCGGGACTTCTCAGGGATGCACAAGAGCTGAAACCGTGCTGCCTGTTGCGGGGGGGGGGAAAGACACAACTGGCCTGAGCTGATCCCTGGTGGGATGCTAGACTGATTGCCTGCATGTTCTGCTGACATTTAGGAGAAGTTGCCTGACCGAAAGCTGCGTGAGCTCAGGAGAAGGCAAGAGTACCGTGTCTGAAGGGCGCTCCAGAGAGGAGTAGGGACCAGCCCCGGGGAATTCTGACCCTAATCCTGACTCAGCCGCTCACTGGCTGCCAAGTGCGTGCTGGGGTCCCTGGGTTTTCTGCCTGTGAACAAGAGGATAATCCTAACCGCTCGCTTACCTGACAGGCACGGTGTGGAGATTAATTTCTATCTACCAAGCACTGCGATGATGTACAGCGTTATCCGCAGCAAGCGCTAAGCATCCTCATTGTGCACCCACCCAAGCAGCACCAGAGACACAGAATGGGGCATGTGAACGACAAGGGGGCAGTGGGCAGCCCTCCGAGGGTGCATGGCGGTGGCTCACCTTGCTCAGGTCCCTGGGAGCCCATAGAGGGGACGCTGGTGTTCAGCACGTCGTTGACGGCCGTGTCACAGTAGAGGCCCCTCTGCACGTCATGCTCGCTATCTGTCTGGTCACTCTCCTCGTGGCCGCTGTCCTTCAGGCTGTTCCCCTCCAAGTCCTTGAACGTTGAGCTGCTAAGGGAGACAGAGCCGTGATTTACTGGGTGAGACAAGGCGGGCTCCCGCAGCCACACCTGGGGTGGTGGCAGGGCTGCCACGGCTCAGCCTCGCACACCACTCCCCTGGCACCCCCAGCATCCAGCAGCAGGGCTGGGACTGCTCCTCCAGCACAGGGAGGTGGGAAAAGGGGCTCTGGGGGGGCAATCCCTGCTCAGCACCCAACTGCAGCATCCAGCCCATGTCACCTCGCAGGCTGCTTCTGCCCATGGGTACAGTGGGAGGCTGCAGGTCAGGCTGTGGATGGTGTGGAAGCAGAGAGCGAAGCAGGACTGGAGAATAAAGCATATACATTAAATGAGCTGGTTCTAGTCATATTATCTCATATTGAAGTTAGACAAGATCTAAATAATAATTTTTTAGGCTATATAATCATAGTGTCTAAGTTGGAAGGGACCTTTCAGGCCATCTGGTCCAACCATCAACCTAACACTGCCAAAACCACTACTAAGCCACGTCCCCCAGCACCACATCTGCCCGGCATTTAAATGGCTCCAGGGATGGCAAAATCCTAATCATTTAAAGCTTGAAAACAAAAGTTTTCCTTGAATCAGGAATTTCTTTTCACTATGATGATGTCATTTTTTTTTTAAAAAAACAACACGATGATTCTGGGTCCAAGTTCACACAACTTTAAGGAGATCTGACCCACTGGGATGCTCCCTGACATCCCTTGCAAGCTGGGAGGATCCGAGGGCTGAGGTGCTCCATCACCCAGCTCTGGATAGAAAGTTTTCCTCATGGACCCTCAGAGGCTGGAGGGACAGAAGAGGTTTGTTTCTGTCTGCATTTGGGATCTTGCTGCTGCTCCCCGCTGCCCTGAGAGTGGTGATGGCCCTGGGCTTCCTGGCTGCAGCAAGCCACAGGGACATCTGGAGATGTGCCAGCCCCAGGTGACAGGGCCATCGGGGCATCCCTGGGACCACCCGCGGCAGGGGACCCACCTCCACCCACCGCCCCAAACTTTTTTGCTGGCGGACTTGGTATGAAACGCAGGTGGAAGAAGCGGCCTGTGCTTTAAAGCCCCAAAGAGCTGGAGATTTTCATTACTTTGAAAAGCCCTTTTACGTCTCCACGGAAACCAAGCAGACCACCTACCATCTGATGCTTTGCAAAAGCACATGAGGGGGGAGCTCTGAAATACATATAAATTGGTAAACCTTCAAACATTGCCTTTTAAATAAAGATGTCCCTGTTGAAGCCACTGACTTTGATTCCAGACGACATCAAAGAATTTTAAGTTAAGAAAGAACTACAAATCTACAATTCATTTGTGTGTGCGTCGATGAGTGAGAGAGGCAGGCAGACAACACAGGAAAAGTACAAATAGATTAATTAAAAGTGCCGGATTTGAGGAGATTTGCTCGCCAAAGATAGAAGAGCTGCAACATCTCCATAAAGGCAAAGGATGAAAATGATGCCACAGTATGTTACAGAAAATATTTTTTTGTTCTTAGATGTCTGCACAACGTTCACGGCGCCTGTTGTACTTGAGATACAAGAGAAAGGTAGAAAGCGAGGGGAAACGCTGTCCTACACGGAGCTGCTGTTCCTACAACGCAGGCAACCCGTGTTCCAGCGCATTTATCTTCCCCGCAGTGAACCAGACCGTAATGCAGCAGCCACACGACATGTTTCCGCGGCTGACACTTCTCTAAAGGATGGGCAGGTCTCGGGGAAGCGGCGGCAGCAGCGTTTCCCAAACAATACAGCCTGGGAGTGAGCCCTGCTGTGGCAGGCGGGAGCGCCCGTTCGCCTTTATCTTGGGTGCGAACTAGAAAAGATTAATAGATATGGGTTGGGTTTTTTTGGTTTTTTTTTTTGTCAGGACGCCTGCAGACTCTCTGGCGAGGAGCAGCGCGGCGCAGACAAGCCATCTCTCTCGCAATGGCATTAGCATCGTTAAACATCATGAGCCACACAGGCAAATATACCTGCCCTTCGCTAGCTGAACCCAAGCTGCTTAAACAATGCGCTCACAGCTCCCTTACTCCTTATATTTTGAAGATGTAAACAAATGGGATCTCAGCCAGGCAGATAATTGGATTTTTTTACTGCTCAGATCAGATCTCAACGGTTCAGGGCCGGCTCCTGCTCTCTGTTACACCTCGGGTACAGCTGGGGCCGGGCATGGCTCAAGCACCGCATGCCTCAGCTGGTCCCCAGGGAGCCAAGGGGAGGTGGGCAAGGAGCCGCTGGCCACCTTCTGTGCCCGCATCCTATGCGGAGAGATGGTCCTCCAGCCCCGCACAGCATCCCCCTGATTAGTATTGATCCCATCGGTGCCTTTCCCTGCCTCGGAACCAGGCAGGGAGTCAGGGGCAAGCCCGGCCACCCGCCCCACGGGGGGATGCTCACCTCGTGTTTAACACCATCCAGTGGGGTTCAATTGGGTAACCCTGGCGTTAACCTCCCCGAGACATTTCCTCACCACTGCTAAGCTCTGAGGATCCCAGCACTTTATCCAAACGCTTAAATTCTCCCAGGGATAATTGCCAGGTTGCAACCAAACTGATGATTTCCTTTTTACCCAGGGAAGAAAAAAGCCCAGCAAAGTGCTGTTTTGCCTTGGTATTCAAACTAAAACAGTGAGTGTGTATCCAACCCAATTACCTGCCCCCAAACGAGATTTTATTATTTTTTTTTCTTTTCCCCTGCATCCCATGGTATAGAGATCTCACCATTCAAATCTATCATTTTATTCCTGTGCATTCAAATATTCAAATTCTATGAATTTTAAAGTTGTCAGGGTAACAGCGCTCCACCTAACTCACTGCAACTTCCCGGTGCGAAGAAGCCAAAGGGAAGAAAAAAAGGCTCGCCTTTACTGCAAACCAAGAGCAATGGGACTTAATAGGAAGTAAATACTGTTTTTAAAATCAAATGATTACTCTTGAAATGTTTTGCATATTAAAAAAAAGCAAGTAGCATATGACACAGCAAGAAGAACGTTAAATAACCAGGATTTGGCTGGGCAAACCCAAGCTCTTTCAGGCGAGCCGACGTACCTTTTTATTAAGTGAGCTCTGCTGTTCACGTAGTTGGAATCGAAGGAGTAGTTTTCAGTCTGGAAGGAAGAAAAGAAAAGGGAGATGGTTACAAGGCTGAATTCCCCACACCCAGGAACAGCCAGAGAAGGAAGGGAACGATAACGATGGGAGGGAAGGAGCATCCCGGCATGGGACAGACCCCAGCCAGCGGGACAGAGCCTGGCACAGAAAACTCCGGTCCCTGTCAGTCTTTCCATCAGCTTTCACCAAAAAAATAGGCCTGGCTGGTGACCACAGAACAATTTGCAGAAAAGAAACAATGCGACTACACTCTGTTACAAAACTAATTGCTTTGAATTCCCTGATGGACTCGGCTCTGTGTGTGTCAATTTGACTGAAAGTTCAAAAGGTATTTTTCTTATTAGTGTATAATTAACATGTTAAAATATTTATTGCATAGATATGTAAATGCCAGCAAGGTAATCCCCTGCTGGAGAATTTAATGCGGGCACTTCTCTTTGTTTTACATCATTTCATCTGCTGAGACAGTGGGCTCTGTTATTAATAAAAAGGCAGACAATGGGTGACATGCTTAAAAGTTGGAGGGGAGTGAAAGCAGGGGAGAAAAGTCGATGGATTTGTCATTTCCAAGCAAAACCCACTAACTCTGAGCTTGAAACACTGTATTTTAACCTCAGGTTACAAAGCCACAGATTTCTGGTGCTCACAGCAGGTAAGGAATGAAAAAAGTGATCTGAGGGTGAGGAAGAAGCAGGGTGTCACCATCCAGGAGGCCACAGTGGGAGGTGTGGGGTGGGACATGGTGGGTGCTGCATGGTGGGACATGGTGGGAGAGGCACGGTAGGATGTGGTGGGACATGGTGGGAGCTGCATGGTAGGATATGATGGGAGTTGCAGGGTGGGATGTGGTGGAAGCTGCATAGTGGAATGAGGTGGGAGCTGCATGGTGAATCACAGTGGAGCCACATGGTAGGATCTGCATTGCCTAGCCAGGATCCTCCTTCAGGCATCCAGGAGGATGCAGGTCTCTCTATGAACCAGGCACCCCCGTCCATCCCTCTGTCCACCCGAAGTCCCTCCAGATCTTCAGGGATCCCACCTGGGCTCCCACCAGCATCACCCCTGGCCTTGGGGATGCTCTTTGCCCCCCTCAGGACAGGAACAGGGACAGCCACCTGCCCCAGCAGCCCTGTCCTGCCTCCTCTCTGCCACAGCTCCTCCTCACCCCAGCTCCCTGGCTACTCTCCTTCCCCAAAGAACCGCTCTGGGATACTACGGCCTGTTTTTATGGCAATTATGAACATGGTAAAAATAAATGCATGCATCTTTAATGTCTCAATAAATAAAGGAAAGCAGAGTCGGCTGCTAACGTAATCACAACGGCAGGATGCAGGGAGTGGGGCCGGTGCAGCAGAGCTGAATGCGAAATCCAATCGTACCCCGGCAAAGGTTACACTGCTCTGCCAAGATAATAAAGCAAAGGCAGCATTGGTTAAGTGTGACCTTTTCTGAAATACAGCACAATATCTAATTTACCAAACAGGAGCCTCCCAGAGAGAAACATGCAAGGAGCTGCGAGCCGGGGGAGTTGGCCTAGCACTCAGCACAGCTCGGTTATTACTTTCAGATAGTAATTACTGCTGGAGAGTCACGCAGGAGATTTACTGCACAAACTACTGGTCCCTGCAGTTCTGCATCCTCAGTCCTGCAGGACGACTTTGATGGTTAGGGCTCGAGAGCAAACGGACACATGTAATTTTAAAATACAAGGCACCAAAGACTTAAAACGCTGCAGAAAACGCCTGATCCTGTGTTTATCCTGAGGCTGCCATCCCAGGGGAAGGGATGCCACCCCACAGCCTGTGTGTCCCCAGCAGCCCTGCGGGAGACCCCAGCCCCACAGATGGGCTCGGAGCAGGTGTTCGGAGCTCCTGCCCCTCAGAGCCAAGCCATGTAGGGCAGGAGGGATTGGAGCCAGATTTGTAGCAGTATCTGCTCAGTGGGGAACCCCCTCCAAGCACCCTGTGCTAGCAGACATAGGAATGGCTCCAGCAATCCCAGAGCCTCAGTTGGCTCTGTCCCCATGTCCCCAGGCCTGCTCCCCTCACCAGCAGTCTGAGAAGCCCTGCACCCACCCCTGCATCCATCAGCTTCATCCCTATGTCTGTGCATGTATCCCAGACCCAGGGAAACCAGGAGAGGAACAGGCTGGAGGGAGGACCAAAAGAGCAAATTTCAATATATACATGTACATCACAGAGCTTTAAAATGCTGACTGAGAGCACCAACACCACATGGCCCAGGCTTCAGGGGCCACGGGATACCCAGGGAACACTCAACCCAGTGCCACCAAAACCCCACAAGAGGCTGAGGAAACGCCACACATGCTGCCATCACATCTCCTGCCACAACTCAAATACAGACCTCGTGCTAAATCCTCCTCCAACCAACATCACTGGAAGCTTCACTATTGATTTCTGACCCAAAAAAAGACCAAATCCAGCCCGACTGAAATCATCCACTGATGTCCAAATTCCCCATGGTTTAAGTTTGATGGAATGGAGTACCGTATGGACTCCCTGGTCCCTGTGCCCCCCCTATTCGGCATGCTCTGCACCACATTGCTAGTGAAGACACGACCCCCAAGTCCATGGGTGAGGAAGGGGGTTCCCGTGGGGTCGGTCCCAGCATCCGTTCCCAGGCTTTGAGTCCCTTGCGCCACCGAAAGCAGCTCAACTAATGCTAATTACTTCCAGATTTCAGACAAGACAACAAGAGACATGGCCACGAGGATGGGAAATGTGCTTCCTGGTGCTGGGGGAACCCCAGTGAGAGCTGTCTGTGCTGCCCGCACCAGCACAGACCCACCAGTGCATGAGGCAGCCTGGCGGTTTATGAGACCTCTTCCCAGCTGTGGGATTATCCATCAAGGTTATCTCTGTGCAGGCTAGGGGGATCAAAACAGAAAAATAAAAAAGAAATGAGATTTTTCATGGAGGAGGGCTGCTTTATAGCTTGCATTATTCAATCCAAGTTCACTTGATTTAATTCTAGTTCATCCTGCAAAGTGCAATCACTTACAAACAGGCAAAACGACGGGGAAGGAGAATGTCTTCGACATGTCAACATTTTAATTGGGAAAGGATCCGCTCCCTCTCTTAATGAGGCCCAAAGAACAAAGTCAAAGCACAAAAAAAGGGAGGGCAAAGGTAAGGCTGGCGCCGATGAAAGTGTGCTCTTCATAAAGTGTATCATTGAGAGGCCAGCCCTCATCTTCCTCGTTATTTTGGCAGAAGCAAACAAACTGTTACTTTCTCACTGATGAGCATCACCCCTGTGGAAATCAAAGGGGAGCTCAGCCTCGAGCCCAGCCTCTCCTATCCATGTCCAGAGCCAGGTATGGAGAGGGCCTCCCAAACAGTGCTGCCAATTCTAGTCCTCCGCTCATTGCAACAGGAATAAAGGATGCTCAGGCTTGCCAGGATCAGGCCCTCAGCCTCTGTGCTGCAAATAAATAACGCATTCACGACATCGGGAAGCACTGGATAACACCCAGCGTAAAGTCTGTGGTCTCAGCCTGCATTTCTCTCAGAGCAGAGGAACCCTGCTGTCCTCCGGGCTCGGGATTTGCTCTCCAGATGCTGGTGCGTTGGTGTGGATGCCATCAAAGGGAGAGCCCTGGCTCAGCACATGGCTTACCAGTGCCTAATTTGAAAAATGCTTTTTAACTGCTGCCTTAGCAACACAAATATAAATATAACAACAGACACACTCAGAACTGAGCAATCTGGGGGAAATTTTAAACTCTTTTTTTTTTCTCCAGAGGTTGCTTTTGGTTGAGGACTGCCAATTCCATTAAATTAAAAAAAAAAAAATAAATAAAAGGACGTACAAACATCAGTAGTCAGTACAACTCTTCGTGACCTGGACATCGCAGGGGGGTGACTTCCCCATTAGCAAAAGGTCCGTTAGCAACAGGGCACCACTCTAACGACTGCTCACTCTCTGCCTGAGAAACAGAAATAAACCCTGGGGATCCAAAGGGGAATTAATGCAAGTGCCAGCGGAAAGGTCAGTGGGCTGCAGTGACTCCGGGCACAACTACTGCTGTGGACTGATGGAGAAATAGAGGATGCTGGCTGGGGTTGGTCCCCAGGGTGTTGGGGTCACGTCCTGGAGCTGTGCCAGGAGGCTTGGAGTGTCTCTGCCAGCCTGCCCACCTCGGGGCAGATGCCCAGGATCTGGCTCTTTCTCACTCTTCGCTTTTTTTTCAGCTATTTCCAATGTGGTTTGTTTCGTTTGTGGTTTTTTTTTCAAACCAAACTCCACAGAGGTGAAAATCCAGCTTCCTCTGACGGATTCTGGGTCCAGGCTCTCAACAGAGGGTTTGGCTCCTCAGTCTGCACATTACCCCCCCAGCAAAGTCCATGGTTGTTCAAAGCTGGACCCATCTCTCCCAACCCGAAGTGACAGGTATCCGTCCCTCTGCCAGCAGCTGCCTCCAAAGACGACTCTGAAGCATCTTAATGTGGGGTTTTTTGCCCTTCTTCTCACTTCAGGGTGAAACCATTCCTATCTTTCTACAAATTATTGTAAACCTGCTGCAACCTCCTGCCAAAGCATGTAGGGACCCTTCACAAAATCAGCTTCATAAAAATGACACATTTAGCACCACTTTTTCAGGGTTATCCCTTGAGCCTTTTTTTTCCCCTATGTGCCTTGTTAATAAAGCTTGCATGTCACCCTTTATTATTAAAAAACAAAGTGGACCTTTCTCCAAGGCTGCAACGTGCATCTCTCCTTTTGGGTTTCAGAAAATCCTCCTGAAACACACATCTCCTCATCCTCTGCATCGAGCTGCACGTCTTCACCAGGAGCACCAGCCTCCTGACCTTCCTTCCATGCTGTGAGCATTGTCAGGGACCATAGAAATGGCAAACCATTCCCAAAAGTCCACAGGGCCTCCCCGGTGGGAAGGGCTGGGCTTGCAAGACCATTCTCCTGGTCCTCTTGTGTCCTCAGTCCTGTTCTCCATGGGCCACTCAATCACAGGCTTCAGCATCTGCAATAAAACTGTTGCTGCCCATTAGGAGATCTTGCCAGCACTTCATTCTTACAGTTTGAGCTACATTGTGGGTGATATAGAATTCATGCAAATTAAATAAAACCACTCCAGCTGCACTTGGGAAACGGGAAATTTCCAAGTAGGCACCAGGTCAAATGAAGTACGCATCAGCAATGAGGAAAAGTCATTATCATTTAGCAAGCTGCTTATTACCCCACGGGAAATAAATAAGCGGTCTGAGAATCCTTCCTGCCGGGAGCAGGAGTGGTACAACACCCCACCAAACCCTGAAATCTAGCCCCAGGGCCCCAAGAGGAACAGCCAGGTTCCTCATGATGCTCTCATGCCCAGCAAGGTGGCCAGTCTCTCTCTGCGTACTGGCAGGAGACTCATCAGATCCCTCTCTGAGCCGGAGTGGATCACAAAGGACATCAGGAGAGATTTTCCCAGTGGTTGTGTGTGACGCCAACATAATTAGCCCTTGTGCTACCAGCTGCTGATGAGGATGCTGCTGCCTCAGAGCATTAGTCGGAGGCCAGGACTGGCCAAGAGAGACCAGCCCGGTGCCTGACCCACTTAAGGAGCTCTGCTCCTCCTTCCCCGTGCTTGGCGCTGGCTCTGTTCAGGCACTGATGGCATCTGCAATGTCTGCCACCATGGGTGAGGGTCCCAAGCACTGCAGCCACAGCCCAGGATGACATGGCAGGAGACAGACCCATATTTCCCTGTTCCTCACTCTCCAGCACAGGCACCTCCCGGTATGGTGGGTATCGAGATGCGAGAGCAGCAACAGCCCAAGGCTTTGGGTTAAAACCCTGTGCAAACTCCACCCAAAGAGCTACTGGGGCTTCCACCATGGAGGAAAGCCCACAAATGCTGGTAGACACGATGGCATGAGCGATGCCTCCGGTTGCCAAGCTTTGCTGTGGCTCAGAGTCCCCCACGGGGTCAGGGCCTTTGGAAGGCCACCGGTCCCCATCAGTATCTCCATGGGCGCTGGAGCACAAGCCAGGGGATGCAACTCCACTGTGGCAGGCAAGACGGAAGGAAAACATGAGGCAATTTGGCTCTTATTAAGGAGGATTTAAGAGCCAGTCACCTGGAGGAGCTCAATAAAGGTTAAAAGGATGTGACCTCTGGCATCTCCCTTTGCAGCATTTCCCCGGCTCACTGCTAAAGCCTGTAATACAGGAGATTGCAAAACTGTAAACTAGTAATATTAGTGTCTCTGAAAAAGTAAGTGCATTTAGCATCTGATATTGATGTTTTATAATTAGATGTAATACAGCAGATCATTTTCCTGCCCATGATCAATGAAACCAGGGTTGGTTTTGGGGTTGGGCTTTTTTGCAGACACTCTGATTGCTGCCTATACCAAACGGAGTGGTGCCTCACTCAGCACGGCAGGAACAAGCAGAGACAAGGATGTGCAAACACAGCATCCACTTAGATTTACTATCCCCGAAATATAAACAGAATATTTATTTCTGACCTTTTAAGCACTAATTCCAAATTTAATGAGGCACAATGAACATTCCTCAGAGCCAGACTCCATGGCTGCTTAACACCACCGACCCTCTAATTATTACTGCAGCTTAAATAAAGGGCATTTGGTTCTGATGGACGTTATTAAACACCGAAGGAACCGAGTCCAGCCTCCATTTTCTCTTGATGAAATAAAAAGCATCACGGAGAAATTGCTGGGAGAGTTCATCCTTTAGCATCACCCCGCTCATCAGAATGAGCAGAAGTATCAAACCAGATTGTATTACGGCGCAGGCATGCCCACTAATCCACACTGAACTCCTTTCCCCTCCCCAAATAAATACAGGCTTTCTCATTCTCTTTTTTTTTTTTTTGTCTGCAAATGGATCGGAGGCAGGAGGAGAGGAGCTGCTGTGATGTGATTTTGAAAAAGGGTATAGGATTAGAAACCCAGATTGAATCCAGAGCACGGCAACACACAATGAAGCCATAATTACACTCCTGAAAGCCACAAATAGTGTCACCTAGTTGAATTTGTCAACATATCAGAAATCTACAGTATGGTTATGAAGAGCAAAAATGCAATAATAAAAATTCTGCCTTACATTCCTACGACACCTATAACCCAAAAGCTCTTTGGTGTCTGCGGCACAGGAGTCCATTTCTCCAGCAGCATCACCAGGGCAGGTACTCACTTGGCACCACCACCCCAAAATCAATTGAAAAGCAAAATACTGACCCAAAAGGGGTCATACCCCTAAAAAGGGGTATGTTTTCTAAGGGACAGCATGCAGATGCCTTCCCTGAACTGTGAGCAGTTGGGCTCCTCAAAACACAGCCTACTGCACAGGGGGCTGCCTGGATAGTTCCCTGTGGGGGATATAATAGCCAATAAACCAACAAAAGGGTTTTTTTTTCCCCCATCACCTAGCCTGGGACTTTCAGATGTGTAACAGATCCGTGCATGCAGCTTCCAGCTTGGACTGCACCCCTCCCTAAGTAGTGCAAGAAACAATCTGGATCTAATCAGCAGCCCCAGGGTAATGGGGCATGACTTACAGATTTGTTAAAAACCCTTTCAGAACTGTCCTTTCCCTGCCTCCTGCCATTAGGAATGAAAACAAATATAACAGAGGAACTTTTTTTAAATGTTCCCATCACTGGGGCTAAATAAAACTCCCTGTCATTCACCTTCTGGAGCAGCAGGTCAGACCGATGCGTTTTGTAGGGAACAGGAGAAATCACAGATTTGTCACTGCAAAAAAACAGGAAAAAAAAAGAAAAGGAAAAAAAAAAAAGAAGAAAAACCAAAAAAATCATTGCAGCTGAGTTAAAAATAGTGAAGGTGTGAGATGCCACCACCAGCTCGGCACATCAGTGACGGGATGCCTGGGTGGCCACCCCACTGGCTCATCCCCAAGTCCTGGGGTGGCGTGAGGGGACGGGGGACACACCAAAATGGGGCCAGGCACCAAAACGGGCCACCAGGCTCAGCTGGGGGCACCTCGCTCTGATTCTCCATTCTGGAGGGGAAGGAGACACCCTCAAGGGACCTCAGGATGGAGGGCAAGGTGGGTCATGGTGGCAGCCAAAGGATTTCCCTGTTTTGTAGCTTTCCAGGGTTTAATTTGGCTGGGGGGTGCTAAGACCAGTGCCATGGCAGGTTGCAGCCCCTGGTGCAGCTGGGGATGGGCACCTGGGGAACTTGTCCCAGCCCCACAACTCAGTACAAGCCCATTTCTTCTGATTTTTCAAGCAAGCAACAAGTGCTTCTCTTACCACTTTCATACCCCGCAGACTTTTCCATCCTACAGCTTCACTGGAGACCAGATCCCTTTCCCTGTGTGCCAGCTCACCCCTGGCTAAAGCTAAAATTCCCTGTCAATGGCAGATAATAAAACTATAGGGAACGCTGCCCCATGTGCTCATCATGTTATCATGGACATTGTTTATCTGTAATTGCACGGGAAGGCTTGCAATCAGGAATAGCCTCCGCCAGCTCCCACTCAAAGCCTCAAGGGGATTTTGTTCATAATGAAATTATTTTATAAAAAACCACTTTCTCCTTTTTTTTTTATTATTTTCTTTACTTTAGGCTGGAAAATGCCACCACAGAGAGCTCCCCTCCAAAACCACTGCCCCCCTCAAAGGTGCCACACATCCCTGGGCACACACTAGCACCCTCTCACCAGCTCTTCCTCCCCTCCAGATGATGCCACCAGCTCAGGGGCACCAGGAAACTGAGGAATTTCACCCTAAAAGAGCCTGTTTTCTCCCAGAAGAAACTGCAGGGAAATAAATGTTAATAAAGCACTTGCCAGGCTGGAGGACCCCTGCCTGGGCGCTGAGTGGGTGCCATCTCCATCCCCACGCTGCCCTCTCCCTCTGCCCGACAGCTACCCCGCGTTATTAACAGCCTGGTAAACACAGCCCGTTGGTTATTACAAAGATGCCAAAACCTTACTACTTCTTGTTCCTTCCAGTTAATGTACCATAGCCAAGGATGAATTGCTATTACAAGGAACTAAAAATAAAAATGTTTCAGAGGCCGTAATTGGCTTGTCTTGTTGGGCTTTTTAAGGAGCCAAAGTACCAGTTCCAGGCTATTAGCCCTAAGGTTGTAGGAGAATGGTGTAAAATATTTCTTCATTAAAACCCTACCTTCTCCATAGAGGTGTTTTTCTTTAGGGTTTCGTTTCCCCCTTCCCTTCTTTATTATTTTATTTTATTTTATTTTATTTTTAAAAGCCATGTGTTATCAAATAAGCTTCAGTTAAAAGAGGGCTTCGAAAGCCCAGAGGTGATATAAATAGACAGGGTTCAGCGCAGCTGGAGAACCAGCCAGAGCCTTCACTTATCTATTCAGGTCATTTTTCTACAAAACTTACATAATATTCCTCAGTCGCATCTGTAATCTTGGGCCATTCTTAATAATCAGCACTGAGTCTCACAGTCCCTGGGGAGACGGTGCTCTGTGCCTGCAAACTGCCATGGGACGGGACCACCAGCAGCACAGGGAGCTGGGTGTGCCCAGGGTGCTCCCTGGGATGGGGACCTGTTGCAGTGGGTCCAGAGGAGGCCACAGAGATGCTCCAAAGGTTGGAGCCCCTCTGCTGTGAGGACAGGCTGCGAGAGTTGGAGGTGTTCAGCCTGGAGAACAGAAGGCTCTGGGGAGACCTTAGAGCCTCTTCCAGTCCCTAAAGGGGCTACAGGAGAGATGAGGAGGGACTCTTGATCAAGGAGTGGAGCCATAAGACAAGGGGAAATGGTTTTAAACTGGAAGAGGGGAGATTTATATTAGATACCAGAAAGAAATTCTTTCTTGTGAGGGTGGTGAGACACTGGAGCAGGTTGCCCAAAGAAGCTGTGGCTGACCGTCCCTGAAGGTGTTCAAGGCCAGGCTGGATGGGGCGTTGAGCAGCCTGGTCTAGTGGAAGACGTCCCTCCTCAGGGTAGCGGGGTGCAACTAGATGGTCTTTAAGGTCCCTTCCAACATAAACCATTCTCTGATTCTATGACTATGGGTTGCTTTTTTCTTTTGAGGCTCTTTGGCGCTACTTGGTTACAAAGAGCTTTCGTTACCATCATTACTCAATATCAGCAACAACCACAACAAAACCAAACCCATTTGATTCATCAAAACCCTTCTTTCAAAAAAAGCTGGTGCTCTGCTGAGTGATGACTCGGTGGCTTGGCACCAGCCATCCTGATGAGGATGGTGACAATGCACCAACAAAAACCCAAGAATTTACAGTCATGACTTTAAAATTGGCTTTAAGTCCTGCCGCTTGCAGGGCCTGCTCCAACCAACAGCAGCACTTTGAGGCTGCCCTGGCAGCCCACAGACCCATCTGTGACAGTGGCTCAAAGCAGCATGGCATTAAAATAAATAATAACAGTATCAGTAACGATGAATACCAATCTCTAGATAACACTGCACAGCAGAGGAACCTCAACAGAAAAATTACAACAGAGCCTCTTGCTCCCTGCTTTGTGCAAGGAGAAGGATGACACGTTGCTTTGCAGAACAACAACCCAACAGGTATTTACTAGGATTTTGTGATTTGCAGGTTGCTGCTCGAAGAAGACTATTTCTGTTAGGTACAATTGCTATTTTTTGACAGTGTCTAGGCAATACCTTGTTAAAAAGGGCAAAACAACAGTTATTAATTACCCTAATTAACCCAATTCATAAGACACATTTGTGTGGCTGTCATGACAACTGCTTTGACTAACTTGCCAAGAATAGCTTAGCTGTCCATTCAAATAAATCCCTGATAATTACTAGTCTAGTTTACTGGGCTTCTGTGATAATAATAATTAGTGCTACTGTACAAAAGGTTGCGCTAAACAGTTTATGAATGATGCATTTCGCATGGCGATTACATGAGTTACGCAGCACCCACCGAATGGCCGCAGCCACGTTTCCAGCATGGTGAGATGCCATTAGATGGGAGCCTGCGGACAGCACAGTGGGCTGAGTGGGAGAAGTCATTAAGGTCTGAGGAAGAGTAACCCAGAAGAAGTTGGGTAAGCTGGGATCGCTACTGACCTGCCTCCTTGATGGCTAGGGTGTCCATCCTTCTGTTTGTCCATCCAGCCACCACCAGACAGAAGATGGTACTCTACTTCTAATGAAGGTGCTGGTAGACACCAAAAACCTTCCAAGCCTGACCTGTCGCATGTTGGCATCTCACCTCATCACCCTCTTCATCAATGACAGATAACCACAGTCCACCTCTGATTTTGGTGTACTTGAGGGCCACGAAGATGGTCTGAAGGCTGGAGCACCTCTGCTGTGAGGACAGGCTGAGAAAGTTGGGGGCTTTCAGCCTGGAGACGGGAAGGCTGCGGGGAGACCTTAGAGCCCCTTCCAGTCCCTTAAAAGGGCTACAGAAAAGCAAAAGCTGGAAAGGGACTCTTTACAAAGGGCACATAGTGAAAAAATGAGAGGTAATGGCTTCAACCTGAAAGAGGGGAGATTTAGATCAGATATTAGGAAGAAATTTTTCACTCTGAGGGTGGTTGAGACACTGGATCTTTGAGGTCCCTTCCAACTCTAACCATTCTATAAGTATGGGGTTTGGGTTTTGTTTTTTTTCCTTTCAAGTCTCTTTGGTGTTAATTGGTTAAGAAAGGCTGTTGGACAGCAGACATTGCTCAGCCCAGCATTGCTGCTCCCCAGCCTTCCACGGGCATCAGAAGAAAAGGCAATCCCCCCAGTGCCTTCCTGCACTCCTGACGTGGATATGCTTTCATCCACCTTCATAACAGGAAATCCAGGCCTGGCAAATACCATTTACAAGAAGGACATTGAAGTGCTGGAGCATGTCCAGAGGAGAGCTCCCAAGCTGGTGAGGGGTCTAGAGAACAAGTCGTATGAGGAGAGGCTGAGGGAACTGGGCATGTTTAGTTTGGAGGAGGCTGAGGGGAGACCTTATTGCCCTCTACAACTACCTGAAAGGAAACTGTAGAGAGGCAGGGATTGGCCTCTTCTCCCAAGGGAATAACGACAGGACCAGAGCAAATGGTATGAAGCTGCGGCAGGGGAGGTTTAGATTAGATATTAGGAAGAATTACTTTACTGTAAGAGTGGTCAGGCACTGGAACAGCCTGCCCAGGGAGGTGGTTGAGTCACCATCCCTGGAGGCATTTAAGAAACGTGTAGATGCAGCACTTCAGGGCATGCTCTAGTGGCCGAGATTGCAGGACTTTTCTGCGCGTGTATGGTTAGACTTGATGATCTCAGAGGTCCTTTCCAACCATGATGATTCTGTGACTTTTTCCTTTGCTGAGGTTTGTAGGTGCAAACTGGTCCGTGGGATTGTCCTGGCTGCACTTGGGTAGAGGTAAGGGGGGACAGGACTGCAACACCCCACCACCAATACTGCAAAACCCTGGGCAGACAGGACAGTGGGGTAGGGATGCAGGCAGCATGCACACTTTTAATACAGAGGACAGCTGCCAGCTCCACAGAAATCTATGAAATCATCTCATTTAGAATAAATTCTGATTAAATACCACATATGGTCCTTATTGTCTGTCCCTTGTTACCTATCACAGGAGGCATCTGCATGTAAACAGGGTCTTAATCTGCAAATATTTGTCTGCTATAGCACTCTCCTCCCTCACCCCTACCTGAACTTGCAATTATTCTTATTGATTGACTTTAAGAGTGCACCACGCACATGCCTCGAGCTGCCACGCGCCGAGCAGACACGGGAGCGACGCCGGGCTCCGCTGCAATCATCACTGGGGCGAGCAATTGCCCTGTCACACATGGCAGGTTATGGCTTCAGACTGGAGGCAGCAAGGCCAGATGAACACTTAAAAACGTCGTTACAGTGTGAAAAGCGAGGATGTGGAAATGACACCTCCTTTCTCAACAAATCTGTTGCTGCAGCATCTCCCAGCTCTGCTGAGATTTCATCGCCTTTCAGCCCTTGGAGCCGGCACAGCCCTCAAAGCCATAAGCCACCGGGCCTCGCGTCCTCTTCAAGTGCCAAAGTAACCTCTGATGAGGATTTCTTTGATCTGAAGAAGATGGATTTAAGGACATGGACCTGTTGGAACATGTCTAGAGGAGGGGTATGAAGATATTCCGAGGGCTGGAGCTCCTCTATACTGTGAGGACAGGCTGTGAGAGTTGGGGGTGTTCAGCCTGGAGAACAGAAGGCTCTGGGGAGACCTTAGAGCCTCTTCCAGTCCCTGAAGGGGCTACAGGAGGGATGGGGAGGGATTCTTGATCAAGGAGTGGAGCCACAGGACAAGGAAATAGTTTTAAACTGGAAGAGGGGAGATTTAAATTAGATATTACAAAGAAATTCTTTCCTGTGAGGGTGGTGAAACACCGGCCCAGGTTGCCCAGAGAATCTGCAGGTGCTCCATCCCTGGAGGTGTTCAAGGCCAGGCTGGATGGGGCGTTGAGCAATGTGGTCTAGTGAAAGTTGTCCCTGCCCATGGCAGGGGTTGGAACTAGATGGCCTTTAAGGTACGTTCCAAGATAAACCATTCTATGATTCTGTGATTTCAGGATGAAGATGGATTTGAGGTCCTGAGGAAAAAATTCAGCACTGAGCCCGAGCCCAGGCTCGCCCCAAAATCACCCACAGTGCTGGCCAACAGCATGTGCTATAGAAGACAAGGTGCTTTTTATCAGACCAATGAGGAGAAATTAGGGAAACCTGATGCTGAGCAGAACCTTCCCCGGTTTTCCCAAGTGAAGTTTCCAGCTCAGTTCAATATGTTAGTGCCTAATGAAGGTTTCCCCCATATTCTGCAGGGTATAATCATTCTCCTCCTAATGAGCATGTGTTAATGGCATATTAATGCTGACAACAACTAAGTGCAGAGAACAAGAGATGAACATATTCTAAAATTCATCTTTTTTTTTTCCCCCAAATACTGGAATCCATGGGCGGCTGAGCGTGCCCCAGCCCAGCAGGAGCCGGGGCTCCCACAGCGACGTTGCCAACTCTGGTCCATGGGCTCACCACAGGATGCAGAGCCAAATGGGACCATGGATTTGGTCTCTTACTAACCCAACCCCTGCAATGAACTGGTGTAGAGGGAAGGATCTCAGCCCAAGTGAAGTATTTCCCCCCAGAAAAGGGACACAGCCACGGCAGGGGCTGAACAGCAAAGCAGAGGAACCACCTGCAAATGTCTGGAAAAGCATTTTGCCAGGCAGAAGACAGGTCTGGATGCTGTTTGTAAGCCAACAGCCGCGTGGATTTGATTATCAAATGTCACCGACGCTGGGTCGCTGCCAGAGCATCCAGATGTGAATCTGAATATGAAAAGTCCAGGAGGGAGCAGGTGACAGGAGTCGCATAGGCGGGCACCAAGCCCCCATCCCACTGCTGGCATCCCAGCCCATCTGCGTCTGCCTGATTGAGTTTACACCAGCATGGAAAAGAACAGACATAAAATGGGTGTTTTCCCATTTCTTCATCTCCCAAACCCACTACAGCTCCCCAAAAGTAGCCCTCTCAGGTTTGTTGCCCAGTGCCAGGAGCTGCGGGGAGGGGGGGAGCCTAATTCTCTAATTGTTCAACTCCATGTACTCCCACCAGCACATACATTTAAATTTCCAGATCGATAATCGATGCAAGAATCAATAGCAGGGAATTTAGCTACATTATAAAACCAGTAAAATCAGCCAATACTGAGAAATGACTATCGAGTCCTGTGTTTTCTGTACTCACTTAGTCTAATAATGGTGAATGATATTTTCCAAGTACATTATTCAGCAATAAAACCGCCGAATTATTTGATCTCTTTCTAACCTTTATGATTCTAAGCACTCTTTTTGACCCAGATTGAATGAGGCAACATCTGCAGAGCCTTTCACAAAATTGTACTCAGCGTGCACTATTGTAGGTCCGCTGCCAAAGATAAATGTTATTATTTTAAAGCCATCATCCTCCTAATAGACGAGCAAACGCACTGCATTAGCATAGCCTGCAGAGCTGGAGCACGGGTGAGAAAATGCCAGAGGGTTTCCCCTTAATGGAATTTTACATACCTGACTGAGGATGGGTTAATGCAATCCACCACCACGGGAATTTGAAAACCTGCCCTGTGGCATACACCTGCCGTTACAAAAGATGGTATAATCCAACAAGCTCCACATCCCTGTGAGAACCACAAAGGATTCACATCCGGATCTCTGGTGGCCAACGGGGCGTCGAGAGGAGGAGTGGCTGGGGCTACCTGCAGCGTGCCGAGGGTTGCCATGAGCTGAAGAAACAGCCACGTGCATCTGCCGGCTGCAGCACCAGCGATCGCCGCGCTCAAGCCTTCCCCGTCCTAACGAGAACTCACCACAATTCCCTGTTAAGCAGGGAGCTACATCAAGACTAAGTGCTAATCACTTATCTGGCTGACATGAGACATTACTTCCTTCCAAATTTAGAGAAGGAACCAGAAAGAGACGCTGAAACAACGATGCTGTGCTCTCTTCTCTGGTGAATCCTCCAACGGGTGCCACAGCGGCAACAGCAAAGTCAGAAGCCATCCAGGGTCTCAGTGTCCCTTTCCTGAGCCCCAGGCAATGCTCTCCTGGGGACAACAGGGATTGTGACCATAGGGGACCCTAGGGGACAGCCCACTCACAGCCTTGCACAGGTAGCACGGCCTGCAGAGCACCCCATCCATCGCCAATTCAGAGCATGCTCTAATTTAAATTATAATTACACTTATAAGTACACAGATTACAACTATTTATGCTACAAATAAGACCATCCTGTATTTTAATTAACAGAAAATGATTGGAACTCAACTATAGCCTCTACTGGGAGCAATATCTAATCGTTCACTGCAGCAGGGCCGTGCCCAGCCCTGAGGCAGGCAGGCAGGCAAGGAAGGGGGAATGGGTAGGTGGCCCCATCCGAGCCCCACCAGGAGAGCAGGAGCTGCTGTCAGGGGTGCGAGGCATCCCCCGGAGGAACGAGGAGCTCCTGACCGGAGAGTCTGCAGGCAGAGCCCATGGATGGAGACAGGCAGGGGATGAAGGACAGGCAGATGATGGGAATTCCCTGGATGACAGGAATTTAGGGAAAAGCCAACCAGGGCCCCCTCAATAAGGGCAGAACCTGGGAGGGCACCTGGCTGAGGAGGTCCTCTGGCTCAAAGCCCTCAGGAGGGAACTCAGGAGGTGGCAGCTGGGAAATGGGGCTCTTCCCAGGAGCCAAGCAGATGCACAAAAGGTTATTCAAAGGCGACAGGCACTTGGCCTTAATGCTGCCTTTGCCTGTGGTGTGTGCTTTATGCAAAGCAAACAACAGGGAGAAACCACAGAGTTCAAATCGCTCGATACAGCAGGACCTGATTTGGAAACTACTATAAGAAAGGCCATAAATAGCGTGCAAGACCACCCATTTGATGTAATTTAAAAAACACCCATACTATAAATCTTTCCTAATTTAAGGGAAAATTCTTATGTGCCATGTAAATATAGTAGCAGGAGCTTTTTTATAGACTTGACAAGTAAGAGTTATATCAGAAAAATGGCTCAGAAATTCAAATTTACTAAAAGGAAAGCAAGACAAGCCTCTCCACTTTCAGTCAAGATGAACCCTAAAATCCAAAGCAATCACATAAAAACAAATTATAACTACATAGTTATATGACGTAATAGATACTTATTTACATAAATAGGTACAATTTATAATAATTATTTCCCCCCTTTTATATGCTTATAAATACGTCCTGTATATTATATAGAGTATAGCGTGTAAGAGATAATACGATATACAATATACAGTATGTAATATATAATGATATAATCATTATAACATTATATAGAGAACTTAGTATCGAAGAAGAGGGTTTTAACTAAATAAAGATTGGCTACTGCCACCACACACACCAAAAACTGGCCCTAATTCCTCCACAGACGCTTACAGCAAAACTCTTTCATCCCAGCCAACCAGGACCCCAGTGTGGCCTGGAAAACCCTTGGAAAACTCAGTAGAGGTGCCAGGACAGGGTCGCAGCCCCATATCACCCATCCAAAAGCCCAAGTGTGCTGAATTCCAGGCTGGCCTGGGACACGATGCAGGGAGCATGGCCAATCATGTGAAACATGAATGGGAGCTGGCACATTTAGCTCTGTTGTGAGGTATTCAAATGAATTTTCCCAAACGGAGAGCTCAAAGCTATTACATTAGGAGACGTATAATTTGATCAGGCTGACCTCGGAATGGAATAAAAAGCTGCTGATTTCCGCAAGGACGGCCCGGGACAGTGGGAGAGATCAGGGAACATGCAGCGATACACAAAATTCTTTGGGGAGTAGTGAAGCCGAGGGATCTGCCGGGAGTTGTGATTTGGGGGCAGACTTGGGAGTGACAGGGGAGAGCAAGCAGGGAGGTTTGGGATTCCCACCCCACAGGCGCTGCTCCGGGGTCCCCCAGCAGGCACTGCAGAGATCCCCCCAGGCAGCCGCACCACCTGCAGCTGGGAACACCCCTCCTCTTCCTCAGGCTCTGGGAGAAGAAAGGCTGCCGCCGCCGGCTCCTGGAGAGGGATGCGGAGGCACTAACGGGATCCATGCCCTGTGCTACCCAACCCGGTGCGCATCGCAGCCACCAAAAAGTGCTGAGTTACAGTGACCTCCCAAGGAGAAAACAAGACTGGCAACGCACGCTCGCTGCAAAGCCAGCCTTCCGACTATCATCACTGATAATGCTTTAATTATTATCTCGGCTGAAAATGAGCCTTATTTCAACAGCCTGGCGTGTCTCAGCTCCGCAAACTTTCTCTGGGTTGGAAATTATCTCCTTTTCTTCCCTCCACACACCTCCCTCCCTGCTTTATACAGAGCATTACTCAGAAGCAAGCTAAATCCCTTCCAATTATGTATCATGACGTTTCCCCAGCGTTACACTAAAGCAAGGCCCTTCACTTCTAAATGGCATGGTTTATAACAAATTGTCTGTTACACCAGACAGAAACTGATTTCCTCAAACCCAGCATATTAAAGTGAGTACAATCATTCTGGTTGTAACACACAAAATGTGATTATAACAGACACTTTGGGGGCTTTTTAAGGCTAGCGGAGAAGAGGAGGATAAGCTGGAGGGGAAGAAAGAATTGACAAGTAGAGAAATGACAGAGAAAGAGGAACAGCCACGCTGATTTCATTTCTTACAAAACAAAAATCTTTGTGTGTTGTAGAAATGTGCTTTAGTCAACACCGCCAGATAGCCAGAGCAAAAAACTGCCCGTGCTGCCTGAAACGAAAATTGCTCTATTGTGCTTAGAAAACCATTTCCTACAGCGAGCAGAAGGCTTTCCAGGTAGTAAAAAGCATATCTGAAACCACCGGGGCCTTATCCTGCAACTGTTGCTCGCTCAAATAATCCCCGCTGCCGCGAGGAGCCCAAACGAAATCAGTGTGAGTGAGGATTACGCGGGAGTGTATCAAGGTTGGGGGATTAGACCAGGATTATCACTAAAACCAGTAATTCCCCATCTTACTGATGGTGGTCACCAGCTCAGGAGGCAGCGGATCACTGCCACAAGTCCCCCCCTGGAGCAGGGGCTGGGTCTGGGAGGTCCCCAAAGGACTGGTGGACCACTGGCTGCTCCACGTTGACCTTCTCCATCAGGACCTACCAAAGAAGGACCAGAGCAAGTCCATGCCTGATCCACACCCTGCTTATGGCCTAATGGCAGCACTGCTGCTTCCCTTCCCTGCCACCACTGTAGACAGACGACCCAGATCCCAAGTCCTGAACTTCCATGTGAATTCCACTTTTGGACATCCAAAAAGCCTTACTCGCTCCCATTTCACACGTCAGTCCTGCCAGGGACCTGCCACCACTGCATGCCCACGGGGGAAGGAGGGACTGCCATGACCCAGGGGATGCTCCCCATCCCAGGACAGCACACCACGCTGCGGCCACTCTTTCCCAAAGCGGTGCAGATTTTGGCTGCAAAACTGCCTCTGAAACACCGATGCAGCCATTACACACGCATCTGTTTTCTGTTAAAACCACCAAGACAAAATCCAGGCAAGTAAGTGTTACCCAAGGGTGGCTGCTCTACATGCAAGTCGTGTCCCAGGGATCCTAAAGGCCCGCCATTCAGACCAGTTTCCACACCACCCCAATGCAATGTGCATTTTTATCAAGGAAACCGCCTAATGGCTCCTATTAGTTTTGATTTTTCATCTCCTGGTACGACTTCCAGCAATATACATGCAAAAACTGACAGCAAGCCCTTTCGGTTTCAAAGCTGACTTCTCCTCCAGCTCAGCAGGAAGGGAAGGGAAGGAAAAGAAAAGCCCTCAGCAAAAATGAAGCCTCTGACCGGCAATGCCCTTGCAGCTCCAACATGTCCCATGCTCCCTCCTCCAAAACACGCCAAAATACTCACGGGGGCCAAGCCTCCTGCTGTCAGCCACGCTCACCACAGCCGCTCGCAAACGCCTTTTGCCATCACTGCCTGCAGCCACAAGGATGCTAAAAGGCCATGGAAAGGGGTCCCCAGATCATACCCCAGCACCCAAAGGACCCACCGAACGCCAGCAGGGCCCCAATGCTCTCTTGGCAGCCGTGCCCCGGCACAAGCGGAGCTGGCAGCTGAAGGGAAGAGCTTTCCAAGGATCGTTTCAAACTTTTTTTTTTTTTTGCATCTTCAGAGTGGGCTTGCAGTCCCTTTGGGCACCACTTTTAATCCTTTCTGGATCAGTGGGGAGAGGTGGGAAAGCACCAACCAACCCAGTTAACCCATGGCACGGCCACACTGACATCTGCCACCACTTTTGTACCACAGCGGAGGAAACGCCTCCTGAAGCTCCACAAACAGCCCATCCTTGGGGACTTTTATTTCAAGGTTCCTGACTGTTCAAGTAAATGAGCCTCACATTAAGGGCAAGGACTGGCTACATTGCAAAGCCACCACTGCTAGGACAGCCTGCATCTCCAGAGGCAATCACTTACTCCCAGCCACAACCACCGTATGCTAAGTGACACCGCTAGCAACATGTTTACCTCCCTATTTTATCTTTTATCAACCGATGCTTCGCCTTCCCATCAGGAAAAGTCACTCCCAGGTGGAACAGCAGCGATATCTCCCCAATGCTGACACCTTGTAAAGGCTCCCAAGGGGAAACACCGTCAGCCTCATCACTGGAGGCAATTCAAACCAGCCCAGACAAAGTCCCACTGGATGCATTGCAGGGAACGGTTTGGCTCTGGAAACTCCAGGCCTGGGCAGGGATTTAATTTATTAAATCACCGTCACCTGGAGATGTAGCAGTAGCACACTGCATATGGATATCATCTCGGCATAACATCTGCTAAGGCAGTGATGGGCTACAGTGAGTACCAGGCTGCAATGCTCCTCCATGAAAGCATCTTTTATGGAGTTCCTGTGTCACCCTGTGTGCTAGGATAGGGCTGTCACTCTGGTCCCCGCTGAGCCTCCTCACCCCCAGGAGTCATCTGGATTTTTAGGAGCCCGTAGAATACACACCACCAGTGGGATAACTTCTCTTGCAATAATTGGAAGAATAAGACAAGGGCTTTCTGCCAAAAAACAGAGAAGTTCCCACCCTAAATCAAACTTCCAAGCAGCTTCCAGTTGGGATTTCTCCTTCCCGTGCCCTGGCCCTGCCCTTTTGTCCAAAGGCATCCCTGGGGAGTTTGCAGACCCCTGCCAGGACACGCTTTCCTTACAAGAGATAAAGTTATTTCTCCAGGCAAGCTACCAGTGCATCCCACCCATACGAGTGATGAGAAAATGGGGCGAGGGGAGAAGGAACGGGGAGAAGCAACAAACAACGGAATTTTGTGTGCGGCAGTGAATCACGGGCTGACAAGGTGCTCCACTGCTCCCTACCCTTAGCAAGGCACCAGCCAGACACGCACTCCAGACCCTGCTACAAAGGACACCGTTCCAGGAAGGCTCAAATTCCTCAGGGAACGTTGTCACCAGCAGCCCAACAGCTTTGGTCACCCACAGCCTTGGGATGTGCCCCCCGTACTCAGCGAAGAGTACAGGCACATCAACAGGGATCCCCTAATATGGGATGGGTGGTGTTTCCCACCCTGGCCTGCCCAAGCACAGGCATCAGTAGCAGCTCTTCTGCCTTATTTGACCGGAGACAGGTTTATCCCAAACTGCCCCCACCTAAACTTGGATGCAAAATCCCTCTCTGCCCCCATCGGGGCATCTGGGAGCCCGCCCAGCTCTATGGATGGAAACATGCAAGTAGAATGTACGAGTGCATATATCCAGGTCATTCCCATTCAGTTATTGCTAAAAACTCTATTACAGCTTTTATACCCACACCATAAGTTAAATCGAGAGTGAATTCTCAGGACCAGCACTGGCTTGCCCTTGCCATACCTTCCCAAAGGCATGAGGCTGCACTGGGCTGTACGGGTGCCCCCGTGCAGAAGTTGCCTCCTGGCAGCATCTCCATGGGTCACACTGGAAAGGCAATGCCGTACGGCAAGGGGTCTGCACCCACCAGGGCAGAAGGGGCTTGGAAGGCCAGCTGGGCAGAAGGTGGCCCACAAGCTGTCACAAAGATCCCAACAACCCCCCCTCCCAACTATCTGGTTGTTAAAAGCTGCGCCTCATTTCGAGCGACCAGCATGTGGGCTGGGAGCACCCCAACACTGGGCCAACACTGGTATGGGACTTCTCAGGAGCTAGTTCTGTAGCCTTGGTGGAGGTTAAACACCAGAGTTCTGCCAACACAAAGGCTACAGGATCAGTCCCACTGGCATCAGCCCTACCTAGCAGCCCTGCAGACGCTGGCAAGGGGCCAGGCTCTGCTCGCCACAGAGCAAGTATAAATCTGAAGCAGTTTCCACTGTCTTCAGCAGCTTCATTTTGCATTTACACCAGCACACGGAACACAAAACTGAGTGAGCCATAAATATTTCAGCTGCTACTTCAGCTTTGTTATCCTGTTCAAAGCAGGAAACATGACAAACCTTTGATTGTTTTGCTTAATACCAAACAATAATTCAAAGAGAGACAAACAAGCAACATTAAATGATGTCTGTGATGTGCAGGAAAGCCGATGAATTAGAAGAATTTGATGAGGGTGGCGTGGATCGGAGCGGCACCTTTCAGCTGGTCCCACACATCCCTCCCATCCCAGCCAGTGCAGCGAGGGGACAGCATTGTGCCAGCAGCGACACCAGGGCACCCTGTGCTGCCAGCAGCCCCAGCACAACCCATTGCCTCCACAGCAGCAGCCACCAACACCACTTCCAACAGATTTTTAAAAAACTCCTGTGAGTGTGTCTCTTCCCTTGAGCATCGCCACACTCAAAACCCGCTTGCTAAACAGCCACATCCATCCTCCCGGCAGCATGGAGGCCTGGTCCAGCAGTGCCAGCATCCCTGCCTGGGCAGCACCTGGGGCCAAAACATCCACCCACAACCACCAGTGGTCCACAACCCACCAGTTGGGTGCCTGCCGCTCCCTCCTGCCTATCCTCCATGACTGCCTTGCCCCAAGGGTGTCCAACACACGGTAAACACCACCGCCTGTTTGCTTGACACCTTTTGGTGGCACTTCCACCACCAGACCCGCATGCGGTCCACATGCAGAGCCGTTACCGATCCCCACGAGGCTGCTCACCTCCGGCAGCGGCATCCCGTTGATGATGAGGTCGGGCTGCTGGGGACTCTGCCCCGTGAAGGTGTGATGATAAATGTGGTTGGAGCCGGCGTTCCTGTTGTTCTGGCTCTCCACGTTGAGGAAGGTGCTTTCGGAGCGGCGGCAGCCCAGCGGCAGGGTCTGCTGGTGGTAGTCGAAGTAGTTGAGGGATGAAGTGAGAGAGGAGCAGCTCACAACGTTCATTTTATCCGTCTCCTCCACGTCCCGCGGTACCAGGCGGATATCATTCTTGCTGATCTTCTTTTTCTTGCTCGATTTCTTTTGGTGCCCATAGGAGTATTCTGCGATTCTGGGGGACAGAGGAAAATGAGTAGCTGAGAGCACCCCGCACCCTGCCCTGCTAAATACACATGTGGAAACCCGGAGGGCTTGGACCCCATCTCCGTGTAGGCTTCTTAGTCATGCACATTACGTCATGTTCTGGGTCTGGTGGCACGACACGGTCTTTAGCTTATTTTCACATTTATCATGCTTTCAGGTCAACTATGAAAAATAATGAGAAGGGAGCATGCCTCTGTTTTTCTCTAGCATTTATAATTGCTGATATTTAGTTACTAGGAGTAAAGTCCAGCCTGCAGAAGAGAAAAATGGAGATGTTAAAATCCATGAACTGAAAAGGGTACCTGCATTAATTTCCATGCGTAATAAGGATTTTAAAAGTGATTTAATTTGGTTCCTGTAATGAAAATTCAAAATGAATAGCGGATTTTTTTCCCAGTTCATTTTCCACAGCAGTAAATAAAGCAGACCCAGAAGCAGTCCTAGCTGGCAAGCTCTATTCTCTCACACTCCAAAGGCTGTTTGTTTATTAGTGCTTTATCCAAATTGCTGGTGTTTTGACTGTCTCCTGATAATACCTGATAACTCACAATCTTTTCTCCAACTGCAACCTATCCTTCCCTTGCCCCCCGAAATGCACACCCCCTTCTGCTGGGAAATGCTTTCACCTTCTAGAAACCAGAGAACAACAACTGTGTTTTACAAGGAGAAATGATCCTTTTTGACCTTTATTTTTTTCTTTTTTTCTTTTTACTGCAAGCTTGTTTTTCTCTGCCTTTCTTTTTCCCTCTTTGTTTCCCACCTGCCAAAAGAATCAACCGATGAAGTGCCTCAAACGCCTTCCACAAAACACCGCCGGAAAAAAAGTTATGGTAAAACAGCACCCGAGCAAATAACGTCAAGTATGAAAACACCTGGCATTGCTGGGCTCAGGGTGACTGTGGCTCCTCTTTCCACAGGGAGCAACACAGCCCCAGCTGATGCCTCATAGATGAATCTGTGCACACCCGGCATTGGGCAGCTCGGTATTTCCCAGGGAAGCATATCAGATGCTCCCCACAGTCAGAAATACATGCTTGAAAGTCAGGACTTCGCTCCTCTTCTTGATAACAGCATTAAAAAAAAAAAAAATCCAATAGCTGCAACAGAAATAATGGGATGAATAAATAATACAGTTTATCTAGAAAGGCAAATATTGGACAAATATTCTTGCTCCAGAAAGCTAATTGCCTGAGCATGAAAACGCCACCAAGTCGAACAGCTCTCATATAACCTTATGTGCCTCATAAATTAACACATTTTACGAAGACTCTCCAGCAGCTGCTGTGCAGAACCTCTAAAACCAGGCACTTGGCAAAGCCTGAAGGCCAGCACCCAGAGATGGGCAGAGGGTGCCCCGTGGTCACAGCCACCGCTGAGCCTACCTGGTGCTCCCCCACCGCCGCAGCCCCGCTTCTCCTGCCCAAATGCACACCAATAACAGCCCCGGCATCCCCTCCCCGACCACGCAAATAAATCAGGGCAAGGCAGGGATTGCTGTGGTGCCAACAATCTATATGCTGCTGACTCGTCTAACAATGCTTGATGAAGCTGTAATTGTTTTGTTTACCTAAATGTTTAAGTTTGGCAATGCGAGAGCCCAATTATTTCCTGCAGGCATTCATTTTGCTGTCCTTTCTCTATTGACCAATTATTTAATTAAACTGCACTTCATTAATCCCTAAACCGTCACAGTAAACCCAGAGCTTATGCATATGTGTGAAGCTGCTAGGGGCACCACCTCGACGTGATTTTTAGCCATTCAGCTCCTATTCTCGTTTGATGGGCCGAGCTGGCAAGATATCTGGTGTACAAGCTTTCACTTGGAGCTAGGCATCCCATAATACAGCACAGACCGACCTTTATTTGCAGATGATTTTTCCTCCATCAAGCAGAAAAGGCTTATAAAGGCAGCCTCCGCTGTGAAGACGGGGCATAAACCCCCAACTCTCCGGCATTATTTCTGCGTAAATAAAACTTTAAAGACTGCACATCCCCCTGCGCCGCAGAATTGCCGGGGGCCAGCGTGCGTTTCCAAGGTAGAGCAAAATTAATTTCCATCCCTCCCCTCTGAAACGACTCGGTGCCGAAGGAATGGAGAAGTCATGGCTATTTCACCAGTAACAGGATTAAACCATTTATGAGGCATTGCAGCTGCTCTTTTATGGCATCTGATTGATATTCATGTGTGGTTAGCATTTGTCTCCTAACTTGTGTAACACAGAGAATAGTAAAAGAGAGACAATAATCGCCGGGCTGTTACATATTCAGGGGGACTGGATTTTCCCCTATCAGCCTTTCAGCAGCTCTGGGCGCGGGGCTGACCTCCCCTCTGGCACTTCGGACCCAGGAACACGCATTCAACCAGGGCAGAAAAAAAATAATAATAATAATAATAAAAAAAAGGGTTTCTAGTTTCCAATTTAGAGGAACCTTGTTGTGTTCTTTGGTTATTTGTTAAATAACACTGCTACATATGGCCTCAGCCTGGGCACGGGCAAGGTGACAGGGAGGGACACCGCCTGCTCTGCGGGAAAGTGGGCAATGCTACAAGCAGAGCAACCACGACAATTCAAGCATCCAGCCCGATGTTCTGCATTTAAAGAAACTGAAGCTCTTCCAAAAGCGTTCAAGTATGAAAAGTAATTTTTTAAAAGGTNCCCACATAACACAGCAGCAAATGGAAAAGTAACTGTGACGGCAAATTTCAAAGTAGGTGCCCAGAAACAAAGAATGTCTTTACCTGCAGTTGTAGGTCCTGATTTCCTTGTTATCCCTTTTGCACTTGACTGCCACGAAGATCATGGTGACAAAAAGAATGGCTGCGATAGACCCCAGGGCAATAATGAAAATCAGGGAGAGGTTAACAGATCCTATGGACTCCTGGGCATCCAGGGCTGGAGACAGGTATATCAAAATCAAGGCAGAAGCCGAGAGAGATGTTTTTCCATGGTCGTGAGCCACCACGATCAGCTCGTAGGCTGTCTTTGCATTCTCCCCAAAGGCTCTGGTGGTCCTTATCTCTCCATTGACCTGGTCTATCTCAAAAAATCCTCTGTCTCCTTCCACCATTTCATAGGAAAGTCTGCCATTTTCACCCTCATCGTAGTCATCTGCCTTGACCACTGTCACCAAGTAGCCGACCCCCGCGTTCCTGGGGATGTACACCTCCGCAGTCCCATTGACCAACGGCGGGGCCGTGATCACCGGGGTGTTGTCATTGACATCCAGGACGATCACCCTGATGGTGGCATTGCTCTGCAGAGAGGGATTACCCCCATCTTTTGCCAAGACCTTGAACTCAAAGGCCTTCGTCTGCTCATGATTGAAGGACCTCAAAGCATAGATATCTCCAGAGTTGGGGTTGATGGAGACGTAGGTGAAGACAGGCATGTCCCTAACTTGGGAGGGCACGATCTGGTAGGAGACACTGCCGTTAAGGCCCAGGTCAGGGTCCCTGGCTGAGACTGAGAGGAGGTAGGCCCCTGGGGTGTTGTTCTCCTGCACAATGACCTGGTAATAGGGCTTGGAGAAGTGGGGATGGTTGTCATTCTCATCAGTGATCTTGACAGTAAAGGACTTGGTGGCCTGCAGGGATGGGACACCGTTGTCCTTAGCCTGGATGGTGAGGTTGTACTGGTCCCTCTGCTCCCGGTCCAGCCTGCCATCCACCAGTATGGTGGAGAAGCTCTCATACTCCTGGAGACGGAAAGGCACGTTGCCCAGGAGCTTGCACTGCACCCGCCCATTGGCCCCAGAGTCACGGTCTGAGACCCTCACCAGGGCAATGACATACCCCGGCGGGGCATTCTCGCTCACCTCCACCAACTCACTGTTGACAGACAGCAGGTTAATGAGGGGTGGGTTGTCGTTAGCATCCTGAACACTGATTGTCACTTTGCAATGAGCAGGGATGGAGTTAGGCCCCAAGTCCTTGGCCTGCACGTCCAACTCGTAGACGTGACCCTCCTCATAGTCGATGGCACCGCTCACCGTGATGAGGCCGCTCTGGGGGTCAATCTGGAAGAGCTCCCGGGCCCGCTCAGAGACATAGCTGTGGAAGGAGTAGAGGACCTGGCCATTGGTGCCCTCGTCCGGGTCGGAGGCGTTGAGGCGGATGACCGGCGTACCCGGCGGAGCATTTTCAGGCACACTGACAGTGTAGGCCGGCTCCTCAAAGAGCGGGTTGTTGTCATTGGAGTCGATGACGCGGATGCTGAGCTCCACTGTGCCGAAGTTGGGCGGGTCACCCCCATCCAGCGCCGTGATCACATAACTGTAGTGGGACTGGGTCTCACGGTCCAGGCTCTTCTCCACCACCAGCTCGGCAAAGCGGGATCCATCGCCTCGTGTCTTGGTCTCCAGCCCAAAGAGGTCGTTGGGAGTGATCTCATAGCTCTGCACACCGAAGCTGCCCGAGTCTGGGTCATAGGCACTCTCCAGCGGCACCCGGGTGCCAGGGCTGGCCGTCTCCGAGATCTCCAGCTCAATCTGGTCAGTGGGGAAGCTGGGTGCATTGTCGTTGAGGTCCTTGATCTCCAGCTTGATCACGCAGATCTCCATGGAGCTGGACATCACCTCCAGCGAGATAACACACTTGGGGCTCTGCCGGCACAGCAGGTCCCGGTCAATCTTCTGCTTGGTCACCAGCAACCCCGACCCGGGGCTGATGTCGACCAGGTGAGGGGCTGAGTTGGAGACAACACGGAAGGCAGTGGGCTGCCGGGGGTCCAGCACGAAACCGGCGTCCCGGGCGTCCTTGGCGACGTTGGCGATCACCGTGCCGGCCCGCTGCTCCTCCTCCACCGAGTACTTGAGGTTGACGAGGGCCCCGGCGCCGGCCCACAGCAAGGCGGCCCCCAGCAGCGCCGG
>VXBJ01005512.1:411394-447439 GCA_013400055.1 Nycticryphes semicollaris | reverse complement strand
GGTCGGCGCGCCGCGCCGCCGCCAATGGGAGTGCGCCGAACCTCACGGCCGGCCGGTGGGGCGGGGCCGGCGGCGCGGCGCGGCCGGGAGCTGGGCGCGGAGGGGCTCCGCCGCTTCGGCTATCTGTTGCTGCTCCGCGCCGAACCCGCCCCGGTGGCCGGGAGCGGCAGCCGCTGCCTGGGCCGCGGGCACCGGTGGTTTGTCCTTCGCACAGGGTGGCGGCAGGCCCCTGCGGGTACCGGCGTGGCGGGGGGCCGTGGGGGCGCGCTAAGTGGCCCCAGGTTGGTTCACTCGCGGTCCTTTCCCGCCCCGCTCCGGCTGCCCCGCCAGGCGGGATCTCCCAACATGCTCTAGCCCCGGCAAAAGGGAAAGCACCGCGGTACCGTCTTCTCTTAAAAACGAAATAAAACTTCCACTGTCCATGTGCCCGTGCCTTACCTCCGATCTCCGCGCACGGCACTCACATTCCCGGGCTCTAATCAGAGGGGGCACGGAGGCGGTGCTGCCCCCGACGGGTTGCGGACAGGTGCAGGCGGGGCGTTCGGTGCTCAGCTCGGAGCCTTTCAGCTGCAAACCTCGAGACATGCCGTTCCCCTTCCCGCCCCGACCCCCGCCCCGAGGTGAAAGGAGGGGCCGGGTGCCGGCGCGTCCTGCGGCAAACCGCCCCGGGAGCCCGCCGGTCGATCGCGGCAAGTCGGCGCCGCGGTCGGGAAGGCAGCGGGAGGGGGGTGCCCGGCCGGAGCTGCCGCCGCACAGGCCCCGTCGGGGCGGCGGGTAGCAGGAGCTGCCGGGGCGGCGGGGCACAACCCGGGACACCCCCCCCGCCCCGCCTGGCCCCGGCCGCGCCGTCGGGCCCCACTGCGCCTTCCCAGGCACAAGGGCGCCATCTAGCGGCCGTTCCGGGGAGGTGGAGCGGTGCGGACAGGCGGAGCCGGGAACGCTCCCGGCTCTGAGCGGGCACCCACGGCGCACTGCCTCGGCCGGTCCCGGGCGGCATGGCACAGCCACGGGCTGCCGTCCGGCTGGACGAGCCGGCGCAGAGAGGCGGGGACGCCACCCCCGCTGGGGACACTGGCCCCCGGGACAACATCCAGCCAGGGACATCAACCTCAGCGACACCATCCGTTCAGAGGCGCTATCTCCCATCCACCTATGGACACCATCCTCCGTGACATCATCCCACGTGAAAACATCCGTCCAGGGACGCCACACCTTCCAGGGACACCATGGCCTGTGAGAACAACCTTCCACGGACACTATCCTCCGGGACAACACCCGTCCACGGACACCATTTCCGGGGGACACGACCCGTTCAGGAACACCACCCCCGGGACAATACCCATCCAGAGACACCACCCCCTCCGGGGATACCATGCCCCGAAACACCCGAGGGGATCCCCCTTCCTCCCCCGGGGGGACACGAGAGGGACGCAAGGTCCGCCTGCTCCCTGCGGAGTGGGAGCACAAGCCAGCCAGAGAGAAAATGTTTTGTCCCCTGTCCGGGAAGCAGCAGGGTCGGTCACCGCGAGCCGCAGGGGGACGAGGCAGGTGGGAATGGGGAAACCCACCCACCCCCTTTACGAAGTCTTCCTTGGAAAAATTAATTCTGATGGCTTGAACTGTGCCACGTGGATTGAAAACCTGGCTGAAGGATCATAAACAAAGGGTAATTAGAAACAGGGGGAGGTGTTTATGGGGTACTGCAGGGATCTAGGTTAGGTCTGCTCTCATTTAACACCCTCATTAATGGCCTGGGAAGAGGGAGTAAACTACACATTAATGAATTTGGCAGATGATGCTATACTGGGAGGTGCTGTGGGCTCCAGCAAGCGTAGAAAATTAACACCAAAGGGGCCTAGTGAGATTAGAAACACGGGCAGGAAGAGGCAAAAGGAGCTGTGCCTTGGACAAACAGGAGTGAGTGCAGCTGGGAGGCAAATGCAAGCCCGAGCTGACAGCAGGAGGGGCAATGATGGCCAAGCCAAGCCAAGCCAGCAGCACTGCCCCAGAGCCAGAGCAACACCCCAGCGAAGGGCCTGAGAGTCAGGGGACAGCGAGGGAGACCCAAGAGACAGCAGGGAGGGACCAGCTGCTGGTGTCCAGGGATGGCGTGGAGGTGCTGGGAGGCTCAGGTGTGGCCGGAGCAGAGCGTGGGTCTCCCTCGGCACAGATGCGTTGGCAGCAGTTCAGAGGGAAGCCGCACGAATGATCAAAGGCACGGAGAGACTGATTTCTGAAGGAAGATTAAAAGGCTTAAATATATATATTGCTTGGCTAAGAGCTGTCCATGGGGAGACAAGCTAAGAGCCTTACAGATCTGATTGGTGTAAATAGAGAGGGAGGGAAGGAATTATTTAATAGAGTACAAGGGGCATCACCAGAAGGGATGACAGGAAATGAAGAAATGGAGCATTTAGGTTGAATGTCACAGGGGAAAAAATCCCCTCTGCTGACAGCGAAAATTATGAGGCTGCGATGTGGTTCCCTGGAGGGAGAAAGTTCTGTGGCTTGAGATATTTAAAACCAGACAGGATCAGTCTGAATATAAAGGCGCCCGGGATGAGCCACTGGCAGGGGCTGTGCGGAGGAGCCAGAGCTGGGCAGGGACGCTCCTCATTTTCCAGCTCTTTTTCCACTGAAATGTTTCTTTTTACATCACATATAGAAAAGATATATTGCATATGGGCATTTCTGCTGCTGTAAAGGAAATCACTGACATAATGAATGCTGTGCCAGGCACCTTGGAGCTGGGCAGGGCTGAAAAGGCCCTGAAATCAGAGACACTTCACCTCCCTATACATACGGCGGAGGATTAGATAGGGGGTGAAGTGACAAGCACAAGGTTGCCGTGTGGGTCCATGGTGTATAAACATGGTGTCAGTGTCCCTGCACAGTGTGATGTGCCCGGCAGCACAAGTTCTCCTGCAGGTTTGGCTTCTGTAGAACAGCTCGTATCTCAATGGCTTTCTGTAGTATGCTCTCCAGGTGACCAAGGAGAAGCCAGGCCACAGCTGGCCAGCTGCAAGGTACCCATAACCTTGGTCAACACTCCATCCTTTCACCCCCAGCTTATGCTCAGTTTGCCAGAGGCTGCAATGGGATCCCTTTGGAGCAAAACAGGCATTGATTGCAGCCTCACCCCTCCCCCCCGTCTCCTGCCTCACTGGAGGTCTGCGAGTGCTGTCAACAAAATGGATTAATAGTCCTATTATCAGTTCAGATGGATGGCCAGGGTGAGGAGAAAACATCGCGTCCCAGGGAACTCAAGTAGGCACATTAATAAAGATGCCATATGTTGGCTCTGAAATCTAAAACCCTCTCTCCACTCCTTGCAACACAATTAGTTTATCCAAAGCCCAACACTCCTGCCACAGCGCACCTGCCCATGTCCCCCAGCACCAGTGTGTGGTGGCTCTGCTGGGAGGGACGGCACAGGTGATATGGTGGTGCCCATGTCTCCCTTGACCAAACTGCATGCAAGATGGCAGCCCATTTTCTAGCACCCTCCTCCAGTGGTGCTGCCATTGAGGAGTGGCATCGTCCCCTTTGGTGTCAGTTTTCTGTCCTTCGCACCAGGCTGGGATCCTGAGGTGGCCACAGGGCCAGCTCAGCCCCAGCCCCTCACCACTGAGAAGCTGGTGTGACAGGGGGCCACCATGGCCTGTCACTCAGCTATCTCATTGATGAGTAGGGGCAGCATGTAAGAAAGACATTGGCTCCCATTCTGCCCATGCCGTAAAGTAAGGAAAGCTTTTAATTAAAAGCAAGTGGCGCAGCTTGCAGCCCTTTGTTTGAGCACTAATGCGTATGACTTGCCTTTCCAGCCCAGCATTTATAGCTGTCTCTCTTGTTACCTGTCAAAAAGTAAATCTCAGGATCTAAAACATGTATATTTAAAACTACGGTATCAGAGGACTGTCAAGCCTGGGTTTTTTATTAAACATTCCTTGTGTGGCGGGTGAGGGGAAAGGACAAAGCACAGGATGAGGCCAGCAAAGCCATCACCCGCAGACAGGGCAGCGTGATGGGCTCATCTCCTGCCTGGCCAGTCCCTGCTCACACCCCTGTCCATTCTTGGATGAGCTGCTGCAGAGGCCAGCTGGCTTCAGGGACTTGACACACATCCTGCCTCCCTCTAGAGCAAAGACTTCCCACTGGTACCCTGCCCTGGTGATGCTGATGGTACCCAAGCCACCACTCACATCCTCAGCTACAGCAAAGGGGGGAGGCAAAGCCCACTCACACCCAACTTCCCCAACACCCCATTTCTCCAGAACTGGAGAAAACATGCCCAAAATCATTTGAAATTTGTTTTAAACATCAAAGACAAACTTTATCTTTTTAATTTTTCAGAACCTTTCTTTTAATTTCACATTCCTGAAGTGTTGTTTTTCCCCTTTCCGGCACCTTTTCCTTTTAGCTACTAGGTGAAGTAAAATAAATGATGTAGGTTTATTTTTTCCTTTCTTTGCTTATCCAGTTCTGCAAAACTTGAAAGACTTTCAAAGCATCTGGGTGTCGGGAGTTACAGTTTAGGCTTGTGGAGTTTTTTTTTTTCCCCTAGCAATGTTTCTGATATCACAGCAAAGTAGAAAAAAAAAACAAAACCAACTGTAGCACAGAAAAAGGAAATGAAGAAATAGGAAAACTCAGAGCAAAATCCCTAGACCATTCAGCCGTCAGACATCTGCTATGCGTGGAGAAAGGGAAGACCTAAAAAGGAGAAAAAGACAATATTTTATATTGGGGAGTGGGATGTTTGGAAAAATAAGACAAAATATTCAGCTGAGAATTAAACACGATTTTTTTTTTTTCTGCAGTCACGTAGGAATTCAGTGCATGTCCACTCTCAAGAGATTTTGGAGCGAGGACAGCTTGGCCAGCTCTGCCCATCAGCCCTCTACAAGCCAAACTTTATCAAGCATTCATGGGACTTGCAGACATCTGTCCCTGTTAGCTGTTTGCCCATAATGCAGATAAGGGACCGCTGCTGTGAAATATTGAGTCTTTAGACTATAAAAAAGTGTCTTTCTAAGCTGAAATCTAACTTTATTTGTGCTCCCGCAATTCCACCCAAGTCAGCAGGGTTTCCTGGCTGTTAGCAAGGGCAGCCTCTGGCATGCTCCTTCTTCGGGAGAGGTTAAAGTGCCAAAGAGAGGACAGCATCACTCTGAGGAATTCGATAAACTCCTATCACTCAATAGTGTAATTCACTTTTACTGATGCAGCATCTTTTATCAAAGATTACATAATGCTGAATAATCATGAAGCACATAATGCAGAGCCAGACAGGCAGTCTTAATCAGATTTAAAGCCTATATTAAAAAAGTGGCAGGTGCAGGGCAAATTCTCCGCTCCTGCACTGGTGTTGGTCCAAAAGAAGCCCAACGGAGCCGCTCCAGATTCACGGAGCCTGCCTGGTGACAAAATGCAGGAAGGGATGAAAAACATAGGATGATGCTTTCTGGAGGTCCATAAGGAGCCAGCAGGCACATCCCGTGTGGATAATGGCAGAGCAGGGCACAGCGAGGAGCTGGCTCTCCATAGCCTACATGGGGTGACAGGCAGCCAGCGTCCTCAACCACTCTCTTTCCAATACAATAAAATGTGAACAAAAAATGCAGTGTGATTCAGGGAGCTGTTAGAGGTGATCCAGCCTTTCCCCCGGCCTCACTGGTCCGCATCCCACCGGGATGAATGCTGCCGGCATTCATTACCCAGCAGCTGCTCGATGGCCTGTGGTAAATGAGCGTGAGGGTTCTCAGGCCACTTCCCAGGGGGCACGTTACAAAGCGCTAATGCCAGAATCCAAGAGGCACAGCCCCACGGCGGCCGAGGTCAGCATCAAGCACCAAGCAGCATCCTCACAGGTGACTGCTGGCCAGCCCGCTGTCTGCTGCAGGATCACACCAAAATTAAGCCTATGCGCCTTGATTGATTTAATCCCATGTTTTACAAGAAAACTGACCTGAAGGTTTGAAAAGAGCCCACGCCCCAGGGTGGTGGCAGCACTCAGAGGTGCTGGGAGCAGGACTCCTCCCAGGCAGTGTGGTCCTGGAGGGTCTGTAAGCAGCATCTTGCTGCAACGGGTGATGGCAGCAAAAGGTTAGATCCTGGCTCCACTCATGCTCAGCTGCTCACGCAAGTGTGTTCCACATCATGGAGGGTCACCTTCATCAAGATGCCCCACACTGACTTCCTGAAGTACACTCAGAGAGGAAGGCAAAATCAGCCTTGCTGATGCTGCAAGCCCGTGTTGGTCCCAACGTGGGAGGGGAGAAAGATCAGCAGCCTCACGTGGGCACAAGGACCACCAGCCACCCTCCAGGATACTCCCCTGGCCCCACGGGTGCAGTAGCACACCTGCATTTGGCAGCCTGCAAGGAGACACGTGTTTCAGCCACGCTGGCTAAATATTTCCCATGCAATCAATTCCAGTGCATAAAACCATCAAACAGGATAACCTTGTGATCAAATGGCCAACAGAGAAAAGTGCTTAATATTATCCACTCCAGATAATGAGCTGTATTTCCAGCGCAGGCCCCAAACACACATCACCATGCACTAAATGCCACGCAATTGCCTGCACAACAAGTTAAGCAAAGATTAAAAGCGAGGAGGAGAGAAGAGGGAGGGTAGAAAACGAAGCACGAGGAAATTGCAATCTGTGCCGTCAGTGTGCGCCGGAGCGGAGCCGGGGGAGCACTGCAATGCAGTTCAGTGCACAATTGCGTGGTGGACCTTCAGGATTGCGCCTTGGATGTCTGCCTGGGCTGACAAACGGTGCATGCTGTTCCCCACACAGGTGAGGAACAGACGGCCTTAGGGTTTTACAAGACAGCAATGCCACGGATGAATTAAGAGGCAACCAAACTTCTCTCTGCAGGAGATCCGCCTGCTGGCAAGGGTTATCCTAGGTGATGGGAGAATCACTGCTCTTCCTAGACTGCTTCCAAATAGCACATCTTCATTTAGTCTCCGGGTCCTTGCATGGACAAACAGATTGCAAAGGTCGGGGGAATAGAAACACCTGGGGAAGGAGAGTGATTTAGAGAAAGAGAACAGAGCAGCATCTCTGCTCTGAACAGCTACAGGGCTAACACACAGAGGTAAGCAAACTCTACACAGCCGCTCCAGCAACATCCATTCAATCTTTCAAAACACTTACCAAAACAACTAAATCACTTATTCTACAGTTCTTCTTTCTTTTCTCCCCGTTTTATTCCAGGCATGCTACTTAGTCTGCTGCTGACCCCACTGGATGGGAAAGAGACTGCGAATCTTCCTCCTTCCAGCTGAAATCCTATACCTGGCACTAGTCAGAGACCTGACAGCTCCCAAACATTTGCTTACTTTTATACCCAAGCCACGATACCCCCCTGTCCAGCTCACCAACAGGCTCAAGAAAGCATTCCTGGGATACACAGCCTCCTGCTGCTGCGCTGAATGGCAGCTGGGAAATTTCAGCAGCATTCCTCAGCTGGTGCGTTTTTCCCTGACTCCCAAGCAGCCAATGGAGACATGTAGCACCAGCTGAGGAGCAGCCACGGGCCTGGGACCAGGCTCTGGCTCCATCCCACCAAGGTGCCTGCAGCAGGAAATCTGGCTCTGGTTTCTTTCTGGTGTTGACTGAGAAGCATCCTGCCGTTTGGCATTTCAAACACCGCCTGCCTGTGTCCTACACCCAGCAATTAGCAGCCCAGGCATTGATCCCAGCATCCTTCCCTCCTCCCTTCCCACTTCTGCAACTGCAGACGTAGGGAAATTGCAGAATACACCCATCAAAACACCAGCTTTCCCCCACTATCACCGTGTGGATCATTTTCACCCACCAAACTGAGATTCGCACGTTATGGCACCCCACCTGTGCCGTCTGCCTGATGTTCCCACACCACAGCACAGCCGGGCTACTGGGGGCTGTTTCAGCAGAGCGCTCAGAGACGTGAGTGTCGGGGAAAGCAGTGATTTGTCACATAATATTACCTACGAGAGAAGGGAGAAAAGGCTAGAAAAATGCCTAACGATTGCTGTAATTATGGCCTCTTCAAATGGCTACACGATGTCAGACACGGCGCAGGGGAAAGGGCTGGCATAGCTTATCATAACCGAACCCAGGGTGGAGGCTGTTCCAAGCCGGTGATTAATAGTCTGCTAGGATTTGTTTTGGCATGGCAAAAAACCCAGCAGCGGTGTCTTAGAAAGATGTCAGATGGATGGCCTGGAGCAGGTTCCCCCCACCCAGACACCACAGCAAAGGGCCTGCAACACCAGTGCTGGCGCACATGGCCACCCTGAGCCACACAGTGCTTGCTGCTGCTCCTTGACCTGCTGCTGGTGCCCCACGGAAGAGGCAGGATGCAAAGGGCAGCGTGCGGGCAGGATTGCTGGTTCCTGTCTTCCCGCAACGCTGGCGGAAGCTGCCGAGCAGCACGAGCACACCAAGGCATCCCTGTCACCATGCTTGCATCAGGTGCATCTCTACAAAAAATACCTGGACAGGCTTGAGAAGTGGGCCCATGCAAACCTCATGAAGTTGAACCAGGCCAAGTACAAGGTGATGCAGCTGTGTCACTGCAATCCCAGAGACAAATACAGGACAGGCAGAGAATGAATTGAAAGAGCCCTGAAGAGAAGGGCTTGGGGGTGTTGGTGGATGAGAAGCTTGACAACAACCCGGAATGGAGTGGAGCCATAGGATATGGGGTAATGATTTTAAACTGAAAGAGAGGAGATTTAGATGAAATCTCAGGAAGAAATTCTTTCCTGTGAGGGTGGTGAGACACTGGCACAGGCTGCCCAGAGAAGGTGTGGATGTCCATCCCTGAAGGTGTTCAAGGCCAGGCTGGATGGGGCTCGGAGCAACTTGGTCTAGTGGATGATGTTCCTGCCCAGGGCAAGGGTGGGTGGAACTGGATGGTCCTTAAGGTTCCTTCCAACTCTAACAATTCTGTGATTCTGTGATTCCTGGGACCTCCTTTCCAGCAGGAGTGCCAGGATGAAGCTTTCCTCCCACAGCCCACCCAGAGCAATGAAACCACCCTCTGGGCAGTCAACACAGCATCCACACCCCCAGCAATGTGGCAGCCACCCCATCCGCTATGGAGAGGGTGCCAGGGTGCCCCCAGCCCAGGATGGATGTGCCTTCCCCCCTCTACCCAGGAGCCCAGGCCACCACATCCACAGCCAACACAGACCCTGTCCTTTGGATAAGGACTTTGGTGGGGAGGTGGCAATTGTTCCCATCCAAAACTCACATTGCTCATCACCGTGGAAAGTAAGAAGCTGATCTTGGCCATCCATGCGATCAGGTACTAACATCTCAGCATCTACTGATGCCAAGGTGTCCTCCAGTGTGAGGCTAAGGATAAAAGTGCATCCAGCTGGGCCACAAAATATATTGTTTGGATCAGGCTGAGAATCATTTATGTGGTGTTTTATTAACTATAATGGATAGCTGTGCCTGGTAAAATGAGTAATAATCTTGTTTAAGGAATCGCTCCTGAATCACACAGTGCTGCTGCCAACGCGGCAAACTTTCCTTGCTGGTCTGCAGGCCAAATCCTTTGCTGGAGTAAGTGATGCCCAGAACAAAAGATCAGGAAGATCTTTCTGCCTTTTTACTTTTTAAGAATTGAAAATAATACGACAGATAGCATTCTCCATCTCACAGTCCCTCTGATTTTCACACTTCATCTCATCTCAGTCCATCAGGAGTGCTATCTTAGCCAGTACTTACCCAGCCTTCTGCTCCACATCCAGCTTGGACGCTTCCCAGAGAAAGAGCTCTTCCTGGGGTAAATGGTCAGTGGCTAATGGAAGGAAATAGAGGAAAAAGTAATTTACATCAGCCAAGCATTTATTCTGTACACTGCTATTTTGTGATCATCTATAATTTTAATCTATTAACAGTAAAAGATGGATGTGTTCTCTGTGTTCATCTTATTTACAGGTGATGTGACCCAAGGAACTGGTCTGCTATTCGAGGACATTTTTGGAAATTCCATATTTCCACAATTGTAAGCAACCCCTGAAAGCAAGGGAGGGGCGCTTGGGGAGGCACAGCATCCTGAGTGACAGGGGAGCTGCCTTTTAAGCAAGACATGCTCAGGAGCAGCAAAGTGCACCACATCCAGACCACCAGCCAGCTTTGGCAATGATGAGACATGCTATTGCCATCACCCCATGACTAGGGGGTGGCAGCAGCTGGGGACAGACATCCAGATGTTGTGCGGAGCTGGGACCAGAAACCCAGACTAGAGGGATTGATGAGGAACGCACAGGGAACCCAGAGAAAATGGTGGCCTGGAGCATAGTTCTGTGTGCACATCCTCCTGAAACATCCCCAAGCTGGTTCTCTGAGACCCTCACACAGCCGAGCCAAGGCTGTGATTGAGTGCATTGAGCTCTCCTGCAGCCAGGGAATAAATAATCATTACAGTTAAAGTACCGTGTTCAAAGGGAAAAGCAGCAATTACAGCCTAGATCACATGGTGGGATTACGTGATACACTATGTGAAAAAAAAAATCCACCCTTCCTGGTAGAGATTTAACATACACCCCAACCCTATCATCATAATTTACTTTAATTAGCAAGTTAATCAGCTGACGGCGCTGTGGAGCCAGGGCTGGCACTGGGTGATGGCTGAGGGTCCTGAGGAAGAAAGCTATCACTCACACCCTGCACAGGGCACCCCTATAACTGTGTTAATCTGGGAGAGGGGCGGGCAGGGGGGCTCAGCATCACAGAGCCCCCATCAACCATCCATTTGTCTGCTGGGGAAAAGGCCTGAGCAACCAGCCCGTGACCGAGATCAGGTTCCCAGCCCTGAAGAATGAAAAGGCAGCTCGTTGAAATTCTGCCTGCCTTCACAAACAAAGCCCGTTGCTGCTGCTGCCGCCTCTGGGCTGGGTGCCCCAGCCCTGCCTGCACAGCCCGGAATCCAGGCTCACCCCACAGCCGGGTGGGGAGACCTCACGTAGCCACCGACGTCACTCCTCAGCCTCCCGTCAACAGCAAACAGAGGGAAATAAATACCAAATAAGTCTCTTGCAGAGCACACAAATGCCACAGGGATTGTCCTCTTGAACACAAGCTGGTCTCCCCCCCGGGGAATCTCTTTTCAACTCTGTTTTCTTCCAAGCCCTGGACCGTATCTTGCCTTTCCTCTCTGCTATAGAGGCCAGCAGCACAGGCGGGCTGTCCCCTGCTGCTGTCCCCAAGGGGATGTTCCTGCTTGGATAGGGAAATGAGACACGCTTGCTTGGATTTTGAATAAGTCACCTATCTGCAGAAATCACAGCCACCACCAGCAGCTCTGCCCACTGGGGCCTGGCTGGTGCACACCAAAATTTTCATGGCTTCTGGCATCCGCTGGAAGGGATGGAGCTGGTTTAGGTATTCTGTGAATCTGCAGCAAACAGTTTATTGGAAACATTTAGCCCTCTTTCTGTTCATTAACGAAGTTCAAACATACTTTGATTTTCTCCATATTTGCTCATTATTTGAAATTGCGCAGGAATGCTTTAATAGGGATGTTTGGGAGCAGGGACTGCCTGCTTGCTGTTCAAAGGCACATCCCTGCTCCAGCCCCGACATGCTCTGCGGGATGGAAACCTGGCAAGGATTCAGGCTCCTGCCACCCCCTACCTCAGACCTCCCCTTTCCACAGGCTTTCTGTGAGCAGGCTTCCCTGCAGACACAGAAGCACTTGCTGAGAGCAATTTAAAAGGGTGTGCGAACACCAGCATGGTTCTTATTGAAACAAATACCCACCAGTCTGCACCATGCTCTGAGGGCACCAACTCTGGGAGAGCTCACGTTTCCCCAGCTGTTTGGGACACGGTGACATGGTGGCGATGTCAGAGCTTCTTGGCCACAGGCAGCTTCCTGCCAGTCTTGCCTGTCCTGTGGGGCATATGTCCCAGCCACCATGGGACCATACTGGGGGAGAAGGTGAGGCACAAGAGGACACACCACCACCAAAATTCCCCACACAGTAGGAGCACCCAAGCTGGGCAGCAGGGTGGGATGCTCTAAGGTCTGGAGTCCCTCTACTGTGAGGACAGGCTGAGAGAGCTGGAGGTGTTTAGCCTGGAGAAGAGAAGGTTCCAGGGAGACCTTAGAGCCCTTTCCAGTCCCTAAAGGAGCTACAAGAAGAGATGGGAAGGAACTCTTTATCAAAGAATGGAGCCATAAGACAAGGGGAAACAGTTTTAAACTGGAAGAGGGGAGATTTAGATTAGATATTAGGAAGAAATTCTTTACTGTGAGAGCGGTGCCTGCTCCAGCCAAGGGCTTGTTGTGCACCTGAGAGGCAGAGAAGCTGTGATTGCCCCATTCCCGGAGGTGTTCAAGGCCAGGCTGGATGGGACTTTGAGCAAGCTGGTCTAGTGGGAGATGTCCCTACCCAGGACAGGGGAGTGGGACTAGATGGCCTTTAAGGTCCCTTCCAACCCAAACAATTCTGTGATTCTATGGTTGTGGGCACCAAGCACAGCTTCATCATCCATCATCGCCTGCATGTCTAGCAAAGGTCTGTGCATGCAAGACCATCACACAGGCAAGGAAATGCAGAGCAGGGCTATGAGAGGTCTCCTTTCCCTGCTTCTTCAGCCACCTGCCTGACTTTAGCTGATGGAACAATAAGGAAGAACCATGGGGTAAGACACAAACCCCTTGTTGATCCTGGTTACACCAACAAGGAGCATCAGGGATTCTGCCATTTATGCCAAACTGCAGAAGAAAGTCTCACAGGGGGCATAGTGGAGCTTCTTAGCCCGGGCCACAGGATGAGCAGCCACCATGGGGGTTTCCAAACAAGCAGCCGATACCAAATAGCAGAAGGCTTTTGTGTGGATGCTCCTACTGCTGCCAAAACGTCTGTGGCCTGAATATTCCAGACCTGCCACAACATTTGGGTATTTCACATGTATCACACAAGCCCAGTTTATTTCAGGAATTATATGGTGATGAATGGCTGGATGCAAGGAAAGGCCATTATACGCTATAAAAAGCTGCAGAGTCTTCCTGCCTGCTCCCTGCTCTGTGACAAACCATCTGCTTTGCCTGCACCTCCCTTTGTTTATCCTGCTCAGCTCAGCTGAAATTAAAATTGACAAAAGCAATTTCTCCCAATCAAGTTGGAAAGATAAGGAGAGCGGCTGCTGCACACACTGCCATAGAAACCTGTGCTATTCCAGCATCTCATCATCATCTTCCTCCTCCCTATGCAGCAGCGAAGCCTGTGAAGTGAAGTGCCCAGCTGCAGGGGGAAGATCCTCCAGCTCACGCCAAAGGAGAAACACAGATGGATTTAGCCACAGGAGATCAATCTCACAAACACAGCACTGAGAAGGAGTTTTGTTTTCTTCACCCCTCCAATCCCCTCCCCTTGGATTCAGAAGTACAAAGTGGCCCCTTTGATTAGAAAAGCACATTTGGATGAATTCAGAATTATTTCCCGTTTGAGGGAAGGGAGGAGGGAGAGGCAGCATATATTCTTGGAGAACATTTCTGCAATGTTTGAGAATCTTCTAAATTATATTTACACCGCTAAAGCACTTTTCAGCTCAAAGCACTCTGCAAAAGCTGAGTCTGGGCTGCAAAGGCAGCTGTAGCTCAGCTCTGGCACCAATTCTCCAGGATTTGGTCCCCCAGCGCTTAAATCCAGCCTCTGACAATACACCTGTGCAGGACCCTAAAAGCTGTAGCATGGGAGAAAGCACCCCCATCACCTCCTCCCAGCTTGGGGACCCTCTCTTCGAGGGGGCTGGGGCACAAACCTCACTATAAACCCAGCAAGGTCAGCTCCTACAACACATCTGTATTCCCAGGTGCCCTCTGTGCGTGCAAAAGCTTGGAGCTGGAGGCAGAGAATGCAGCTCTAAAAAGAAGGGGGACCTTCATATTTCTACATCCAATTTCTTTAGACATGTTAATAGCATGAGGCCTCTTTTCTCTGAGATGCAGGAGCAGCTACTCAAGTCTCCACTGTATTAAGCTAAGGGCAAGTTTTACTTTTTGAAGAGAGGTTTTTGGGGTCTGGTATTTATTTTCTTTTTTTTTTTTAAACCTGAGAGCAAAGAAAGACATCAGAAAAACATCAAGCTGTGAGACATGACATTTTCCCTGTGCTGTTGTAAGTCAGGAATAGCTGACTAAAACTGCAGTCCATGTTCCTGACAAATTCCCTGGTGGGCTGAGTAAAGGCTGGACAAATTCCGCCCCAGAAGGTAATTGCTTTTTGGTTTTTCCTCCCCTTTCCTGAAGTTATTACAGTTGCCAGAAGGACCTGAATCAAAAGACCCTTGACTCAGTGCTGTCGCAGGAGCAGCGGACCCTGAGCCCACTGTTGTGGGGCTAGTAGGCTGCAGGGACCAGCTTTGGCAGGGCAATACAGCAAAGTAAGGGGACCATGGAATGTCACAGCTCTTCTGCTCACTGAAGTCAAGGGTGAAGGGTCAGGAGACCTCCAGGGCCCGAGAGGAGACCAAAGAGCACCCTAGGTGGGAGAAGGCGACTCATTTACTAAGACTGCACCTTCTGTAGGCGTTCATGGTTCTGTAACTGCTTTTGATGGCAAAGGAAAGCTCTGAAAGCCCAGGTGGAACACAAACAGAGGGTGCTTTGATTCCCAGCCAATATTTAACCTCCTCCTTCTATTTTGCCCACCTTATGTAGGAAGCTCCATTACTCCACAGCCAGAGACACCAGGCTCTCACTACCACCAATTAATCAAGATGACCACTTTGATTGCACTACACATCAAAGGGGCAGATAACACCAGTAAACCCCTCCACAGCAGCAAGGCCAAACCAGAGCGATGCCACCAGCAAATTGATAGAGCTATTTCAGATTTGCATAGGATGTGTTATCTCAGGATCTGGATCGACTCAAGGGTTTGTCCAGGATAAGCAAGATTAGATCTGGATCAATCCTAGGCTTACTGGAGCTAAGCAAGATTAGACCTCCTTATTGATCATATAATTTGTCACTACAATGCTTAGGGAAAAAAACCAAACCCAACCAGCTACACTCCCCCGTGCAGCTCATGGAGGCTGCACCAGCATGAGGGAGCAGAGATGCCAGCACTGCTCCCCTCGTTATATTCATTACATATGTCATTCACTCAGCACAGTCATTGTTTTCTGTGATAACATACTTAAAATTCCACAGCACACTCTTCCCCGCATTTAAATAGAAACAGAGATTTACCCCCGGACATATATTATGCATTAAAAGGGTATTTTAATAATTGTAAGTAAGAACTCACCTGACTCCTCATTTATTTGCAACTAATGAGGCTCCACAAATCAGCACCCCAACAAGGCTCCCACCCAGATGAGAGCCAGAGGGACCACGACCCTGGGACGGCAGAAGCAGAAGGAGCAGCATGTGGTCCAGGTAGTAACTTGGGGGAGAAGCCAGCCAAGCGCACAGAGAGAATGGGGAATGATCTGCAACACCACTTGCCTGACAGCATCTGCTGGCACCAGCCAATGCGATGTGTCATTTTGGTGTTTGAGATGGGGATGTGACTTTTTCATCTAGACCTTGCTAAGTCACCCCGGGATTTAAAAGGGTTTGATGATAATAATAACTGGTGTGTGTGTGTTTGTTGGTTTGTTTGGGGTTATTTTTGTGTGAGCTGCTTTTTATGCATCCCTGACTGTAAGAGCTAGAAGGAATCAAAGACTTTGCAAACCTTCTGGCAGCTTTGGGGATTGCAGCCCACTACGAGCTGAGAGAAGGAAGAGCTCTCCTGGCCTCTGAAGTCTGCTCCTCCTCAGGGAAGCAGCAGAAAGTTATTTATGCAATATTGCAACTGGATCAGCTAAGGAGATGACAGGAGATTAATGAAATAATCGTGCTCCATGGGCTGAGCAGGGCAGGATATTGCCCTGGCAGTGCTCTTGGCAGGCAGCTGAGCACCAGGCAGGAGAAACCACAAACACCAACCTTCTGCCTCTGACTTTCTGCATCCAGCAGCTAGGACTTCTTCTGTCTGCATCCCTCCTGGGCAAGGGAGAGTCATTTCTAGGTGCAGAGAGCCTGAAACCACAGCTTCCTCTGTTCACAGCACGATGAGCCCAGTGCTTGGGACTCATTTATCCAGACAGAAGCCATCCCCAAAATTCCTCTGCAAATTTTCCCAAGGTATCAACATCACCTTCTTATCAAGGGCACTATTGAAAGGATTATCAGCTTAAGACAAGAGCTCTGACAGGTGGCAGATAATACTGATAAATCACTGGGTAACACTAATACCAGGGAGATCCTGGTGGGAAAGGGTTGTGAGGGCACCTGGCAATGGGTTTGCACCCCTCCTCTTAGACTCAATTTCCCCCTTTCCACCCCAGCCTCCAAGCGAGGCTGGGATCCAGGCTTTCCCTGCCCCATGCATCAGGAACCCCTTGGGGACACAGCAACCTTCTGTAGACACCAGTCTCTGCAAAGAACTCCTGTACACGGCTGGGTTTTCTTTTCTCCTCTTATCCCAGTAAATATGTTTCAGTTAATCCAATTTGCTCTCACATTGAGTAGCATCAAACAGCAGCTGCCAACCAAATATTAAAAATACAAAAAAGAAAAAAAAAAGGCAGCTCCAGCCCTTTGCTGGCGGTTTGAGAGAGAAGGCTCTGCGGGGGCATCCACACATTACAGAGGGCAAGCAATTCCCTCAGCCCCCCGAGACACAGCTGGGCTATGCTGGCCACTGGCAGCAAATAACACAGGGGCAAAGGACTAAATCACATTTGTACATCATCCTCCCCCATGTTTCTCTGCATTATTTAAGAGCAAACATGTTCTCGTCTAGTCTTTATTCTTCCCCTTTTGCACTCAATGCCTGATGCTGTTGAGTGAACTGTATCAAACCCTCCAAGCACAGGTTTCAAAGCAGCATGAAGCCATGCTCTGGGTCTGATCCAGGCCTAAAAAGCAGCCCCAGTTCCTGCAGCAGGGCAGAGGCGGCTTTCGGATCAGAGGGACCTTGAGCAGCACAGACCTGGGCTCAGCAAAGCAGGCAGCTGCCACACATTGACTCAAAGCCCAGAGCCCAACACTTGTAGCTTTGAAATACAGATCCAGGTCCAAAATCTGGGAAAAAAGCCATGCCTAGGAAGCAAACACATGGGCAGCTGCCACTGACTTTGCCCAGGACCATCACAAGCATCAAGAAGGACCAAGACAAAGCAAGAGCCTGGGGCCATCATGGTCCCCCACCTTCGCTTGAGCATTGGACAGGTCCATGGCACTCGTGATGCCATGTTGTAACAGCATCACACCATCCTGCCTAGAAACCCCTTGAAGGAACTCATGTATCCCCCACACCCTCACTAGGGCCTTGTGGGAGCAACATTCCCATCCCCAGCAAAGGAATGTCTCACCAGCACCATCTCACCAGACACCATGGGCAGCAGGAGGTGAGGGTGACTGAAGTGCAGCCCCACACGGGGTCAGGGGAGCTGCTTTTCCACCCCCAGTGCTACCAGCTTGAGCTGGAGGCAGGGGAAGGATTCTCATCCCCTTTCCTCCCCCACCCAGGGCACACATAAGGGTATGAGGTTAGAGCAGGCACCAGAGTCTCTATTGGAAATCCTACCCCTGCAGAGCTCAATTGATTTTTTTAAATTAATCTATTTACAGCAGTTGGAGTTGAGCTAGCTTTAGGTGCTATTTAAGCTGCTTTCCCTCTGCGTCGCCTTCAGCATTTGCATGGTGGGATTAAGTCAGACAAGAGGGGAGCAGGGGCTCCAGCACCCATGGATGCTGCTGCCTGATGTCTGCACACCCAGAGTAGGGCATGAAGTCTCTCACAGCACCCCCCATCCTGCTTGTTCAAAGCATTCCCCCCATCAGGGCAAGGCTGGAAAAGCAACAAGAGCCCCAAAATCTTTGGGGTGCAGCATTAGAGTGCCAGACTCCACCAGCCTGAGATGCTCCAGCTTGGCAAGAACCCCAGCAGCTTCCACCAGAGACCCTTCATGCTTTGGAAAAAAAAAAAAGCTTAGTGGGAAGGATTTCTCCTCTCTGTCATTAACCTGACATAATGTCTTTCCTGCTGGCAGCTTTCAGGCTCAGCAGGTTTGTTATAAAATTCATTATCAGATATTGCAATCACAGTCACCTTTATTGGGCTCTGCATTTACAATAATTAGGCCAATAAACACTGATTTATAAAAATGACAAACAGGAACTCCCAGCAAGCAAGAAAAATGTGCTTTCTTTAGCAAGCAGTTTCTCACAGGACAACAAAAAAAAGTAAAAGAGGCAAAAACCAATCACCATAGCTGATGGCAAAGTTAAGCAGGTTCTCCCGAGAATTTCCACTTGCCAGCAGAGACCTTGTCAGGGCAGACCCAGAGCACAGACCCCATGGCATGGGGCAGGGGCTGCAGAGCCAAGACAGCCAGGAAGATGCTGGGGATACAACAGGAGAAGATTGTGGCATCAAGAGGGAAAGAACAAGGAGGGGCAGGAGGAACCAGGAGGTAGAACAGGAATAAAGCAAAGGAGAGAAAAATGAAAAAATCCAGCTGAAGGGAAACACCTTGGCAGGGAGGCAGGAAAAAATATCCCTGCCAGGTGTGGCAAGGAACAATCAGAACAAGAGTAGCTTCAAGACTTAAAAAAAATAGGAAAAAATATCAGAGCCTCAGCAGGAGGGAAGGAGAGAAGAGAAGGAAGGTGTCACCTGGAGTGAGGCAACGCAGATGCTCTCTGTGTGCCCATACTGCTCCAAAGGCACGTGGAGCTGGGCTCATCCCACTGCAGACAGGCTTTGGAGAGCACAGGTTGAGTCCCACAGCAGCAGCCCCTTGTGGGTATGTGGGGCAGACACACCACACAGAGGTCCACAATCCCAATCCCAAAGACTCACCAAGCAGAGGAAAGGTTGGGCTACAACTAGTCCAATTGAGAGTGAAGGTAGCAGCAGGCTTGTAGGGCACAGAATGGGACTAGCTATGGCACTAGTGATCAAACACCTCTGGGGTGCAAGCCAGCACTCCCCCAAACCCCAGGGTGGGCATTAGGCAAGCTCTGTCCAGGGATCAGTGCACTGTGACTTGGCCACCTCCCAAGAGAGCAATAGCCAAGTCACCTGGATTTAGGCAGAGCCCCCAGTTGTGGGGGGACATCAGCTCCTAGGACAACCCACAGCAGCACCCAGCACAACCAGACAAAGCCCTGGGGCATTGTGAACCCTCCATCTGGCCATGAGTCAGGCAGCAGCCTTAGGACATGACTGCCACCAAAAGCCACTCACACAAGGGCACCCAGGCAGGAGGGACACCAGAAGCATGTCAGGAGCACTGTGCCCATTGCCCTCAGCAACCAGCCCACCCTCATAGGCACATCATCACCAATATGCTTATTGCCTCCCCTTCACAGCCCATCTGCCATCACACATGGCTGAGGCAGAGAGGAAGCTGCAGAGGACGAGAAGGAGATCCCTACCACCATCACAGAATGGGCACCCAGCCCAGCCCGGTTCAGGCACCATTGCCCAGTGGCAACAGGACTGGTTAATGCTCACCTCACTTACACACACCAGAGCATCTGCATTCATCCCAATTTTGTCATCCAGATTATAAGCACCTCATGCACCCAGAGTCCTCCCCCACCCACCAAAGACCACCAGCAGCAGAGCCCAAGGCCTCCTCCCCCATCCCTTATATATATACCCTGCCAGGCAGCTGAGCAGCATTGGCTCCCATCACCTTGGCTCACAGGGTGCACCTGGTGCCCCAGGTGAAAGTGTAATGGGCCAGAGCGCTCTCCTCCCCTCCCCAACCACCCCCGGGTGCCTGTGAGCCCCCAGAGGGGGAGCCAACAGCACCAGCAGGTGAACCCCAAAAGTCACAGGCTTGCAGTGCCTTCCACTGCTTCTTTCTCTTTGGGGCAGAGATGTTGACTTTGATTCATTTTATTTAGTTTATTGATTTTTAAAATTGTTGCTTTTTGGTTTTTTCCCAAAAACCCTGGACCCTGAAGCCATGCACAGCTTGACTGTGTGTGTGAGCGCTAAGGAAGAGCTGGAGGACCAGGGGAAGCAGCTAAGCTTAGTTGGACACATCACTGGGAAAGGACCAGGAAAACCCCTATCTCCTAATCCTCAGGATCTCCCCCCAAACCTCAGTGCTCCCAGGAGACCAGGGCATTCATTCTCCTGGGGCTGGGATGCTGTATGTGTTCTCAGAGGATGAGAGAAAATGATGCTCACAGCATCACAGCACGATTAATTGCTAGGGCCATCAATGGGAGATTTAATGACAATCAAAGAAAAATTAACTGTGTTGGAATTCTTCAGTTTAATGGATTCCTTCTTGATTAATCGCTTTCAGGAGTAATCTCAATTCTATCTTTATTTGCTCTAGTAAGTAAACAACATTAATGCGTATATCAGGTGACAGTAAAATAATGCAAGAGCATATGTGATTCTGAGCTGAATTGATTCAGCAGGAAATGTTTAATATGTTAATATTAAACATTTTAGGTTTATTAAGCCGTGATAATATACTAGTTATTCTTTTCACACAACCCCAGCACGATGCAGCCATTTTCACCAAGAATTTTCTTCTTCCTGCAGGTTTCTCACTGTTGAGTTCACAGCCATGGTGAGATCTGGACCCTGCAGTCCCTCAAAGGGGGACCTGGTGCCTCTCACTGCACCAAGGGGCTTATTGCTGTTGCTGGAGACATCCAGAGCACCCATCCATCCATCTGTCCATCCAACCGTCCTTCCATCCATCCAGTCATCCATCCATGAGCTGTCATCACAAAATTACCCACTTCTAATTAAGCAGGCTGGAAATTAACAGCTGCCAGCAGAGCTCCTGCATCACCCTGAGTATCCACTGGCTGCCGTGAAGGGGGGACCCCATAACAGCACCCACACAACAGATTTAGGGGATGGGCAGTGGGGTGGTTGTAACTGTGGGGCAGAAGGAGACTTCAGTCCCTCACTCCCCACTTTCTCCTCTTGGCTTCCTTCCTCGCCTCCAAGAGAAGCTTTACAACATTCCTTCAGATCTTAACAACCCTTAAACTATTTTTAATAAAGTGCTTTTCGGTGTGACACCAATGTGCGTGTAGCTTTCAATTACATTTTAGCTCTCCCAGTTGGAAGTGGCTCTTTATTGGGAGATATGACTTATAATAGTGCAAGATTATGGCTTTGGTCTTTGCATTACAGATATTCAAAGCCTGGTGAAAATAAAACCTGCTCAGCACATACTCTGTAGATGAGCTAAGCCTTGTGCAAGGGGAAGTGTCTCTGAAGAAGTTAAGTGTTTGAAATAAAAACGCGTAGTCATCTAGTAGAACAGAGACATGAAATGGTTATTTATCAAAATGAAACCAGCATTTGGATAAAATTCTCCGGCGCTGTTAATAACTTCTGTTGATGAGAGAGTCACAACAGCAGCAATGAAGTAGATGTCCCCCCAAGCTCAGAGGAGCGGGAGTCTTCATGGGCTGTGGGCAAAGGGAAGCCTGTGTCTTCAGTAATAACTTTCTCAGCAGCTCCATCAGAACAGCCACCATGAATTTATCTTCTTCTATTCTCTCCAAAAGCTTTGTCAGCTTTGAATAATACGCTGTGGCTACAGATTGCCGGAGTGCCACGTGGCCACCCGTGTCCCCAACACGAAGTCCAATTTCCTGAGCAGTTTTATCATAATGATTAAGTTTCTTAACTTAAATCAAGAATGTCTCTGGAGTTCCCTATGACAACGTGAACTTAAGATAAACAATGAATGATGAATAGGCCAATTACTGAAATCTCCCTTCAGCTGAGGCCATATGTGGCTAGTTGATAAGGGGAGCTATGTGTCCTCTCATCTGGCAAATGTTTCAGAAAATGGGATGGTTTGAAGCAGAAATGGTTTCTGTGTAATCAGCCACTGGCTAATGAGCAATTTCCTTTTACATGATTTTTCTTTTTCTCTGTTTGCTATCTGGGATGCTGGAAGTGGGGAGGGAGCTGGCAACCCGAATAATGTGTTTAAATTGTTTGTTATAGGATAAATCATTGCCCTCTGCCCCCGCTGCAGGTCCCTGTCTGAGACACAAAGCAGCAGTAGATGTCTCAAGGTTGTGTGATAGTACTGCATGTGTCTCCTGAAGCCGAGGAAGCCTTTCCTGAGAGACTCACTCAAAACCAGGGGGAGAGACCAGCTGGAAATCTACCTGCAGCTTGTTCAAAGCTTTGTGTGTGCAGCAGCAAAGGGGGACAGACACCTTGGGCTGTGGCTGCAGGACCAGGGGAGAGACACCTTGGACCACAGCTGAGGACCGAGGGACAGACACCTTGGACTGTGGCTGCAGGACCAAGAGACAGACACCTTGAACCACAACTGCAGGACCAGGAGACAGACACCTTGGACTGTGGCTGCAGGACCAGGGGACAGACACCTTGGACCATGACTGAAGGACCAGGGGACAGACGCCTCTGACTGGGAATGCAGCTCCCCAGACAAGCTGTAAGCCAGTGCTCTGGATGCATTTGGAGGCTGGAGCACCTAAAAGAGCAAAGCAAGATGCATTTCCCTTGCTGAGAGACACCCCCAAAAAGCACCCAAGAAGGGGCAAAGGCTGGTGGGGGTGGATGCAGGGGCATCCTGCCAGATGCTGCAGGTCCATGTCACTCCCACCCAGGAGCCATCACTGCCACCACACCACCCTGCAGCGAGAGCCGCGAGGCGCCACGTCCCACAGTAAACGGTATGATTTACTTACTACCTATGGAATTGCCCAATTAATTCACTATCCACATTAATATTATGGCTCATTTTTAACTTTACTGTCTCCATCGTTCCAATTTAGTGCTGCTCAGAGATGCTGCCACTGACCTTAATGGGTTTTTCATTATAAGAAAGAGCACTATATTAATCACAATGGGTTTTCGGCTAGAGGTTGCTGCCCAAGCCTCGTTGCTTTGGGGAGCTGTTCAGGGACCTATTTTATTTCTGCCAGGCTTCTCACCCCCACTCACACCATGTGCGAACCTCCACGCTCTCCAGGAGGAATCTCTTAGTATAACATTTCTAGGCAGAGAGATTTTATGCTGCAGTCAAGCCACGCTGCGGATATGATAGATTTTTTCTGCGCAAACTGGAGCAAGAAGTAGAAAACCGAAAGGATGCACCAGTTGTAGCCAGTTGTCCTGTATAAAAATCAAATGCCTTTTAATCATTTCAAGTGTTCTTCTGGGTATCAATTAGTCACACATTAATATCAGTATTGCCTCTCTTCCTCAGTTCACATCAGATTAAATTCTCCCCTGTCATACAGGCTTGCACTCATTAGCTTCAAGGAAAATTAGTGATTGTTCCCTCTTCGTTGGCATAGATGGGAGATTTCCATCAGAACTGCTTTTTATACCAAGAAGCTTATTGTCATCTTGAAGAGTTTGTGGGTTTTTTCCCCCAAATTGTTGGTTTTTTCATGGAAAATCCATTTTTTTTTTTCTTTCTCTGAAACCAGAGCTGACCCAGAGCACTAGGGAATGGGGGGGTGGGGGAGGAAACCTCATTCCTGACCAGCATCAACCTGTGGTTTCTGTCCCTCTCTCTGCATCCCAAGTTTCCATTGGGACACAGCAGCTGTTGCACAGATCACGGAGAATTTGGAGCTGTTGCACAGACCACAAGGGAGAATTTGGGTTGCACAGGGTTTTGCTGCCATCAGCCTCCCTCCCAGTTCAATATCTATATTTATGTATATTTATAATGCTCTCCACAGAGAGCAGTGGTGAGCAGGGTTCTCATCTTTTCCCCTACCCTGCATGACGACCGGGGTGCACGGAGCTGAGCCTGCTCCTGGGCTGTAGCAAAATGAGGTCTCCAGCCCCACGGTGGGGCCCCCATGCCCCCCACCTCTCCATCCCCAGCACTCGCCAAGCGCTGGAAGGTACCGATGATATTTATTGAGTTTTATTAACTCCCAGCCCTGGGAGGTTCTTACCTCTTCCAGCTAATTCAGACACCCGACTCCTACCAGAGTTACAGTGATTGCCATTAAAAAGCTTGACATTTACCTTACAACAGTAATAAAATAATAATGCCTAATTTGGTTTACAAGTGGTATTTGCAGTATTTCCTGTGCCTGGAGTGGGGGATATTGTGAAGATCGCTGCTACGCTGATCAATTATGTCTGCTTAGCGGCGCTGCTGTAATTCTTTCCTGTAATCATAACCATCTTGCAGCAGAGCTGCTCCAAAGTTTTCCTTTGAAACTGTCATTTTGACAGGAAAAGCAAATGGTTTCAGGTACTTCAGTTTCCAGTGAATGACAAAAGCTTTGGAGGTGAAACTTTCTGGTGAGAAGTAGAGAAAGCCAAACCTGGTGTCTGCACAGATCTACTGCATTTCGATTTCCAAAATCCTTCAGATGTTTTCAAAGGCTGCCTGTGATTGCTTTCCATTAAAAAGTGATTTTTCTCCATCAAATAACCTGCTGTCTTTCACTTGTCAATAAAATTCCCTTCTGTTATTGGCTTCTTAAATATTAACACACGCTTCAGGTGTGTTGTACATCCCCAAGGGATGGCTGCGGAGTGAAGGGAAGGGGAGCTGCCCCCAAAGTTGCCGCGGAGGGACAGAACCAAAGGAGCCCAAAACGCTTTGCAGGGAGTCGACAGACACCAGGACACACACACACAACCTTGCACACACACGTGCACAAGGTTTTCCCCAATATCAGCAATTCCACTTCTGTCCTGCGTGGATTTACCCCCAGTTTGCAGGCAGCAATGCCCCAATACCTTCACTTTTTTTTTTTTTCCCCCCACTTCTCACTCTGAGCAAAACTCGATATTGGATTTTTCTTCTTTTCAGTGCAATTTTAATTAGTGCCTGATGCACTCTGGGTTTTTTATGAGCTTAAACAGCTTGCAAAAACAGTGAATGCCAGTTCCTCTACACCAGGGAGTCTCATCCTGTTCAGTCTAGAAACTTCACACTGGATTTCTGGAAGCCTTTCTTAAGAGGGGTTCATTTCCATGAAGAAACGGCAGGGTTTCAACAAATGGAAATTGTTGAACGTCAAAGGAAAAAAAAAAAAGACTGTCAGGAAATTCCTGGCTAGGCCAACTTTGGGGCAAGGCTCCACACAAAGCAGGTGGGGATGCCAGAGGCCTCCCTGGAGGGAGGTCGGGCTCCAAAACATGTTGCTGAGGGCTGGCAGCGAGAGCACACACATCTATGTATGTGTGTCCCGGTTTGAGTGACACAGCACTGATTTCTGTTCTAATGCTTGGGAATACTGAGCTTTTAGAAGATTCTAGTGTCTGAATTCATGACTATTTACTTTATAGCCCGGTCTGGTGCGTGGGTTTCAAGGTCTCAGTGTTTCTGAGCTTCCCAGGTGCAGGGATGAGGAGGAGCGAGACCCAGGCACTTGGCCCAAGCTGCCAACAGGGTTATTTCATAGAATCATAGAATGGTTTGGGTTGGAAGGAACCTTAAAGATCATCCAGTCCACCTCCCTACCATGGGCAGGGACACCTCCCACCAGACCAGGTTGCTCAAAGCCCCGTCCAACCTGGCCTTGAACCCCCTCAGGGATGGGGCAGCCACAGCTTCCTTGGGCAACCTGGGCCAGTGTCTCACCACCCTCACAGCAAATAATTTCTCCCTAATACCTAATGTAAATCTTCCTTTTTTCCATTTAAAACCATTACCCCTTGTCCACCCCCTCATGAAGAGACGCTGTAGCCTCTTTAGGGACTGGAAGGCTGCTGTTTCATACCATGAATGTCACACTCAGTATAATCTAGAAAGTTTGCTGAGGAGTTCTGTCTCCCTTGATGGCTACCATGGTGAGAACTCCTTGCCCCGATGCTGGCACCCTGGGTCCTTCCCTTCCTCCCAAAGTTGCAGCATTGCAGTGTCTGGCATTGGCTGTCCCTGCTAGGAGTGCACAGCTTCCTCCTCACGGAATGGGCAGGGAATGGCCCTTGTGTATTTTATATTAGTAGCAGGATCAATATTGTGGGGTTCTAATATTATTAATGTTAATTATCTAGACTTTACATTTCAACTCTCAGCTTTCCTTGTTTTTTCTGGTTCCCCTTTTATTGGTGGGGAGGGTTCATTGGGTGAATTATTGAAATGACAATAAAACCTTGTGGGTTTCTCAAATGGTAACAGCGCGCGCACACACACACACGCAAAAGCTCATGCACACACGTACCCATGCATTCACACACATGTACATGTATATGCACACCCACACCCATGTACACAAGCTGCCCCCCCACCATCCTCATGTGCCCCTGCCACACAGACGCCCCGCTGCAGCTCCCAGGCTGTCCCTGCTGGAGAATCCCCTCTGCATGCCTGAGCAGAGGGGAGCAGCCCCCCAAGAGCACCAGTACCCGCATCCCCGGAGCCCCCAGGAGAGCCTGGGAGTCCTGGCACCCCCTGGGCACCCCCAGCCATCAGCACAGGGGCAGAAGTGGAGGGCAGGAGTGGAGATTAAAGGAAAAACTGAATGAGGCTGGTGGACACCAAGCAGTGGATCTTCCTGAGGGCTTGTTTCCAATTTTCATGGGAATTTTTTCACACCCTGCACTATGGGAGCAACCAGGGCCGGCAGCTGTGGGGGAAAGCTGGCTGCCGCCGTCACGGGGCGGCAGCGACCCAGCCCTCCCTTCCCCACAGCCCAGAGCCTCCGTAACTCCACCTCAGAGCAGGCTGGCGTCCTCGCACACAGCGGCGACCATGGGAGGGACGGCTCGGGAGAGCCCAGAGGATCGCCGCTTTCTGGACGTAAGTTGGGGGCTCGCTTTGCCACCCTGCTGCTTGAGAGCATGACAAATGTCCAAGATGCATGTGTACCAGTCCTTCCTTGGACCATCAGCCAACCTCTACCTGTCCCTGTCTCATCATTAATTAGGCAAAAGCACCCAAGAGGCAAAAGAAGACCTGCACCAGATACCAGATCTGCGGACTGCTCTTCAGCGTGCTGCTCATCTCTCTTATTCTGATTTTTTTTGGTGTCAAATATCTCTGGAGCCCAACACCCAGAAAAGTAAGTAAAAACTCTCTGATCCAGTGTTTCTGAATGTTACCTCCCCAGACAGAGCTGTCCCCCCTGTCTCAGCTCACCGAAAGTTTTAACTACACCCTGAAACACAGGCAACTTTACAAAACATATTTTCTTAGACCACAAGTATTCATGAGACTTTTTAAAATCTTTGTATTATTCATAACTAGCTTTTACTTTATACAGGCTGGGTTTTTTTTTCTCTGTCACCACATTGTTTCCCTAACTGACAATTACAGGGGATGGGAGCTATGCCATGAAGAGTTAAAGTTACTCCTATTTCACCAGCAGCAAATTTTATGACAAGTAAGAAAATATTTTCCATTTCATTTCAATTATCTTGCCAGAAACTGGTGGAAAAGTCATTATGCCACCGCATAAAGAGGGGAGAAAGCCAGGACGCAGCGGTGATTGATTGTCATGGATTATATTTCTTACTTTAATGTGTCTGCAATGTGAGGGGATGGTGAGATGGATTAGCTTTTGGAGGAGCTCCTGCTACCTGGATTGTGCTCCTTTATTCCCAACTCCCCAGATGGACACTGCTGTAACTGCTGAGCGTGCTGGGGGCAGCATCTCTACCCATTCCAGCCAAGACCTTGGCCATTCTGCCCAAAACCTTTGGTTTTTTGTGGTCCCATGCCCCAAACAAATGTCTTAACCTTGAAGCCAGCAGTACCTGGTGCTCCTCATCCTCCTCCCCTTTGAGTTTCCATGCTCATTCAGGAGGCCCTGCCTCACACCCAGGTTTTGCTGAATCTCAAGAACATCTCCAAAATTCCCATGCGCAGCCAAGGTGGCCTCTTTCCCACGGTGGCATCTCCTTTCTTCTCCCTGCCCACCTGTCCAGGCTGCCCTTCCACCAGCAAGAGGAAGCACCCTGCTTGCTGGAAACTTTGTCTTCTTATCAGAGAATAGAAATGAATACTCAAAAAAATAAAAGAAAAAGAAATAAAAGCCATATGTGCCTCCAGGCTCCTGCCAAGATGGTTATAAAGTCTCTACTGTTCCTCGAAAAACAGGGTGCGTGCCAGCATCAGGGGGAAGCGACTGTTAACCCCTGGAGGGGAGGTTTTCTCTGAGCCAGCAGAGCAGAGCCACTGCCACAGTCCAGGGAGGGTTATCCAGACCACTTGCCCTCAGCAGCCTCACGGTTGAAAATGGAGTCCTTGCATATTTCTGAAAGCCCTTCACAACACCTGACGGGTGGGCAAGTGAAACGCAAGGTTGCAGAAAAGCAAAGATGTTCCTGCTCCACACTGATGGTCCAGATGTCTGACGTCACCACATCATCTGCAGCTGCAGGGCAGCAGCTTCTCCTACTGGCCCTGGATTCCTCTGGGAACAACAGGATGGGGGAGGTTGGAAGTTACTAACACTCAAAAGTATAACCCAAGGGGAATTAAACTCTTTAAAGAACAAAAACCTCTTCCAGCTCCCTTCATGCAACTGGAGAGTGGAAAAAAAATCTTTAAAGAAGACTTGTTCCTCCGAGGGGTGGCCTTGGACACAGCACTGCCCTCTGCATGGCAGCATCCCTGCCAGCCGGCACTGCCGGCGCGCGAAGGCGATGAGTCAGCTAACGAGGGGCTCGTGGCAGCCTCAAAGGGGGACATATTTCAGTGACTGGCGAGCGAGTGTCATTTTTAGCCCCATAAAACATCTCTCAGCTCTCTGAGCAGTGCAGAGCCAGCCAAGCCCAAATGGGTTAGCTGGCCACTGTGCTGGCTAAAGTAATTCTTTGTAAATGGAGAGGCACTCAAAGGTAAGGTGCCACCCGGGATCCTACCCTCCTAGAACTGATTTATGGCACCGTGTGCATTTTGTCAGTCAAAACCAGAGGTCTTCCAGCCATTTTAGGCTTTGGACTATTTTTACCATACCATAAAATCCATTGAGAGTTGTATATCTTTATAAAAGCCTCCTGCTGACTACAAGGAGATGCTCATGGCTGCAGAGGCTCACATCACTCTTCTGAGCAGGGGCAAAGGTACCTGGCAGTTCTGCGCCCAGGCTTCCTCTGGAAACTGCAAAACAGGATGCTGATGCTGAAAATGTTAAGAGGGCAGGCAAGAACCAGATGACTGTGAACAGGGGTTTAGGTTGGGACTGCAGGATGATCCCCTGCCCCTCACCCGGGTATTGCTGCTGGGCCAAGGTGCTCCTTCCAATGCTGTGCTGGGGAACAAACAGAACTTTCCTGTCCCCATGCCTCCTCCGTCACCGCCCCCACCCTGTGGACCTGAGGGGTTTTGCACAAGTCCTTTGCCTCCTCATGACACCACTTGATTTGGGGAAGGAGACTCCCCAAGGCTCACCAGCTCTCACCATGCCAGCAGAATCATCTTTGTGCTTCAAATAGCATCTGCTACCACTCATCCTTGAAGGGTCAGGCATCCACAGAGACTGGAAGGCTGCCAGGCTGGCTGAGTGTAGTGAGCACCTGCGAGGAGGAGAGGGCTGCTCCCCCTAGCTCCCTGCTGGGATGAGTGCCGCAGGGAAGCCGGCTGCTACGCCCTGAAGCTCTTCATCAGCCCTCGAGGAGGGCTTTGATCCACAGGCAATCCCTGATCCCCTCCAGGCAGAAAGAGGCTTTTACCTATGCCTTTCCAAGAAAAACAGAAGAAGCAGAGATTGTGTAAGTGAGCCAGGGATGGAGGGATGGAACGAGAAAGACGGGGACACAGTGATGGAGCAAGAAGGATGTGGACACAGATATGGAACAAGAAAGCCAGGGATCCAGTGATGAAGCAAGACAGACAGGGACACAGAGATGGAGCAAGTGAGCTGGGGTTGCAGTGATGGAGCAAGAAAGATGGGGATGCAGTGACAGAGAAAAAAGGATGGGGACGCAGTGATGGAGCAACAAAGACAGGAACGCAGTGATGGAGCAAGAAGACAGGGATGCGATGACAGAGCAAGCAAGCTAGGGAGAAGGAAAAGTGAGCTCTTTTGGGCTCAGGACTTCACTCCAGCCTGGGACATAAACAGGCTCGTATCACAAAAAGCACTGGCAAAGGCTGAGCTGTGGCAAAGCTCCTGGTGCAAGTGTGGGATGGGCATCTTCTCCCAGGCTTGGCGCACACATCCCTTCACAGCCTGGCCCTAACCTGCTCCTCTTCCCTGCCTCTCCTTGTACTATCCAGACAATTGTTAGGCTCAGAGCTAGGGCTGGGAAATCAACCATCCCCACAGCAGGGTACCCAGCACCAGGGGTGAGATGCCCAGCATCAGCCTGCTCACCCACTGGCCAGTGTGGGAAATCAGGTGGGGGCTGAGCCAACCCCTGTGCTGTTTTGGCCCTCACAGGTTTATGACATGGAACACACATTCTTCAGCCATGGCGAGAAGAAGAAGATTGTGATGGAGATTGACCCACTGGCCAGGATGGAGACCTTCAGGAGTGGGAATGGCAGCGAGGAAATCCTGGAGATCCATGACTTCAAAAACGTGAGTGGGGCAGGGTTTGTCTCCCAGAGCCCCTTCTGCCATCTTAAAGCAGGACTAGTGGGATCTCTTTGGATACCACAGGTTTGCTCCAACCCTGAGGATGATCAGGAAGAGCAATGCAGACTCTCTAGGGATGCTCTCAAAGGACAGGAGATGTGTATCTACATAAGCTTCCACCAGCATTTAATAGTGGCGTGGTTCAGTTCCAACAAAATACATCTTAAAAGCAAGACCTAGTTATTAGATTTACCCTTGCAAAGGAACACAATCATCATAAATCTATCCAAGCCCGGTACATTTGTCTGTCTGGAGAGCATTAAAACCTCATGACAATGTTGTAGGCTCTCTCTGAAACCTAATTAAAATTTGTAGGGAAATACCCTGCACAGTGACATATGGCAAAATTTTCAGCTAATAGCCCAGCAGGAACTGGGGGCTCAGTGTTCATATAACCATAACGGTCAGATGCTATTCTGCATATTTTTATTTATGATAACTAGAGCTTGTGATAGCTATAAGGAGAAGGGGAGAAAAGTAAAAATTTTATGACTATCTGCCTTAAAATATTTGTAAAAAGCCCAATTCTCCCAAACCATAAAATGCAATATCCCTCAGGAGAACCTGTTAGTACATCTTAGCACTGCCCCCGAACAGAGTTTGCACACAAACATCCACGGGAAAAACACAACTCAGCCCTCATCCAGCTGTATCCTTGGTGTAATGGGGTTAGTTATTCTCCTGTTTTGCCCTGACTGCATTTTTTGGTGTTTGTTTTTGATGCTGTAGGGAATAACTGGCATCTTCTTTGTGGGACTTCAGAAATGTTTCATCAAAACTCAGACCAAAGTCCTACCTGAGACGACAGAGGCCAAGATCCCGGAGCTTGAGGTAGGTGAATAAAGCAGGAGATTCCTCCATCCCCAGTGAAACCCTCTCCTCACCCTGGCATTGGGAGCACAACTGCCTTCCCCACCACCCTCCCATCTGCTCCAGCCTTCCCAGGAATGCTACAATAAAGAAATAATGAGTTGTGATCGCTTCATAAAATGATCTTATTTCAGAGGATTGCTTCTAAAAACAACAAGTGGAAAGAGACGGGATTAGAGAGCCGACAGACAAAAACCTCTCGGCACAATACTGGAGATCAAGGACAATAATCCTGTTGTAGTCAGAAGGTCGCAAGGCAGCTCAGGATTAGCAGGCACCAAAAAGTCAATCAAATTGTTTTCCTCCGAGAACTGAGCCTCATGTTCTCCAGCAGAATGAGGCAGAAGTAATGAATTTAAAAGAGCAGCCGTGTTTAAGAAGTGTGATTTGAGAGAGCGCACAGCCCTGGGAGGTGGGGAGCAACAGGCTGGGGCCACCTCTCTGTCCTTCATGGACCTCACTCCCACCCATGTGCCTGGTTGCTTCTTGCACCTATTTCACTTCTCCCCTCCACATCCTGCTCCAAGGAGTCGTACACTTGGTGTGCTGCAAGGAAAAAGTGTTTGACTCCATATTTTCACCCCTCTCTGGCAGTGTAACCCCGGGGTGATGGCTCCATCCCTTGAAAGCAGTTCAGCCGAGCCCCCAGTGGTGGCACAGCCCCATTTGCAAGACGCAGGGTGTTAGCAGACTGAATCCCCCTCACAAGGAATCCGCTGCAGAAAAAATGCCAGCAGGACACATGTTTGAAACAAAGCGTGGGCAGAAACATTTCCCTGAATCATGACCCAAATTCCCAGACACTGGTTCTTTGATTACGCCATAAGAAGTTAATAGATCTTTTCTGCTACTGCTGTAAAAGGGATATGACTTCCCAGGCTTTAGCAGAACGTAGCCCCAGGTAGAGAGCTGGAATGTAAAACCCAATGAGATAAATGTAGATTTAAGATGTAGTTGTCTCTTCTCAGAGCCTGCGCGCTGACAGGCCCTGCAGGCAGCACCCCCACCAGCCCCACGGCTTTCAGCAGAGACTCTGAAAATGGCTCAGACTGGGTCAGGTTGTGTTGGCACTTGCCTAAGACTTCCCAAAGCCATAAGGAAAAACTCTATAAAGGAGAAATACAGCTCCAGACACATTCTGGAGAGAAAAATGCCAATTGCCAGCTTGCTCTACGGGCTACCACCACCAACACAGACAATGTCGCCTTGGCAGATAGCTCAGCGCAGACCCATCCAATAATCTTTATATATCTCCCTCCCTAAGCGCCTGCCAAAACACACCATGGACTAATGCAACAGCAGAGACATGTGGTATAAATTACAGAGTTTGGCTGTGCAAAGAATTTCTGTGAGGAATAAATTAAAGTATTCGATCACAAAATCAGTAGCAGAAGGAGAGAGAAATTAAGTAGTGAGAGCAAAGCAGAGAGGAGATGTTTTAATCTTGGGTTTGAAATGAGCTAGGGCGCTCCAGAAGGCTCTTCCAGATGGTGGGGACTGCACAGGAGAAGGCTCTTGAAGCACGATGAATGGTGGAGGGGGGAAAGTGTGGGGTGGTGTTGGCTGAGAGCAAGCAGGAAAGATAAGGCTCATGACAGGTCTCCCAAGGTGAGGACCAGCAGAGTATTGAGTGTGAATGCAGTGAGCACCACAAGCCAAGGCAGATGAAGTGCATCTACTATCTGGGAGGGGAGAGGTGCTTCTGGGTAAGCCAAGGGGAGGAGAAGGAGCCAGCAGTGGCGAGAGGGTGTCTCACCACCCCAGGGTGAAATCTCATTCTTCCTCCAGGGAGAAGAAATTACCACCACGTACTTTGAGCAGTCTGTGGTGTGGGTGCCTGGGGAAAAGCCCATTCAGAACAAGGAGTTCCTGAAGAGCTCCAAAATTTTTGACATCTGCAGAAACATGACCATCTACTGGATCCACCCTACGCCAATAGCAGGTACAAAGAGCCATCTCTTCCCCAAAGTGCTCATGAGCCCCTTCTCTGGGAGCAGCCCTGCCACCTACCCATGTCCCCTCTGCCATTTGCCCCAGTGCAATGTGGTGGGAACCCATTTCCACACCCCCGTTGTACATCAGTACGATGTTGGCCACGACTGCGAGAGAACATGGACAATGTAATAGCAGGGGCTGATGTTTCTCTGTGCCAAATGCTTGTCTCTGCTGGCTCCCCACCTCCCTGCACTTTGCAGAGAGGCCACCCTCCTTGTAACAAGGCAAAAAAAAAAAAACCCAAACCCCTTTGTACCTGCAAAGAAGACAAGCACTGTTGGAAACTGGGACACCTAAATTCTTGTCACCACATGAACATCAGAGTGTGAGCAGAGACCTGCATCTAAATCACACAATGGGGTTGCCACCTCCAGCTGCTCACCGCACAGCCCTCACAGAGGTTGTGGCCTCTGAGATCTGCCAGTGTAATTACCTGCTCTCTCTAACCCACTTCTCTCCAAATGAGCTAGTTAAAAAACTCCTACCAAGAAAACTCACTCTGCTCTGCAGCCACAGAGCTGCAGAGGCACATCATGTCCCCAAAGGGGACCGGTCGGCTCACGGACATCAGTAGTCCCAGAAGCAAGTGGGCATCAGAGGTCCCCAATACAGAGGGAGGATGCTTTCTGATCCTCTCTGCTTTCTTGGTCCCTGCTGTTAAACCTGGCTGCAAAGAACATTAATGTCACTGCAGGTCTTACCTAAGCCACCAAGAGGTGCTGCAGCTGAGTATAATCTGCTCCAAATCACGTTGCTTCACTGGAGATCTACAAACTGCCCCCACCCACTCCCCCTCCAGCAGCAGAGCCTACCCCGAGGATGTGCTTGCCCACACCCACAACCCCGTACAGAGATGCCAACACCACCCATGAGCATGGGGGGGGGGGGACAGGCCATGTCTTCTCCACCATCTCCTCCTGCTGTGTTGTCTCCTACAGCCCTTCCCCCAGGCTTAGTTAGAGCAGGAGGCAATGGAGCAGAGATGGTTTGCTGGTGGGGCTGTAGGTCAGAGCACTTTCCTCCTCCTCTTGTACCATGGCACAAAATTTTGCTAGAGACATTAGGGATACCTGCTCCCTGTTTAGTGACAGCAATGTTTGGGCTATTCTCGTAGCTCCTGAGCTGGCTGACCTTGAAGGGGCAGAAGAAGAGGATTCTGAGCTACTCATGGACAACCAGAGCTGGTTGGATGGAGGAAGTGAACATGAGATGGAGAAGGATGTACAGCTGGGCCCCAAACGCCGGGCACGGCAGCTCACCGAGGAGGATCTGCCTGTCAACGATTACGTGAGTGCAGGGAATCGCACCTTGGGCTGCCCTGGCCATGGTCCCGAGGTGTTCTGTCCATGCTCTTAGGGTGCCCTGGCCACATTCCTAGGGTGTCCTGTCCATGCTCCTGGGGTATCCTAGCTGCCCTAGCTGTCCGTGCTCCCTGGGTGTCCTGGCCATGCTCCTGAAGTGCCCTGAGTTCCTAGGGTTACCTGTCCATGCTTCTGGGGTGTTCTGATTGTGCTCCTGGGGATGCTTTGTCCATGTTTCTGGAGTGCCCTGGAGATGTTCCTAGGGTTACCTCTCTAGGCTTCTGGGGTGACCTGGCCATACTTCTGGGGTGTCCTGTCTGTGTTCCCGGGGTGTCCTACACATCCCCCTGGCTGTGCTGATGCTGCCTCTTCCCAGCAGTCAGAGAACGGGCTGGAGTTCCACCCTCTGTGGGATGAGCAAGGCTACTGCTGTGCCCAGTGCCGCCGTGCCAACCGCTACTGCCGGCGGGTCTGCGAGCCCCTCCTGGGCTACTACCCCTACCCCTACTGCTACCAGGGCGGGAGGGTCATCTGCCGCATCATCATGCCCTGCAACTGGTGGATCGCACGGATGCTGGGCAGGGTGTAGCCTCCAGCGCTGGGGTCCTGTCCTGCACCCACCTGCCGCATCACTGGATGCATCCTGACATAACCAACACACAGGTCGTTATCTGCTTAATTGCCCATGAGCGTGGGATTCCAACCAGCCGTGGCACCCTCACCGTGCCAGTCCCCCTGGCATCCCACGCTGCTGGAGGAGGCCGTGCTCGAGTGCATTGTTGCCACACTGAGCAGCAAGAGGCAAACAATAAACGTCTTGTATGAGCGATTGCAAAGAAAATGGAAAGTCGTTTAGTCTCAGTCTGTGAAACTTAATGGGTCTGAGAAGTGATCTAATTGCTTGGCTGCCTTGTCATGAGCATCCATAACTCAGGTACCGGGACTGCCGGCACTCGACTCGCTGGGAACGTGTGGAGGTCCCTAATTTGCTCCCTCATGGCGTTGGTGGTTGTTCAGCATGTCCTGACACTCTGTTCCAGCGTGGATGTGCTCAGTAGTTACCAGAGACAGCTCAGGTACCAGTCCCCTAGGAGCAATGTGTGGGCAAGAAAGAGGCAGGAGTGGGCACAAGGGAGCCCCCAGGGAACTGGGTGGCCAAAGCCAGAGGGAGCGGTCAGTGCGGAGGACCCCAAGTGCCATCTGCTGTCCCCAGCCCTGTGACCAACAAATTGGCAAAACTCGAGCTGTAGGAGGCAAAAAAAAGTCCTTGGCATGGCCTGTCTGTGAGCAGGCCAGCGCTGAGGGCGGACGGCCAAAATC
>VXBJ01005512.1:389358-411368 GCA_013400055.1 Nycticryphes semicollaris | reverse complement strand
CCCAAAACTCGTGGGTTGAGACAAAGGCAATTTAACAGAACAGCAAAGGGAATAAGAAAACAATAACACTTGAGAGAGAGAAAAATACAACCACGATGACTGTACCACCGCTTGCCAACCGGAGCCGGGACGCCCCAGCCGGCTCCCCCGCGGTGACTTCCTCTTCCTCCTCTTCCCCGGCCATCTCTCAGCTACCCCCTGGGCATGGCTCTCGTGGGATGGAATACCTGTGCCCCTGCTAGATCCTGGGGAGAATTAACCCTATCCTCGGCGGACCCAGGACACCAGTGAAACACCTGGAAGGATAAGCCTGCACAGCCGTACTTAGAGAGGAAGGAGCCGGGGGGGTGTCCCCAGGGCTGCCAGGTCCTCCCCACATGCCTGTGGCTCCCACGGGGACATGAGCATATTTAAAGGGCAGTTCCCTACATCCTTGTTCATGGTCTTGCTGACAATGTGGTAAAAATGCTGGAAGCTGCCAGGAGCACAGCACAGCTCCCCGCACGGGGTCCCAAGGGACACCAGCCAGCCTTGAGGACACCAAGAACTTCTGACAAGTCCCCTGAGAGATTTATCCCCCTGAGAGGGGAGTTCCAAATATGGCAGGGAACTGGAGCCAGCTGGTGTCCCAGCTCGGTGGGTCTGGGTGGGTCACCAAGGTGCATCCAATGCCTTTGCCAGGACAGCGGTGTCGCGGATCCACCTGGCAGCACGTGCCTGTACTTGCAGGACACCACTGCTGTCTCTCCAAATTAAAGTGAGGTGTCTACTCGAGCACTAATTAACTGGAGATCTGCACCCTCTGATGACCCCAGTGCCTCTTGGTGGCTGTGGGGACAAGCAGGCTGGATGAGCCTCCAAGCTCTCCAGGTTGGCACAGACAGTCAGTGCCAGTTTTCCTGCAGCAGCGCAGAAACATCTGGGCTCCCTGTGCCATCCCCTGTCAGCACCATCCCTGCTTGCCCAGCCTCACCTCCACCATCCCTGTCCCCTAAAGAGGCAGGGACAGAGACCAGTACAGGGGCCTTTTCATGGGGATGGGTTTACCCACCTGGCCCTGCTTCTCACATGTTCCTGCCCCGTCTCCATCCACCCATTAATTGCTATCACCTGATCACTCCACCCTGGTTTCCACGCTTTGCCTTGCTGTCCTGACTCAGGAAGCTTTGCACCAGCCAGCTGCTGACGGCAGTGATTTACTCACCTGGATTAAACACAACAAAAGGATTTCAGGTGTTCCTCATCAGGCCTCTCCGTCAGCAGTGAAGTTGGTCTGTACCTGGTCAATTGCTGCACCACAGCACAGCCTTTGCCAGAGGACTGATGAAGGGCCACCACTCCTACCTGTGGCTTAACACACACACATACACACACCCCTCCCTTTCATGCTTGCCTCCTCCCTAGAAGCAGGGCAGGCAGCCTTGGATGGCCGCTCCAAGCCATAGACCTTTGAATTTTGGGTTTGGGACTCAAAAATCTCCCTAGCTGTACAGGAGAGGAGCTTCTCCACACCACGGCAGCATGACACCCAGCAAGACAGAGGCTTGCCGACCACACAGCCCAAAAGACAAGCACTACCAAATGAACATAAAAGCTTAAATCCACGTTTCTTGCCCCGGGGAGAGGCTGGGGGTGCAGGTGGCTCCAGCAGTGCTGCCCAGCTCTTGGCTCCAAGCAGCAGCCAGCAGAGGATGCTCATCTGCCTGGGATGGGCTGGGATGCTCCAAGCCTTCTGCTTCGGTTCTGTTATACCACCGTTATGAAGAAAATTCAATTACATAAGTTTTTTTTAAGCACAAGTGCAGCAATGAGCATCAGGAAAATGTGAGCTGCAGTGGCCCAGAGGTTATCAGCTGGCCTAGCCCAAGTGCATTACTTCCTGGGGCAGTGTGGAGGGGGTGGCTGCTCATTGCAGAGACTCAAGCAGAGGAATTTCCAGATAAAAAGCCAAGGAGGCTGCATAGAGTAAAATATCTTAATATTTATTGTGTCTCAGGACAAAAGAGTTCTACTCAATACACAAAATGAGATAAGCAGCATATAATACTGACAATAAAGTCACAGCTGACTCGGTGCAAGGACACCTACCAGGGTAAAGGCACCAGGAGCTACATCACCAAACCTCGCTACAGCTTATGAAGAATCACTACAGCCTGTACTTTAAAAAGTACAACTATAAAAAAAGTATATAAAACCCAGGGCAGGGATGAAACAGAGCTTGGCAACAAGCCGAGACCCTGCTGAGCTTTCAGGCACGCAGGGTCATGTTTTACTGGGGCAACAGCCCCGTCTCAAGAGCAGCGGCATCTGGAGGGCAAGATGTTAAGTGGCTGCTAGAGACAAGGGGAAGCATCGCTTCCCCCACGGAGGCACTGAAGAGGAGCACTGGTAGCCCCATGAGGCTGGGTGGCCTCTGCATGGCACTGGAGCGCGCCACCAGCTGAAGAGAGCCGGGGGTTGCAGAGTCCAGAGGAGCCAGTGTGCTGTAACCGCCGCAGCTACAGTAATTATCCCAGGCAATGGCACAGCAGAGTAGTGTTAAGACAAGTCCCTGAGCACACCAGGATGGCTGCTGCACTCTTTTCTATGAGATAGTTGAGAAGAAGATCAGTCAGTTCAAAGCAAGATTTCACAGAATGGCATCCAGAGGAAAATTGGGGGTGGTGGCATCCTCCCTGGCCACAGACAGTGCACCCTGTAAGGTACAAGGCAAAGTGTTAACAGACAAGGCTGTATTTATACACATCTTAAAATGATGTAGCAGACATGGTCCTGCAGTTGCCCTCTATCCCCATATGCCCCCAAGAAGTGGTACCCGCTGCCCTGCTGAAGGTGCCCAGGGGGGCCCAGGCAGCAGCCAGGGACACCGAGGTGGCCCACCAAGCTTTCATCCCTGGACAGACATACCTGGCCACAGCCACAGTGTGCTGGGGGCCAGCTACACCATCTCGTACTGATTGTTCGTGATATACTGGGACAGACAGCAGGCGAGAATGATGCCAATTAACTGAAAAAGAGAGGAAAAAAAAAACCAAACCAATACATCAGAGGTAGCCAAAACCAGCCATGTTTTAGGAGAAAAGTCTGATAAATTGCTCCAGATCATCAGTTTTATAAATTCCAAAGAACAGTGGTATTTACAAATGACAACACAGGCTGCCCTGCCCTGGTTCGGAGTAATGGAAAGAGGCTGAAGCAGAGGATCCTAGCAGGCATCAGCCAAACAAGCTCCTCGCAAGAGATGCTCTGCATCCCATCCCATTATGTTTCTGCTTCATGAAGCATCTACTGTTTTACAGTACTTTTGAAGATTACACAGATATCAGGAGCGTCACAGCCTATTACACAGCCACCAGAGAACAGTCACCACATCTCCCTGTTGCAAGGACAGCAGGGAAGCAAGGCTCCTGTTTTCACATCAGCATCTGAAGGACACACTACTGTTATCACAATGTGGCCTCCCAGCCCCTATGTGGGCATTTAGGGACAAATCCTGCAGGACTCTGACCTACATAAGCAAAGTTAGGGGCACATTAGGATGAGTGGGTCCCTGGTGGCTGCACAACACAGCATGGCTTGCTGATAAAGCGTGATAAAAGTCAAACAAAATTCCCAAGCCTGGCATCAGCCAAGTTAATTTCACAGCTGCGAGTGTGCAGCTCCCCGGTTTGCATGTCGGTCACATCTCGGTGACCCCATGGCAAGCTAAGGAGGAGAGAGGGGCGAGGGGCTGGGCAGAGTGGAGCAGCTCTGGCTCTCCCAGCCACGACCGAAAGCACTCGGAAGCACCAACGGCAGCCGGGGGCTGTTGGCTCCTGCCTCTCTCCCAGCTCAGTCCATCCATTACAGGAAACACGCAGCAATACGCTCACTACAGGGGAAATATCTTGGCGGGGTTCCCTCTCCCTGCACTGGAGTGGTCAGCTGGTGGTCCTGGGCTAATGCCAAGGCTTCTGCATGCCAGATCAAGGGGAGAGTGAACTCAAGCTCCCCAAAGGCCCAGAGCCCAGCAAAGCTTTCCCAAACCAGCTACAGAAGGGCCGGCTGCGCATGCCAGTGTAGCATCGGAAAACCCTCAGCATGGCATCAGCGTGCCCAGGGCGGCAAAGCTGGGGGAAGGGGCCCCTCATTTCCTGAAGGGATAAAGCCTGACGGAGCAGCAGGAGCCTGCTGCAGCTCCTGCAGGAAACACCCCACAGGATAACGTAAAGGAGAGCAGGAGGGAAAGGGAGCAATGGCAGGGCTAAGCAGCCTGCGGGGTGTGAGCTGCTTGCAGGGACCCAAGCCCCACAGAAGTGACGCCAAAACACTTCCCTGATGGAAAGGGAGGTCAGTGGGTAGGAAAAGGAAAGGCGCAAATTCAATCCCTGCCAACAGCAAGGAATTCACTCAGCACAGACCAGGCTCCGTTTGGGTTTTCTTGAAGTTGGTGGTTTCAGACAGGAGCTACTCTCAAATAACCTGGGCTCATAGAAACAGAGCTGGTGCTTCAGCCTGGGCTTTAAGAGACCAAAGGCTGTTCAGCGGTGAGACTAAATCCAGGGGTAATGTGCAGAATAGCTGCTCCTCCCTGGTTGAAAGAAGCCGTGCCTTTTGTACATACACCAGGTTTTGCATAGCAATTAAATACTTCTGGACACGCACTAGCTTCGCTCTGCGCTCCTCCTGTGGTGGCCAGCAAGGAAGAGTTACCTGGAAGCACGCGATGCCAAAGGAGATTCCAGCCACTACACTCATTTTTGACTCCATCGTTGATGTCACCAGGAAAAAACAACCCTGCAGAGGAGGGAAAGCAAGTATGTGCGTCTAGAGCTTTTCACACCCCCCCAGGAGCAAAAACTTGCACTTCCCCAGAGCACTGTAAACGCCAGGGGAAGATGCTCCTGGTGGGGAAACTGAGGGCTTCTGGCTGCCACCCTCCTGCCTGACCTCAGAAAAGTCATTTCCCTATCAGTGTTGGGCCAACCAGCCTCCCAGCCACGCCACCTTATCAAAGGGAGCGCTGCCCTTGGGCCGCTCCCAGCAGGAGCAGAGCGCTGGGTTGAGCAAGGTGACTCAGAGGAACGTCCCTTGCATCAGCCAGCTGTCCCTGCAGGATGAGGTCACCCATGCTCATCACCAGGTCAGGACTTTGCACAGCCATTGAGACATCAGCGCCACTGAAACTAACTTTACCAAGAAATTACCCCTTGTTCCCAAAACACACAACCCTAAACACAAACACTCAGGTCTGGCTGGTCTGTGGCCTCTATGGAAGGAGCAGGGGGGACCTTGGACATGAGGGAGGGCTCATTCCTCCAAAACTCCTCTCTTCCTCTACTCCATCCCTGGAGGGGTTCAAAGCCAGGCTGGACAGGGCTTTGAGCAACCTGGTCTTCTGGGAGTTGTCTCTGCCCATGGCAGGATGTTGGAACTCGATGATCTTTAGGTCCCTTCCAACCTAAACCATTCTATGATTCTATGATTCTGCCTCCAGTCCAGGGGAGTCCGGGGGCCACAGTGTGTCTGCATCAAGGGCACAGCTCTCCTTTACAGCCTCCTGGGGAAAAGCAAGCCCTTCTCCCCCTGCCCAGCTCTGCCCTCCCCACCTCCAGGACTGGCAGAGGGCTTTTTCTGAGCTTAACTTACATCCACAAACACTTTCAGCTTGGCTTTGCTAGGGTCTTTCAGATCCTCCTCCGAGCAGTCATCCTGGCTCTTGCAGCAGCTCCGGGGGATGCCCTTCTGGGTGAAGTACTCAGTCCTCTCCCAGTCCGAGTAGTTCTGCACGCCGCAGCAGTGCAGCTGGAGGGGGGAGAATGTTTGGTGAGCATGGTCACACCAGGTTACTGACCCCCCTCAAAGTCCTGCCACCACACCCAAAGCTCCCCTGCCTTCATCTCTCTAGGAACTGCTCCCATCTCACCCAGCATCTTGCCCCAAACTCAGAATACCATGGGGCAAAAGGACCCCTACCACTGTGACAGGGATGCTGATACCATAAGGGGTTCCAGGGGACACCCCAGGGCAAGGTGAGTGTCCCCCTTCTGCCAGCCTGTGACACTCACGGTTCTCTGGATGGTGTCGACAGCCTCACTGTGCCGATCTGCGGTCATGTTGTAGTGTCTCAAGGCCAGGTTGAGGTTACTCTCAAAGTTTGTCTTAATCTGCAAGAGAGAGGTCTCTGCCATGGTGCCATCCCCTCCTGGGCTTCGGGACCCACAGTCCTGCATTAGTCACCTCTCGGCAACGGCAGGAATGACTCCGGCCATGTCCGGCCACCCCAACCACCCAGGCAATTAAACACTTTATTAAAGGGCAGGCTGGGATGCACTGTGGCGGCAGGGATGCTGCATGTAATAATAAGAACTGACAGGGTGCCAAGTGCCCCCCTGAACAGTGCGAGAACCCTCCGAGGAGCTTTAATTACAGAACTTATTGCAGAAGATAGACCAAAGCCAAAAATTAAAAGTCCAGGGCTACTTTGCCTCTTCTGGAGGAGGGGCAGCATGCCCTGCCAGGCAGACCCCAAACCTAGCCTCATCCTCACAGGGACAATATGGATCCTTATGGAGACAAAGCTGCTCTTTGGGGGTTTTTTAACCCCATTTTAGCCACAATAAACACCACTGTTGGTTGCATCTGTCTTTTCAGTGACATCTGCAACTGCACTTGGGTTAAAACCATCACCAAACTCACTCTGCAGGATCAGGATACAACAGCGGCCCTCCAGACTCACCTCATGCCTGAAGACGAACCCTACGACGGCAGCCACCAAGACGATGAGGAAGATGAGGGACAGGAGCATAGCATACTGCAGACAGAAAGGGTGGGATGGGACAGGGTGGATGAGATGGGGTGAAAAGGTATGGGGTAGGATGAGATGGGATGGGATGGGGAAGGATGTGTTGGGATCACATAGGGTAGGGCAGGATGGGATGGGGAAGGGTGGGGTGCGTTGGGATGGGTTAGGACAGCTCAGGAGAGGATGGGACCCCATCCTGCCCCGTCCAGGGCCACTCACCAGCTTGAGCATCCAGGTGCTGCCACGGCAGGTGGCGAAACAGCCAAAGGTGCCCAGGAGGACGACGACGGTGCCAGCGCCCACCAGGACGAAGGGGACATTGGTGGCCTTCTCGTCCAGCAGGGAGAAATAGACGGCCAGGCTCACCCTACCCCAGATGCCCACGGCCAGCAGAACGATACCCGACACCTGGGGAGAAGGGGGACAGCGGCCGTGGCTCGCGCCTGTCGCGACAGGGCGGCGCGGCTGCGACATTTCGCGGGGGTAGGGCGGGGCGGAGCGGAGCGGGGCTCACCCAGAAGACGAAGGTGTAGGTGAGCAGGACGCTCTTGAGGCAAGTGATCACCGGCTTCGTCTGCAACCGCCGCGACGGGGACGCCATTGCCAACACAGGCCGTCTCCTGCCGGGCCGGTCCGGGCCGCGCCGCACCGCGCGCCCCGAACTCCGCCCCGCGCCGGGCAGGCCCCGCCCCGTCCCGTCCTGCCGGAGCTGCCCGAGCGGAGGCGGAGGTTGCCGAGCTATCACGGAAACGGCCGAGCGCGCCCGAAGGCGGGCCGATTCTCCCCGGCGGGGCGGCCCCTTCATGCTGCGGGCCACTCCTGGCTGTCCCAGGTACCCATCTGCCTGCTTTGGGCCGCTCTTGCGTGCCCTCTGCCCCCTTCTGCCTGCCCCGTGTCATGTCCTGCCTGCACCGTGCCATGTCCTGCTTACGAAGTGACAATTCTGCCTATTCCATGCCACCTCCTGCCTGTACTGTGCCACCCAGTCCCTGCCCTCCTACCTCAGCAGAGTGCAATGCAGCCACAGCCCCAGCGTGACTCTCCCTTTCCCTGCCCAGGTGTCCCCCAGCAGAGCAAGGACCAGCTGATGCAGCCACCTTGCACTGCAGCACACGGCACAGCTGCCATGCCAGCACACGATGGGCATCCTGCCCGCCATGGAGTGAGTATCCCGTCCCCTCCTTGAAGGGGATGTGCTTGCAGAGGGCTGTAGGGTTCCCTGTAACAAGCAGCCCTCACAGTGGCCTCCTGGCAGCCCTCTCCTGCTCAAGGCAGCTGTGTTAATAATTACTGTGCTTACCCACCTGGCTGCCACATAATTAGTGCATTCAGACAGCATCCCCCCCACCCCAGCCCCACGCCAACTCTCCTACCTGTCCATGCCAGGCTCGTCCCTCGTCTTCCCTCTCCCAGGCTGTCCTGAGCTCCAGAGCCAAAATCCCGGGTGGCGCCTGCCTCTCGCCCTGCCTGACCCTATGAGAGGCAGGGCGGCGGGTCCTAACGAACGTGCTTCATTACTGCTGCCTCACGGGGGCTGAACTTCAGCTGCAAAACAGACCCCAGCTGGAAGCACTTGGCTCTGGAGCAGTTTTGGAGCCGGCTGTCTGCAGTGAGGTCTCTCCCTCCCTCCCTCTTGGCAGGAGGTGGAAAAAGGGTCCTGGCTCCAGCTGTTTTGTCCTTGCTCTCCCCAGGACTCCCCATTCGTGGAGCACGGCAGGGCTGGCACAGGCTTGGCTACCCTCACTCCTGTGCCAAAGCAGGCTCCTGGCTCTCCTGGTACAAAGGAAAAAAAAAATCCAACAACCTTTTAAAGCCTCGAAGAAGCAGGAGGTGTGGAAAACGGGTGATCCTGGGTTTTATTATTTTTGACAATCTCATCATTTTGGGCCTGACTCACGGCTTTTGAATGTTTGAGACGGGCAGCAGCAGGGAAAAGTAGTTTTGCTCAGCACAAGCAGGAGGGTCAGGCGTCTGTTGCAGAGACAAGGTGACGCGGGGGGCTGTCGCCCTGTTTCCAGCCCCTCTCCATCCTTGTGGCTGCCACCGGACCCAGCACAGCAGGGGGGTTGGCCAGCCCCTGGCCCCCCCGGTATGGCACAGGAGGCAGCCCCTGTCCTGCTGGTTGTCCTCACCAGGCTGGTGTCATCCACGTGGCATGAAGGTGAGTGCTGGGGTGTGTGGGGATCCATGCAGGGGGGAGGATGGGGAGGAGGGTTTGGGATGGCAGTCTGCAGGGTCCTGCTCCCCTCGGGAGGCCACAGTAGGGAGGGAGGGACAGGAACCCTGGTATGGTGATGCTGGGGAGAGCATTGGTGCTTGCAGGGTATGGGGTGCCTGCTGTGGGGGGTGTGGAGGAGCAGAGGGGGTGCTGGGAGGCATCCAGAGAGGAGAATAAATGTAGGCTGTCTGTCACACCCCTGCCTTTGGGACTACAGCTTTCCCACTGACTCCTTACCCCCATGGGGGCCATCAGCCGGCAGATGTTTGCTGAAAGCTGGCCCTAGGTGAGGACAAGGCACAAGAAGGGAACATGGCAATTAAATGGCACATCTGCCTGTGGGGACAATGCACCAGGGGCTTGGCAACCCCCCTGAGAAGCAGCCCTGCTCACCAGGCCACCACCAGCCCCACAAATGGCAGCCCTGTGCTTGCCCCAAACCCACTCCACTCCCCAGGGCAGCGTGGGAAGGGCATTGGGATAAAAAGCTTTGTGGAAAGAAGTGGGTGAATTAACAAAGCTTGTGGGAAGCAATGAGTCGTCAGTCGCTCTGTAGAAAAGCTCATGTTGGAAAGATTTGTAATGGAGTTTCCTCCCCATACCGGCAGGACTGCTGCTTGGGCTGCCGTCAGCAGATATCCCCTTCCCAAAACCCAGGGGGAAGGGGAGGTGGCTGTAGCCGCAGCAGGGATGCCGCTTGGCCCAGGGGTCCCTTCCCAGGCTGAGCATCCCTGCCATAATGGAGCGGGGGCTGCAGTGGGGTGGGCTTGTGGTGAGGAGGGGGCAAGCGCTGGCGGGGACCAGCGGAAACGCAGCGGAAACGTGAGCTCAGTGCTGGGGAATGCCGTGGCCAGCCGAGGCACCGCAGCCAAGAGGAAGGAGGCCATCCCTCTCCCCCTGCATGTTCCCTCACCACCCGCTGATCCCTTGCCCATGGGAACACAGTGCGGGAACACAGAGGGTGACCCACAGGGCTGTCCTCCCCCCGTCCATGGGGCCAGGGGTCCATCCACACAGCACAGGTGGTGTGGGGTCAGCAACTCTGGCCAAGACCCTTCAGCAGCTTCATCCCTCCCTGAGTGAAGGGGTACAACCCTGCCAGCCCCCCCACTGGGTACGTGCCTCTCCTCCTCACTTGCCTTGGCCAGAGGGTCAGACAGGAGAGGGCAGCTGCTTTCCTTCCCTGGAGACACTCGGTGGACAGGATGGTGCCAGGGGAGTGGGTAGAAGGAGGACTTCCCAGCAGCATGAAGCCCTGGTGCCAGCCCACTCTGCGCCAGCCCACGTTTCCTGCCTTAACCACGGCTGCTGCTGGCCTGTTTAGTCTGCAGGCTGGTGCCAGCTGGGGACCGGGCTCTGTCTGCCCAGCTTAACCCTTGAGCACAGCTCCAGGGATGGCAGGAAAGGGTTTGACCAGGGATGGGGTCGCTTGCTGAGATATGAGACCCCACCTTGAGTACCAGTCCAGGGACTCTTGATCGGAGTGTGGAGCAATAGGATGAGGGGTAACCGTTCTAAATTGAAAGAGGGGAGGTTTAGATGAGATGTCAGGAAGAAATTCTTTGCTGTGAGGGTGGTGAGACCATGACCCAGGTTGCGCAGAGAAGCTGTGGCTGCCCTGTCCCTGGAGATGTTCAAGGCCAGGCTGGACAGGGCTCTGAGCAACCTGGTCTAGTGGGAGGTGTACTTGCCAATGTCAAGGAGGTGGAACTGCATGATCTTTAAGGTTCCTTCCAACCCAAACCATTCTACAATTCTGTTTTGGGGCCAGAGCATGCAGCTGCCCAGGAAGACATTGTCCCCTGGGTACTGCTCCAGCCATAAACTCAACCCCCTCATCTCTTTCCTCCTTCACAGGATCTGGCTACTACGCAGCTGAGAGCCACACCAATGAAGTGTATGTAGAAGAAGCACCCCCCGAGCCTGCCCTGGACTATCGCAGAGGTACCAGCACCCAAACCCATTCCTCAGCTCCTCATGGGAATACCGAGGCATGGTGGAGCTGGGTGCCCCACCTTACCCCTTCATCTCCCCCAGTGCCCCAGTGGTGTGCCACGCTCAACATCCACCGTGGAGAGGCCACCTGCTACTCGCCCCGGGGTGGGTCCTACCGCAGCAGCCTGGGGACACGCTGTGAGCTGAGCTGCGCCCGTGGCTACCGGCTGGTGGGGCCCAGCGCTGTCCAATGCTTGCCCAGCCGCCACTGGTCTGGGATGGCATACTGCCGACGTGAGTCTGTCCTGGCCATCGGCTTGCCAGCATCCCTGGTGTCTAGTCATGGGCACTGTGCCCACTAACGTGGTCAGGCAGCCCCTTTCCTCCCCTCTTTGCTCTCCCCATCCCCAGAAATCCGGTGCCACGTGCTGCCGGCAGTGCTGCGGGGCTCCTACGTGTGCTCAGCTGGCGTGCAGATGGATTCCCGCTGTGACTACACCTGCCTGCCTGGCTACCAGCTGGAGGGCGACCGCAGCCGCATCTGCATGGAGGACGGGCGCTGGAGTGGGAGTGAGCCAATCTGTGTAGGTAAATTCTCACCCTACTATCATCCTCCCAGCCCCACACTGCTGAGGCATGCAAGGGCAGGCCACCCTCCATCCCTGGGGTGCCTGCAGGTGGCACCCCCACCTCCAGCCCAGGCACTGCCGGGTGCTGGCTCCTGCCATCCCGGCTCTGGGACCTCTGTCCCTGCTGGTCCCTGGGGTGCCATTAGCCCCAAAGCACGGGTTAAGGATGGTGGCACTCAGTGTTGGCATTACAGCTGGTTGTGCTGGCTCTGGGGTGCCTGGGCTGCTCACAGCATCCCTGGGGATGGCTGAGCACTAGGGCTGGGCTCTTGTAGCCCCATCCCAGCACCTGCAGGTTGCCCAACTCTCTTCTATCCACACATAGATCTAGAGCCTCCCAAGATCCAGTGCCCAGACTCCCGTGAGCGGATAGCTGAACCAGGAAAGCTGACAGCCACTGTCTACTGGGACCCCCCTCGCGTGAAGGACTCTGCTGATGGCATCATCAAGAGGTGAGGGCGGAAGGGCACAACCAGCAAGGTCTGGAGGGGAGGGGGGGTGCAGGTCATGCTGGGTGCCACCTCCTGGAGCCCTGATGGAGAAACACATCTGCTGGGTGCAGGGTGATGCTGCGAGGCCCAGAGCCTGGCTCTGAATTCTCCGAGGGGGAGCATGTCATCCGCTACACAGCCCACGACCAGGCCTACAACCGAGCAAGCTGCAAGTTCACCATCCGTGTCCAAGGTGAAGCCCCGGAGGTTCTGGCTGCCCTCTCCCATTTCCTGACTTTGTGCCCCATGGCTGAGGCTGTGCCCCATGGCTGTCAGCCCTCACCCAGCCTCCCCCATTCACAGTGAGGCGCTGCCCTGTCCTGAAGCCCCCACAGAATGGCTACCTCTCTTGCACCTCCAATGGCAACAACTACGGTGCCACCTGCGAGTACCAGTGTGAGGGGGGATATGAGCGGCAGGGGACCTCCCTGAGGGTCTGCCAGTCCACCCAGCAGTGGACAGGTTCCCAGCCCCTCTGCGCACGTAAGTGGTGTGGGGCAGGGGAGGACCTGCCTGCAGCGATGCCTGGCAGGATGGAAGGAGTGGGGAAGCAGTGACGGGGTGCTATGACAAAATGTCACCTCCTTGCACACCCCCCTCTCACCCCAGCCATGCAGATCAACACAGATGTGAACTCGGCTGCCAGCCTGCTGGATCAGTTCCATGAGAAACGCCGCCTCCTCATCATCTCAGCCCCCGACCCCTCTAACCGCTACTACAAGATGCAGATCTCCATGCTGCAGGTGAGGAGAACATCCAGCTGCTCTCTGCGTCCCACCTCCACTCCCAGAACCCTCTCACCACCCCTCCTTGTCCACAGCAAGCCGCCTGCGGGCTGGATCTGCGTCACATCACTACCATTGAGCTGGTGGGGCAGCCCCCACGGGAGGTGGGACGCATCCGGGAGCATCAGCTCTCCCTTGGCATCATCGAGGAGCTCAGGTAAGGGGAGGGAATGAGAGGGCTGTCCTACAGAGCCAGGTGCCACGGGACAACAAAAGTGTGAAGTTGCAGCTAGGCTCATGTGTCCTGCCCTGGGGACACCCCCAGCAAGTCTGAACACAGCATCCCCAGGCCCTTCCAGGGCTTACAGCCCCAGAGGAAGAGACAAGAGCCGCCACCTCAGGAGGACCTCAGCACGGTTGCCTTGGGTGGGCAGGCTTAGATCCAACTGCAGTTCCCCCAGCCCTGACCAGCGGCTCTCCTCTGACCCCCAGGCAGTTCCTGCACCTCACCCGCTCCCACTTCAATGCTGTGCTGCTGGACAAGGATGGCATCGACCGTGAGCGCTACATCTCCCCTGTCAGCCCCGATGAGCTCTTCCTCTTCATCGACACCTACCTGCTGAGCGAGCGGGAGGCTGCACAGCGGGTGGAGAGGGGGGACCCCTGCGAGTGAGGCAGTGCCAAGGAGACCCCCCCAACACTCCACAACTGCTGGCCTCAGGGGATGGACACCTTCCTTTCTGCTTTTCTAGTCGCCCACTGTACAGAAGGACCAGGGTGCCGAGGACCTCCAGGGGAAGGGGAGCCCCTCTCTGGCTGCTCTGGCACAGAGGGGTGAGCAGGGATGGGGACAGGGGCCACGTGCCTGCAGTGTCCCCACTGTCTAATAGCAACATCCACCTCTGGGGTGGGATGGCTCAGCCCAGCCAGGACCATGGCAGAAGACACCCGAGTACCCTTCTCAGGGCAGGGGGGAGGTGGGGAGCCAGGTACTGGGCTGCCAGAGCAGAGGAGAGTGGACAGGGCAGGGCAACAGCCTCTAATGCAGCAGCTTCACCCTCCCCACAGGCTTTGTCACCCCGTGTACAACCTGAACCTACTCCTTCCACACCCAGGGCAGCCCAGGGTCCTGCCAGAAAATCTCCAGTAAAAGCTCAGCAAAACCAATAGCTCAGCTCCAGCCCCTATCTACCCCTCACTGCCCCTTCCACCAGCCACAGGGTACCCCTCCTGGGAACTGCTTTGGCAGTAGAACATTAACTCAAAATAAATAAATTTGTATAAAAGTCAGTGTGGGCAGAAGGTGTGTCACAGAGAGGCCTGGGAAACACGTCCTTCCTAGGGACCACTACCACCAGCCTCCCCAGGCTGACCCCACATGGCTTGATCCCAGCCAGGGCTGCCCCAGTCCCAGAGCCCGCAGCGTTCCACTGGAGGAGGTGGGGAAGACAAAGAGGGAGCAAGACTATGGAACAGAAGGGGTGGGAGGAAGAAGAATGGAAAGAAGAAAAAAAACTCCACCACATTTCAAAGCATTTTGCCTGAGGGGGGAAGAAGGGAGGGCCCACAAGGACTCCCGGTTCAGCCTGAAAGTTGGTGCAGAGCTTAAGACAAAAGGCAAACCCTTTAAACGAAGCTGGGCCAGGAAGATTTTCTGCCCAAGCCTGTTTAAAGAGGGTCATGTTTATTAAAGTATAAGCAAAAAAGATGTGTCAGCTTCAAAGAGCCACACAGGGAGTGTGGTTCCTGAGTAGTGCTGCCAGCCCTCGTTCGAGTCCCAGTGCCGGGGCCAGAACTTAGGGCTGCAGCTTGGCCATGGTGGAGCGGAGCTGGAGCGTCCCCTCGGCCCAGGAGCCTGGGTACTGGCGCATCTTCTGCCACAGGTTCAGCTCCTCACCCATGGAGTCCATCCAGTCCACAGCCTGCCCATTGCTCATGCCTAGGAGAAAGGATGGATGTGGACAGAAGTCACTACCAGAGCAGCCTCCTGCCCTCACCGAGGCAGCCCCAAGCAAGGCTGCTTGTCCCCAGGCTTTGCTAGGACCCTAAGAGCTCCTCACCATTGCCCACCCCCAGGCGAACACCCCCGAGGAAGTCATTGCTGGAGAGTGGCTCCCGGTCCCAGACAGTCAGCTCCAGGCAGATGTGCTGCAGGTCCTCAGGGTTGATGCCATTGTAGACGAAGGTGTGGTTGTAATGAGGGTTCAGGGTCTTCTTCACCACCGGTGTCTTCCTCTTGGAGGCTTTGTTTTTGTGTGGCAGGAGGTAGCTGGGGAAAGCAGAAGTGTGCAACTGCCATTGTCCCCAGGGGCTGGGGCACCTCAGCACCCCAGGACCTGGTCTGGAGCCCCACCTTCCCTGACATGGCCCAGGAAGAGCCACAATGGTCTGCAAGGACCTGGGCCTCTGCCCCAACTCCTGAAAAGCCACTCCGCAGACTGCAGGTGATCTAAGGGAGGGAGAGGGCAAGGACCGCAGCCTGCTCACTCCCAACCACGCTGCCCAGTGGCTTGGGGACCTCTGGGAAGACAATTTGATGGCAGCTGGAGCCTCCCACTGTGACCTCTCAGCCAGCCAAAACCCAGGAGAGAGTTTGCATCAGAAGCATCTCAACTCCATGCAGACAGGCAGACAGTGACAGGCAGCACAGGACAGCTAGCAGAGAGACCCATCCTTCCCCAAGGTGACTCTGGGATGCAGCCAGGGAGGTCAGTCCCCAACCCTGGACCCACACTCACCCCTTGACAAAGCTGTCTGAGGTCCCCCCAGATTTGGCAGCCGTGAGGTTCTTGGCTTCTTTGATCCAGACCTGGAGTTCGCCACCTTCCCCTGTTTTGCCTGGTAAAAATGCATCACAGCAAGAATTAATAAGAACTAATAAGAATGAATCAACCTTAAATTTCCTTCTGGAAAGGTCCTGCAGAACAGCTTTCAAGGCAGAGGCAGGTACAGATCCATAGCTGGTATCTTCTCCTGCCTTCTCCCTTGCTGGCCCTGCCTGCTGAGGTTACAGCAGACAATTGCTCCATGCGGGGCCCGATGGTCCAGCCGCAGGGGAGCACTGGGACCACTCAGCCAGCCTGAGGACAGCCAGGTCTGCCCTAACCCAGAGCTGCAGAGGAAAAGGCTGCAGCGGCACCACACAAGAAACCCTACCAGACCTAGCTTGCACAGCCACAAACCAGTCCCACAGGCTACACAGAGATCCTGGAGCTCTAGCACTCACTCTTCCTGCCAGTCCCAGCTCCAGGGTGCTTAGAAGACGGTATGTACTTCATGGAGACAACCAGCTCCCCCTTGTACTGGTGGAGACCAACAGCATCCGCCCCAATCTGCAAAGGAACAAGACTTATCAAACACTGCTGGAGAGGCCAAAGTGTACATAGTGATAGCTTGCTCTTGCAAGCAGCAAGTCACCATGCTAGGCCAAGGGTTTGGCTTCTCCTAGAGCTGGTTTAGCCAGCACAAATGCCTGCAGATGCTCCCCGGCGTCACCAGATCAGATTCAGACCGAATCCCTTTGGGTTCCCATTTTGGTTCAGTAACCTCAGTTAGGAAACCTTAAGTTTCAGTCCAACAGCATCAGCACCTGCTGTTGCCACCAAGCTGCACAAAGGCCCTCAGATGGCACTGCAGCAGGATTTTCCAGCCAATTTCCCCCATTTGTTTCCCTGAATTTGGCTCCAATTCCTCCTGGCCAGGAACTGGGAAGCTCTGCTCTCTTGGAACAATTGAGCAAGAATGAAAACACCTGATGGGTGCAGAGAAATGTCCCACTGCATTCCATACAGGACTTAGAAGGGAAGCAAGGCTCAAGGCAGAAGATCTGCCCTCTTTTTACTAAGACAGCCCTGGTATCTGCTTCTGGGGTCTTCATTTCTCCAAAGATCTGATTTGACACAAGCCTTTGGGCAGTTCTTAGATGACGTCTCTGCTCCCCTCTGCCCATGAGGGCCACCCCCCAAGAACAAGGGAGGGTGCTTCAGGCAGCAGAGCTGGGGTGGCAGGGCCAGAACCTTGCCATGCAGGGGCAGAAACTCCTCCAGGTGGCTCTCGAAGTTCCAGGCATCCAGCGGGACCTCTACCTCCCCCAGGAAGGTGTTGCGGCCAAAGCGATCATGGTGCCAGACAGAGAACTGCAGCGTCCTTGCAAGCAGGAGGGACTTGCTAATTTCATACTAGGAATAGAGAGGGAAAAACCACCAGTGAGCAGGCAGCACCAGGCAGGGAACAGGCTTGGCATCCATCACCCACCACAGCTCTCCATCAGGAGAGGAGGTAGGTTTGAGAAGCAATGGATTCATGCATTTCATCTTCCTTTCCAAGCCGGATGAAACCTCAAAGCTGCCAGGGCAGTGGTGCAGGAGTCCGTGCTCTCCAGGCAAGTGGTTCTCAGAACCCACACAGGCTCAGGACTAGGACTCATGGCATCTGGCCACCCCACCCCACCACAAGTGAAGTTCTGCCAGCCCACCATACCTCAGGTGGTCAGAGGGAGAGAGGTCAGCAAACCCAGGGCTGTGGGAGCCTAGAAACAGAAACACAGCTCCCACTTCCCTCCTGTCCAGAGGGCACCTGGCCTCAGCAATGTGCTGCTGGCCTGGGGACGGAGCCAGCCCTTCCCAACACCCCATGGTGACTGCAGTGGGGGCCATGAAGGGCAGTGCCAAGTGCTTTTGCCCTGGGGCCCAGAACTGCCTTATCTCTGCCTCTGCAGCCATGCTGCCCACCCTCCTGCCAGTATAACTTGCCAATGGTGGCCTAGGAGCCTCCTCCATGGAAAGCAACATCCAGGGTAAAAGGCCCCAGCTCTAAGGGTTGCCAGAGGAACCAGGAACACAGGCTATAACATACATTAACATCTACAGCTGTGCACCCCACCATGGCACCCAGGGCTTGGCACCACAGCCACACCAGGGCAGCAACACAGCCTGGCAGTGGGGTTTTCCAGCTTGCAGGGTGCCACATCTGGACATGGGGCCTTTGCAGAGCTCCCACTTCAGGTTCAGAGCCAATTCCTCCCCTGATTTGTTCCAGCAGCATCCCCAGGGCTGAGTACTTGTTCAGCCCCGCCAGCCCATCCCCTCTCACCTTCAGCAGCTCGTTGTATAGGGGGTTGATGGTGTTGCGTTTGATGGTCGTCTTGCGTTTCCCTTGCCGGGATTTGTCAGGCAGAAGGTAGGTCTTCACGTACCTGAAGGGAGGAGCAGGCAGCATTTCACCAGTCTCCCCACATCTAGCCCCCCAACACCCACCCAGGGCAAGCCCAGACCTCCTGCCTCACCAACCCCCCTCTCCTCCCCCACTTACAGCTCCCATCTCTGGTGGGCACCCCACAACCCCACCACCAGCAGTGCCACCAGCCATCATGTGTCTCCCCCAGCTCTCACGGGTTGGAGCGCTTCTTGCCCTCGTCCCCATAGGCCAACTGGCGACACTCCTTCACGTGAATGAACAAGGTCTGCGTCTTCTGCTCGTAGCTCAGGGAGAAGGAGATTCCCCCAGTGACTGCCACGTTGCCAAAGTCACCTGCCTCACTGTAAATGCTGACCATGCTCCCCAGAGTGCTCTGGAAGACAACAGCAGGGCTGAGCTGGGGGGAGCATCACTTGATGGTCCTTCTTCATCCTCAACGAGGCTACTCTTCATGGCATAGCCCCTCACATCCCCTCTCTGGCTGGCGATGGTCACCCAGTGCCTCCCACCCATGTGCAGGCTCCCTGGAAGAGAGCTGAGGCTCTGCTTCTCAATGCCCTTCAAGGGGAGGAAAGCCCCTCAGCCCAGGAGCTGCCCATCCTACCTCCCTCGCACCCAATCCATCATTTGTCCCTGCAGAGCAGAAGATGGGGGCCAGAGGGACTCACCGAGGAGGTGCCACTGCGCATACTTCCCCGGGCCACCCTCTGCCGATGGATCTCCACCAGGTTATCGATGTCCTCCTCCTCCTCCTCCTGTGAGGAGAGAGACAATCCACCTGCATGGGGAGCAGCAGGGCACAGCCAGCCAGGTAGCCAGACCCTGCACCAGGTAGCCAGCTCTGTGGCACACCAAGGGTCTCACCAGCTCTGTGTTGAGGCCAGGGACTGACTTGCTCCTGTCCCCCAAGGAGCCACCATCCCCTATGAAGTCCTCCGGACGTAGGTCGATCACCGACTTGGTGTAGTCTGCACGAGAGACGGTGGCACAGTGTAAGACTGGCAGAGCCCTGCTGGTGTCCCCCTTCCCAGCCTCTCCCATCTGCACTAAGAGCCCACCACAGCCCAGGGAGAAGCAGCCACCCACTCCCTGCCATGTTGGCACCCAAAACCCCCTGCATCAATGAGCGCTCACCCGCAGGCCGCACCACCCGCCGAGGATTCTTCTTGAATATAGTTTCGTGCTCGTCGACCAAGGCGCTGCTGCGGCTTCCCGTAGTGGCATCCTGAGGAGGAAGGGTCCCTTCAGAGGAGGGCAGAGTGGGCACCCCACAGGAGTCCCAGCCCCACGTCCCAGGCTGGGGCTGAGCCTTACTGGAACACTGGCACATACCCGTCCATCGGAGGGCTGGTTCTTGGAGCGGAGAGGGAGGGTCAGGCTGGAGGCAGTGGGTCCTGCCAGCACAGTGACCTGTTTTCCATCTCTGAGCGGGGCAGCTCTCTCCAGGGAGTTACTCCTGCAGAGGACACAGAAAGCTCTGTCCCAGGCCAAGAGCATGACTGGAAGAGCAAGTGCTGGCCAGGAAGCACCATCTCCCCACAAGTTCCCTGGAGCACCTCAGCCTGGGGACCAGAGGACCTGCCTGCCAGGGCCAGGTTTCAGCCCAGAGGAGCCAGCTCCTCCTTACTAGTCTGAGAAAAAAGTGCTTGACACAAGGTCTTCATCCTTTGTCAAGCCAACCTTGCTAACGACAACCCACCCAGGAAGCCCCTCACCTGCCCCTCATGCCACCAGGAGTAGGTTTGTAGCCATCCAGGCTCATGTTTTCCATAGACTCTGTGTCACTTTTGCCATCCCGAGGGTCTGAGGCATCTGAAAACAAGCTGCAGACACACAAAACCACAAGTATGTCCTGTTTGGCGAGGACGCCGGTTAGAGAGAGAGTTTCTGCACCACCAATGATCCAAACAGGGCAGCAGCATCTCTCCCACCCCTGCAGAAGACGAGAGTTAGCACTGAGGGAGGAGAGGGGATGGCAGGGACCCGCACCTGGGCCCCTCCTGGGGTGCTGGGGAGCTTTGCTGCTGGGCTGTGGAAGAGCTTTTAGACTCGCCAAGCTGGGCTTTCTGGAGAAGGGTTTGTCCAACAGTCTCTCTTTTGCTGGCTGGAAGGAGAGAGACATCAGGAGGACCACTGTTCCAAGCCCATTGTCGGGGCAGGAGCTGCTCCCAGCCCACACAGCACTGGACAGAGGAGTGCCAGGAAAAGCCAGAGCATCCCAGAGGACTGGGCTGTGGGAGAAGGCATCACCGAAGCACCCCTACCTGCCGACCTGTGCCGCAGGGACAGCCGCACCATGTCACTCCCCAGACGGTTGGCAAACCGGTTGACCCTCTGGTCGTAGAACCAGTCACCCGTTGTCTTCTTCAGCTCACTACAGGGTAGTGGGGGTCAGTGAGCAGCAATGAGGGGCTGCTCCCTGTGCCCCACAGACATCCTTGGCGCTACCATGGCCAAGGAGAGCGTGGGCACCATGGACTTGCTCAGCAGGTGGCTGGGCAGAGACAATGCACTAGGTAGACTACAGGCCCAGCTACATCCCAAGTGAAATGGGATTTGTAGGAGAGGGGAGACCGAGGGGGAGGAAACCTAGGGTACTTAAAACACAAGCTGTGCATGGGACACGGGGGGCAAGTAATGGGAGAGAAGGAGCAGGGTGGCATGAAGAAGATTCAAGAGTGGGGCATGATCCAATTCTCCATCACCCAACCACGGGTTCCCAACCTAAGAAGTGACAGCAACCCTGCACTGGCAAAGACCAGCTAAGCTAGGAAAGGTTGGCCATAGGGCATCAAGCTGGGGGGACTGGGAAGAGGAAGGAGACAGGAAGAGCTTGTAGAAGGTCTCTGCTACTTGTCCCCAGGTACTCACGCCTCCTTGGAACAGACTTTGCAGCGCCAGGAGCTGTTTGGGCCATAGGAACGGCAGTCCCGACACACCAAGTGGTTGCAGCCCCGGCAAGTGTTGGCCTTGGGGCTGATGCGGCCCAGGTTCTGCTGGCAGCGGGCGCAGGTCCGCTCGCTGTAGCGCTGGCTGCCACGCTTGGCCCCTTTGCGCCGAATCTCCAGCAGCTCGTTCTTCAGACGTCTGCTCAGACCCCAACATGGGGAGACATCAGAGCTGCGCCAGGGCCCCAGGGCTAGGGCAGAGCTGCTGTCTCAGCCCCACTGCCCACACCCTTGCCCCTCCCGCTGCTTCTAGAGCAAAGCCGGGAAACCAGTGCCCTGCCTGGCCCCCTGGTCATGTTCCCACCTGATTCTTCTCTCTTCTGCTTTGCGGAGCTCCTCATCACGCTGCAGGACCTGCAGGATCAAATCCCTCTCTGCCTCGGACAGGAAGGACAGATCCACGGCCTCCGACATCTCTCCACCCGAGATCACTCACCAGAAATATCTGTATGCGTCTTGCTGTGGGTGAGACAGACGGTGAAGGGCAACCACACCACAGGCTCGCAGCCCTGCGTCTGCTGGGTACCCCATGCTCACACCCCAGGACAGAACCGGCTTCTACCACCACCCCCGCACCCCCAGACACCATCGCGGCTCCCCGGGCGCCCGCACCTATCCCGCCCCTCCCAGGGCACGGCGCGGTTGCGGGCCGGGCTGCCGGCCGCCTGTCAGACCCGCTGACCTCAACCGGGTCCCCGGGACCGGAGCTTACGCCCAGCACCCCCAGGGAGGAAGGAGAAGCCCCAGGCTGCTGCACCTACAAACGAACCCGGGGCTCGGAAAGCTGCCAGTCCCCCCGCAGAGCGACGGGACGGGGATCTACCCCAGAGCCGCCGGCGGGCGCTGACAGCCGGACTCCGGGCAACCGTAGTGACTCCGGCCTCCGACGGAGCCGGGCAGAACCGCACTCCCGCAGCCCGCGGGGCTCCCCCCGCTCCCCGCCCGGGGCACCGACAACGCGGGGAACGGATGGGTGGCGGCTGGAAGCGGCCGCTGCCGAGAGCCCGGCGGGAGGGACCTTCCTGTCCCCGCGGTTCGCCGTGGAGGTGACGGGTCGGCCTCTAGGATCCTCTCTGCCGGGACC